>JANAVB010000397.1:13124664-13132164 GCA_029216955.1 Iris pallida | reverse complement strand
TGGTCGCGTGTGCGCGACGAATTTGAACCGTATCCGTCGAAGAACGCCGTATCGGCTATTTCCCAAATTTCCCAATTACTTTGTGCACGTTGGTCAATCAAGACGAAACTTGCGCTAACAGGTCCGAGTCGAAATTTTGGTTATGTATGCCAAGTTTAGTCCGATTCTGAGAAGTTTGAACGAAATGCCAAAATTGGCGGGCCCAAATCCGATCCAACGAGCGATTTTGTGCACGGCTCATCGGAATCCAAAATTGGACGTACCATTGTGTTCGTCCCCTCAAACCGGATCTGTAGACATGTAGTTTGATGACTTTAGAGACCGTAGATACTGGCGCACATTTCGGTACAAAGCGGGTCCAACGGTGGGCATAGTTTTGATCAGAAATTATGATTTTGCCCCTATTTCAAAATCTGACTTTGGGACAGGCATTTCCTAGGTATATCTTTTTCACCGAGAACATTTTTGATGTTTATTTCAGCATCCGGAGTCATCTGAAATTGTGAGTTTTTGGTGTTGCTGCCTGCGACTGTTGGACTACCTTTCTCGAACCACAAGCAAGTATACCTTGCGATAGATTTTGATTGTGTTCATTTATTTTAGTATATTTTATTATTGCATATTTATTTCTCTTATTTGTCATTTTGTTTATATTGTGCGTCCAAGTCACACTTGGGTGCAAGCGACTAGATTTAGTCGTTTTTGCTTTTATATTTATTATGCATGTCGACCTAGTGTTAGACGACCACCTTATGAGTGTGGGATATTTTCATATCTCCTATGGCCTTGACACATGTGTATCACGAGATGAGTGAGTTCATATAGGACACGGACCTGCATACTTGACTGGCCATCGATACGTATGGGTCGTGCGACGGATATGAGCTAACTGCTATTAGTGAGTCGAGTTAGAAGCCATAGCAGTTGCCAACTGGTCAGGCTATGGATACATCTTGGACAGGAGCATCGGGGGGAGGGAACAACTACTAGCGTAGGGGCTATATTACTTTTTACACACATACATGAACCGATAATGTCTCGGATGAGCGCTACTTGACGGCCACTCTATTACTTGCGTGAATCCTTACAGCCCCTGCGTAGAATGTTGTCCTCAAAAGTGCATATCACATAGACGGTTAGGAAAAACCTGCAGTGTCATAGTGGCATATTCACATTCAGTTATTTCGGCATATATTGTTACGTCTCTCTGAGGACCTGGTGATCTCTCCAGGATTAGACGAGCAGGACTACACCCAGGAGTACGGAGCAGCTTCGGATCCTTCTTACGTTGATGACGAGGCATCTCCTCTGATACTTAGTTTCCTCTTTATTATCTGAGACTATGTAGTGGACATCTTTTTATCTTCATTATTCTGTTTTGAGTAGGTTAGACTCAATTTAGTTGAGACTATTTTTCATAGCTGTTTGGAGTGGGTATGTCCACCCGGCTATCTCTTGACTTCTTTTATTATTGAGACTTATTATTCATTCTGTTGAGCTGTGGATGAGATATAGTTATTATATGTGGCTTATCATGTATTATTATTTAACTTATGTATAAATACGAGGATACCACATATTGGTGTATTCTTCGTATATGTGAAGCTGACATGCTGACGCACTTAGTCCTACGTATTATGGGACAGGGGTATTACACACCATAATTGTATGGGTCCCCATGAAAACTCCTGGGCCCGATGGCATCCCTGCCATGTTTTATCAGAAAAACTGGAAGATTGCTGGCAAAGAGCTCACCGACATTATCCAGTAATTCTTTAGGGATGGTCAGCTTCCTGAGTCTATCAATCACACTAATCTAGTCCTCATTCCCAAGCGTGAATGTTCGGCTACTCCTGCGGATTTTAGACCTATATCACTATGCAATGTGTTAACCAAAATGCATTTGTCCCTGGTAGGCACGCTACTGACAATCATCGCCCAAGAGCTCCTCCACGCCATGAAGAATTTCCCTAAGAAGAAAAACACTTATGTCCTCAGTATTGATAGGCAAAGGCTTATGACAGACTGGCATGGTGTTCATCAAGAGTATCCTTCACGGTTATTGGATCCAAGGACACACAAATCTGCTAATCATGGAATGTATCAGTACATCTTCATTCTCTATTCTCATCAATGGAAGTCCAGAGGGACACTTCAAGCCAACGAGAGGCATTTGGCAAGGATGCTCTCTCTCGCCTTGTATATTCATCATGTGTACAAAGGTGTTATCTCGGTTATTCTACAACTATGAAAGGATCGATCTCTTCCAAGGCATCCGTATAAACCGGTACGTCCCCTCCCTAACTCATCTACTCTTTGCTGATGACTTGCTCATATTCGGACATGCTAATCCTTCCTCCCTAGATGCAGTCCAAGCCATTCTTAGCACTTTTGCAAAGTGGTTGGGCCAGATGATAAACTATAACAAGTCTAGTATTTCCTTTTAGCAAGCATGTCCCATTGGTTGAGCAGGTTAATATGGCGGCCACATTGAACCTCAAAGTCATGTCCTCTGATGAAAAGTACCTGGGTCATGCGACTCTTCAGCCAAAAAGTAGATGTTCTACATATCAGCAACTGCTGCTCAAATGCGGCTCTCGCTTGGACGGATGGAAGGCCAAATTTCTTTCCCATGCGGGTCGGGAGGTGCTGATCAAATCAACATTGAGTTCCATTCCCATCTACTACATGTCAGCCTACAACATCCCTACAATGATCACGAAGGCAAGGCATTGTCGCTTCAGCACAGGACTTTCTGGTGGGGCCACGACGCGACGGAGAAGAAGATCCATTTTATTTCATGGGATAAAAATTACCAAACCGAAGAAGGAAGGTGGCCTCAGCTTCAGAATCCCTAGCATGGTCAATAAGGCGTTGGTTGGAAAACTTCTCTGGAGATTCCTGGATCAACCGGATCTACTTTGGGCTCGGCTTCCCCGAGGGGTCTACCTACAAAACAAACCATTCTGGACTATCAAGAAATGCCGCAGACCCTCACCTTGGTGGTCGAGCATCCTAGATCTACGTAACTCCATGGTCGCCAACATTTGCTGGGCGGTGAGAGGTGGGAGGATGAATATATACAACGATCCTTGGATCCCAAGCATTCCAGGTTTTCGAATCACAAGTAATCCACGAATCGCAGATGGGCCTCGACTAGTAAGAGAGCTCTTCCTTCCCGAAGAAAGAAAATGGAACATTCTTATTAACTCGTTATTTCACCCATGGAGTGTAATGCAATCCTGAATATCCGTCTCCTTAATAAAAATGGGCCAGACAAGCTAATCTGGACCTCTTCAAAAAACAACAGCTTCTCTACGAAGTCCCTTTATGAAGCCATCCGAAACCAGCAACCAAGCTCGTCTTCTAATGCGGAATGAAATCCTATATGGAAACAGCTCTGGAAAATCAAAAACATCTCACCCGCATCCGCGTATTCATTTGGAGACTTCTTCACAATGGCTTACCCCTCAATACTGCCATCAATCATAGATTGCCTAGTGCAGATCCAAGTTGCCCGTTCTGCCTCCTCCATGATGAAGACTCTGATCATTTACTTATGCACTGTGCGCTGGAAGAGAGTCTTGGTTTGCTAGCCCTTTAGGCCTTCGAATTGACACCCACTACCCAGTACTCCATTGCTGCACTGCTAAAGAAGTGGTTGGGGGATCCACAGGCGCATGAAGCTTTTCGTATAGGAGCAGCCCTACTCTGGTCCATTTGGAAGGCAAGAGGGGATTGTATTTTCCGTCATATCCAGCCGACTACCAATCGCATCGTGGATAGAGCAAATTTTATCTATAATTCACATTCATGTGGTGCCACTCTGAACATGGAAGGACACCAAGCTCTGCTCCCGGATCCAAGCATAACTGGAAAGTGGCAACACCCACCTGCAGGCTTAATTAAGATTAATGGGACGGAGCAACGAATCAGAGTTTGATAGCAGCAACAGCGGTTGCGAGAAATTTGCATGGCAAATTCTTGGCCGCAATCACCTGGCATGGACCATCTAATTATTCTATGGATGATAGTCTGTGTGCGGAGACCCATGCCATCCGGTTAGGTATCTGCTTAACCAACCAGTTCGACTCTCACAGAACAATCATTCAGAAGATCTTGCAACATCAGTTGTATCCCAATTGCATTCAGATGATCAATAAAGCCAAATCCATTTAAAAAAGAGAATATATATATATATATATATATATATATATATATATATATATATAAGAAATGGTAACTAGTTTCTGGAATCGCTCCCACTGAGATTCGAACTCCTGACCACTTGGGTCGCATGTCTCACCACTTCCACTAGGCTAGGGGGTAATTGGATATATACATATATATATATATATATATATAATATATATATATTATATATAAAAAAGAAAGATGAATTCGTTAGGGTTAGGGCATCAAGCGCCTGCTGCCTCCGGAAAGTCATGGGATCCCGGCTCAACGTCCGGCCTAGGGAGGAGCGTTGACCATGCCACAGACGAGGAGACCGCGTGGGCTTCCGGTGGAGGCTGGACAACCGTGGTCCGACGAGGGAGGCGAGGCAACCAATCACTAGCGGGACAAGGTGGTCGGCGGGAGCAGATGGTATTCGGGCCCGGACGGTCCTACACAACCGGGACAGGGGGAGACGGAGGTCGAGTTGGGGAGAACCGTCATTACGGAGATATAAAGAAGCAACGCGGCGAGCAAGACCCCAAAGTTGCCCAAAGAGGCAACAACCAGCAACACCCGCGCCCCCGGTTTCATCAGGAGAGAAGGCCGACGCCTAATTTATCCTGGGAAAGAAGAGGTATGCCTACTGCCATTAACAAAGGTAAGGGACCACAGGAAGAGTCGGGGGTGGGGCGCTCGTGGGCGGATTTATCCGTGGCGGAGGAAATCCCCACACACATCAAATACAATATGTAGAACCAAAGAATGTTGGAGGGGTGGTACGAGCGTCATTCAGCGAGGAAGAAATTGCCAAAACTGCAGATTACTGGCAAAATACCATCGTGCTATACGTTGGGCGACAAACCTTTCTATGGACAGATACGTGCTTACGCGGCGAGGGTTTGGCTACCGAAGGGAACCATGGATTTTTATGCACGAGTGGACGGGTTCTTCTTCGTCAAATTCGGCATGAAGAAAGATGTTGATCGCATCATCCAGGGTGGTCCCTGGACTTTTGTTGGCCGGTTGATTATCATCAAGGAGTGGCATCGATATATCCGATGCGAGAAAGATGTGTTGCACACGATACCGATATGGGTCCGACTTCCTGGCTTCCCAATTGCCTATTGTAGCCAGGCCATGTTAATGAAAATCACTAGCCACATTGGGAAACCTATCAAAGGTGACGCGACTATAACACGGTCACGTCTCCAATATGCTCGGGTATTTGTTGAAATAGAAGTGAAGAAAGGAATTACCGCAGACGCTTTACTATGAAATTCCGTCTGGCGAAGTTTGTACACAGAAGGTCGAATATGAATAGGTTTCTCCTGCTTGTCGACGATGTAACTGCTTTGGTCATTTGCCGCAGAACTGTAGCACAAACGTAACTAACGTAGAGGCTGCCGAGAGGATAGAAGCACAAGATGGCGGAGAAGGATTGCCTAGGGATGGGTCCGAACAAAATAACACTCGAGGAATGGACGTTTGCGAGGACCACATCGCCCATGACCAACCGGAGCAATCTGGACTCGAACTCGTATTGTTTATACCAGGCTTAGATACACAGTGGAGGAAACTGATGGAGACAGGATGGTAGCATGGAGCTCTGAAGCAAACATGGAAGTTGGGGGGCAACAACTATCCACAGCGGATGGTAGCAAACTACCTGCACTTGCACCCGAAGGCAGCGTGGGCATGTTTTCCGTCTTAGCCTCGGCTGAGAATTACGAGAGGCAATCACAGAACATATTCAGAGCAGGCGAGGGTACACCAAAGACATTAAATATGCCGATCAGACGTCGGACAACCGCAGGTAGCAAAGCAATGAAGGATAAAGGTGCTAGTCAAACAGGATATACCAGCCACAAGCGTCACGCGAAGGAGACAACAAAGGATATAAATCGGCCCCACAGACAGACACCGCGGACGGCGAAGTCCTCGTAGAGGATAACCCTGAATGGGAGGCCTTAGTTCGAGAAGAAGGCGCGGGTGCCTCACAATGCCAAGACATGGTTGCTTACTCGTCACCCATCCCCGGCGATGAGGAGCAGTGTGATAAAGGGGACCCAAGATTTGATCAATGTCTTTGATCGTTTGGAATGTACACGGCGGAAAGGGCATTGTACAATAACAGCACTACTAGAAACTAAAATCAAATCTGAAGATATGTTGATTCGGCGTACGCAGCCGAACTGGACACAAGTTCACAATCTTTCTATTTGTGATATGGCCAGAATCTGGATTAGATGGGAGAATAGTTGCTGGACAGGTCAGATTACTTACATCTCAGAGCAAATTATTGTAGTTGTTCTTACTAATTCCGGAGGTCTCCGTTTTCTGCTATGCGTCGCATATGGCCATAATGACCGTATGCTTCGTAGACAGATGTGGCCAGACATTATTAACTTGAGCAGGGAGGCTGAAACAAACGGCAGGCTGCCTATGCTAGTGATCGGGGATTTCAATGCCGTCTTAATGCCACATGAGAAAGTAGGAGGCAGGTGCGTTCCTGAAGCCACGATGCGGGATTTCCAAGGATGTATACTCCAATCGGGGTTACGATGCCTTGAGAGAACTGGACACGTATGGACCTGGAACAACAAGTCGACGACCAAGCGGGTGGCATGTCAACTAGATCGGGCGCTGGGAAACTCATATTGGTTCGACATGTTCCCGCATGTGAAGTCAGAGGGTCTTGCCGCAGGTACAAGCGACCATTCCCCCTGAAAATCTCCTTACTACCTGCTGTGCCAAGGAAATTAAATACGTTCCGATACAACACTTGGTGCATGATGGACGGATACGAGGCGGCAATTCAGACAGCACTGACGACGACTGTGCATGGCAATATGCAATTCAAATTGGTGTAGTGCCTCAAGTTAACTAAGGCGGCCATTCTACGGTGGCCAAATCGCGCCCATGGCTGATTTAGCGGCCAAGGAACAGGAGCTTCATGAGCTCCAAAAGAAAATACAAGATGATATTCTGAATGATTGCTTGGCTGCTTATGAGCGGAGGCTGGCTAAAGAAGTGGGTACACTCCGGACCATCGACGAAGTCCAGCTGGCTCAAAGAGCTAAATGCCATTGTTGAAAGATGGTGACAAGTGCTCTAAATTTTTTTATGATATTGTTCATGCCAGACAGGCGCGGAATTCTATATATAGATTAATCGATGTCAACGGTATGGACATTACTGTTCAGACGGATATTGCGACAGAGGCGGTAACGTTTCTACTCTTCTTTATATAATCAGGCCGATTATATTTCCTAATTTCCTAACATTGTATGCAAGAAGTTGGTCACAGAAACTGGTAATCGGACT
>JANAVB010000397.1:12731533-13084296 GCA_029216955.1 Iris pallida | reverse complement strand
TAATAACGAGCAGACCACATGCTATGAGATTGAGAGAGAGGGCCATCCCCCCCCCCCCCCCCCCCCCCCCCCCCCCTTCTCCACAAATTACCTACCAAGCTACATATATACAAAAACAATGACATGTGGTGTCCAATTCCAGCCTTTAAGTAAAACCGAGATACAATTTTGATCAAATCTTCCTATATAGTTTTTTTCTTTTTCTATATATATATTATAATTATATATATATATATATAATATATAATATATATATATATATAGGAAGATTTGATCAATATATATATATATATATATATATATATATATATATATATATATATCTATATATATATAATATAATATATAATCTAAATTGGATTTTAAATTGCAATAGTTAATATAGACAAACTAGTACGAGATCAATAGCTTGAAACGATTGATTGTTTTTGGGCAATGGTATCACTAATGTTGTCATTTAACAAAAATTGCAAATAGTTCAAAAAAGGTTGCACAATCATTTAGAAAATAAGGCCAACCACAATAGTTTACAAAAAACGTTGTTCAAATTGCTAATAGTAAGCCTTTTTATAAGGCTTAAACTAATTGATGCAAAATACTAACACATTTGCAACGGTTATGTAAAACCCTTGCATAACCGTTGCCTTTCAGCTCACTCTGACAAGCTTTTTATAAAATCGTCGCTAGATCGTTGTAAAAAAGACAAATATTTAGCAAGCATTTACAAACCGTTGTAAAAGATTTTATGAGGCAACGATTCACTTCTAACTGTTGCAAATAGCTTTAATTTGGTAATGGTTTGTGGAACCGTTATGAGATTGTTGCAAATAATAGTTCCAGCAACACCCATATAACCGTTGCACAAAAAATGTTGGAAAATGGTGGCAATTCTTGTAGTGTAGGGTTGGACTTAGAACGATGATGTAATACAAGTGGGAGCTAGAGAAGCAACTTAAGGGGATTTGTGATACAAGAAGGTAAAGGGAAATAAAAGATTTAAGATTTAAATGAACATAGCAATATTAATCGCCTAATATTTTTATAGTAATCCGAATTGAAATACATATATATATATATATATATATATATATATATATATATATATATATATATATATATATATATATATATATATATATATATATATATAAATTATTACGAAAATATGATTAAAAGAATACCAAAATATTTTAATAGGAATTTTAAATAATTTACAGTCGATACGGCGATAAATAATAATTTAAGAAATCATATGCTAACTTAATGTTCTAAACTTTCAAATATTCCTCAATAAAGGATAATATGAATTTTCTATAATAAAAAAATCGGGAGGGGATCTACATTATAACCACCTTAAAAGAATTCGTCCTCGAATTTTAAATTCACAAATGTTCCTTAAAATTCGAAATTTAAAAAGTAAGTCCACTCTTGCCATAATCTCCTCAAGTTTTAATAAACAAAAATTTATTCATTCGATCATATTTCAAATTTAAAATTTTCAAACTCGTAGCATTCAAAATTTAGATTCAACTTCTAACCTCCAAATTTAATTAATGATCCATCCCTCAAAGTTTAACAAATCCTCTAATTGTAAATATCTTAAATCAAATCTATATAAATATTCAGAATTTTAAATTCAATCCTTAAGGCGCTCTTATGAAGTCAAATCGCTATTCTCAATTTTCTTCTATTGTACATAATAACCTGAATTATAATAACCTCCTCAAAGTTTAAATTGAATCCAATCTCTTCTTTTTCAGGTTTCTAAATTCCTAATAACTTCATAAATTATTTCAGTCATTAATTTACCATCTATGAATCAAATTGGACCTGGAGGACATCTACCCACCTTTGGACACATTACTCCCTTAAAACACATGTCGCTAAAATTTTATAACCTCCCAACTAGTTGCTAAAATTAATACCAATATATACCTATGGCAAACGACATATCCAATATCATTTATATCTACCCAAGCAACCAAAATTTAACAAGCAACTAATTTACACAACTAGCAAAGAATTATTGATAAAATCTAATAAGCACGATCATTCATCACTCCGAAATAGGAAGTGACGAGAATCAATGGTACGGAAAGGCAAGGAAGAATAACCGAGAGCGAATACGAAGTTTTAAGGACGGTAGAGAAATTTCTAAGAGAATTTTCAAGGTAGTGTGGATTGAGATCCCTAAGGATTTAATCATATTGCAGGCTCGTATCAGTACAGTTCCGTAACCGATACAATATGCTCTGACCTGCATGGGCTACCAAAAAACTTGTCATGACCCGCACCCGCTTTTCGGGATGCAAGTGCGTATGCAAGGCAGCTACGTATCAAGCGGACTCCAGCCCGACTTGAATATGTATAAGCTGTCTAGACTATGATAATTTGCCTAATCATGGCAAGACAATCTATATCTCAATCCACATAAATAATGAACATCAAGAAGGAACAATATGGTTCATGGTCTGCAGTCCACTAGCATATATGTTCGATTAGACTCTAAAAAAATAACACGAGTCTATAAAACTAAGCTAACAAGTAGAGTGTAAATAACGAATGTAAATGTGTAAGCACGAAAGATACCTGAATCGGAAGTAATCAACCACATCATGATCAGCTAACTAACTCCGTAAAATCGGCTACCTGAAGAGATCATCAGGTCCTTAGGGGACTAGCAAGATACATAAAATATGCCTATCTAACATTTTATCATGCATAAAAAAATATATAGGATATAAACAGAAAAATACTAAACAATGACGGTTCACAAATATGTGAATAACTACGCATAAATTAACTGCTGGAAGAAACTGATGAACAAGATATCAATGGATACCAAACCCTCGCCTCGAGTGTGGACTTGCAGGTTTGAACAAATCACTAACCCTCACCCCGAGTGTGGACTCGCAGGTTAGTTCAAGACAATCATCCTCGCCCCGAGTGTGGACTCTCAGGTGCAAACTGTCAACCCTCGTCCCGATTGTGGACTCGCAGGTTTAGAAAATTGAAACATGGAAATGGCAGTTCTGTTATAACACACTCATTCTACGACACGATTCGATTAAGTCAAGGAACATGTGATGACACGGTACGACTCAGTCAAGTACATGTGAGAACAGGTCTAATATGACTATAATGTCTGACTATGAACAATGACAGTATACAAATGAGCCAACTAGACTAATATACATGATATGAAGAAAAGTATACCAATCAAATCAATCCAAGAAAACTAAATGATGACATGTAACAAAGAAGAATAATATAAGCATGTAAATAAACTGTAGAGGAAGGCAAGGTATACTTGCCTGTGGTCCCTGTCATGATGAAGATGCGAATACCCTGATCTATTTCAAACCTATAATAATCCAAGAAGGGGTATTTTTAAAATAGTGGACTATAGCTGATAAGGTGTAGATATTACCTCCAAATTATGTTTTTATTTTGTTCATTATAAGTTCTAAATTATATTAAGTTATATATATACCACTATAGCTAACTTATTAAATAATAGGTTTAATCATTAAATATATCATAATTAAACTACTTGTACAGATTAACTCATAGTAACCTGTGTATCACATTATCTTGTTTTTCTTTAGTCCTATTAGCTAATTGTGTAATACCATCATTAGATGTAAGGCAAGTTGCAATTACTACATAATTCAGGGGGTTATATGCAAACTACCCATCTTATTTTATTATAGAGAAACAATGGAATCACCTCCACGTGAACAGAGTGGGAATTGTATGTATATGTTATTATTTTAACATCTAGTTTTCTTCTCCCAATTAGTTTAATCAAATTTCTTTTAGAAAGAACATGGAAAATATATTATTTCTTCCTAACTCTACGTGCACAGCGCTTGAAAGGATCCTTCCTACTACTACTTCAGAGATATAGGTAAGATGTGTATAGACATAATTAGCATGCGTGGATGATTTCTTCTTCTATCTTCTTCTTCTACTTCTTCTCCATCAATAATCCTTTGTTAAAAAAACATATATTATAGGAAAGATTATACCTTACCTACACCCACGACGAGGAGAGCGGAAGGCTGACGGCAAGTATCAGTGCAGCGCTTGCGACATTGTTGGGTCACGCGTGGTCGTCATCAACAGCAATGGTTGTCTTTTATGGATCCGAAAACGTCGGGGTTGGCACGACCGGCAAGCCAAAGTTTGTCTACGAGGTGTTGCCTGGCAAGGTCGACGAAGTGGTCAATAATAACCACGCCAAGTACAGGGTTGCTGGGGTCTGGCGAGCGAGGCGGCGACCTCGGTGACTTGGTCCACCGCTTCGTTAAGACCGACACAGGAGGCTTCCAAGCATAGCGGCAGGTCCAGAGATATCGGGTATGGCAATGGCCAACGGGGCAGTCCTCACGCGGTGGCTAGCGCGGCGTCGGCTCATGATGGCGAGATCGGGTGACCTAACCATTGGCGACGGGGAGGAGCAGCGCTTGCACTTCTCCATAACATAGTCGACTCCACTTCGATGAGTCGCAGGAAGGGATAGTTTTAGAGTCCGTTATGGGGTTGTTGTAGTCGATTTCTTGGTTGATTGGAGTACAGGGTGGTGATGTTGGTGTGCTTGATGAAGGAAGAAGAGGTGGGCGCTGTCATCTTTGATGGAACAACAATAGGTTTAGGGTTTTATGGCTGCAACTATTGTAGTACTTTTATACAACAGTAGTTTGGCATGGGCTGGGGATAGAAGTTTGGATGGGCTAGGCTCGGGTTGGACTTAGAACGATGATGTAATACAAGTGGGAGCTAGAGAAGCAACTTATAAGGGGATTTGTTATACAAGAAGGTCAAGGGAAATAAAAGATTTAAGATTTAAAGGAACATAACAATATTAATTAGCCTAACATTTTTATAGTAATCCGAATTGAAATATATATATATATATATATATATATATACATATATATATATATATATACATATATATATATATATATATATATATATATATATATACACGAAAATATGATTAAAAGAATACCAAAATATTTTAATAGGAATTTTAAATAATTTACAGTCGATATGACGATAATTAATAATTTAAGAAATCATATGCTAACATAATGTTCTAAAATTCCAAATATTCCTCAATAAAGGATAATATGAATTTTCTAAAAAAAATCGGAAGGGGATTTACATTTTTCCAGAATCAAAATTGTACTTATGTACTTTCTTTTCTTAGTTTGTAATCTAGTTATCTTGAAAAACTTTTATTCTCGCAAACAAAATAACGACTCTGCTGTGAACGACTTTCTCCTCTGACGAGAAAGTAACAACTCAATGCGAGGTTGCGTTGTTCGGCACGACACAGAAGATTTTGGTCGTTCAAGTCGACCAAACAGCCTATGAAGCAATGATTGGTGCTGGGGTGCCAAACGCGCTGCTGTACTGCGTGTATCTGCTGCTGTCTCTGAAGCCAGGAAGACTCACGCCATTTGGACTCCAAAGTCCACTAGCGCGCCAATCACTGCTCCCGCGCAAAACAAGGAACAATGCCCTGTGTCCACTCCCTATTCCTCGCCAATTCTAAACTTGGTGGAGAGGACGCCAATCACTGTCTCAGCGCCAATCAAGGGACAGCGCCATATGGCCATCCCACACACATCTCCAGTTCCAAACTTGGTGGAGATTTTACCAACCACTACCTCTGCACAAAATAAAGGGAAGCACCCTATGGCCTCTCCTTACTCTTCTCCAGTCCTAGACTTGGAGAAAACTCATCTGATTGTGCCTCTATGACAATCGATGCCAGAACACTTCTGAGTAGAAACTCTACTTCTCTTGGCAGAGACAACCAAATCAATGCCAAGAAAGTAGGCTCTGCTCAAAGTCCACTTTCAACTGTCTATCGGCGCCGCGCCAAATGCGCTGGAACAATGTGCGCAGAACAACAATGCATCTTGCCCACTCCTCATCAAGCTGGCCAGCACTAATCAAGCCAAAGCCAGGATCTCCCTACCTTGCGTATATCAAGATCAAAGTAGGGAAGAATGATGGTCCCCTAAACAGATTAGCTGGTGGCGCATAACTTTGACATGCACGATTATCTTAACCAGCGCAGAACAGAACCAATTTTATCATGTCATATGTTGCACCAAGCATAATCTATGCCACATACCAAATTGCACACAATAAAGGCTTTTAAGATCAAGAACCCTTTCACCTATGCACGATTATCTACTTCTTCTTTTCAAACTACTGTCACTTTAACTGATCTCCGTGAGATTCTTATACAAAAGCGAAAGATTGTAGGATCACCCTACACACCTGTAATTCTACATCAGAGTCATCAAAGTATTTAACATCATGAGATAGTAATCAAGTGCTGCTGTCAATCAGCTAAACGTTTGTATTCGACCACTTGAATTACACTTAGACTCCTGAACTGATCAATATAGACGAAGACAAACTACTATTTGCTTCCGTCAACATGACATCCCGTAGCACTGGGGTAGAAAATATCTAAGACGTAATGCATTCCGCAATCCTAGTTAGCAATACCTTGATCGAATCTGTGACTCCGGTGAAGGTGTATACTAGAACACACGATCAAGAAACCAGAATTTCTTCGGTCAAAGGAATCTTTCCACTCCTAACATTGGGGGTAGTTCTTTGTCGGACTTTAATGCCGATAGTAAAAACTTCGATCGAGCTATCTTATCCACTAGTTCATCTTCGGTGGCCAGAGAAGTGACTGCTTACGTCACTAGCGAAGAACAAAATGCTTCTAGTTCTACTAATCAGGAGCAGCAGATTGCCGCTTTAGATCAGGCCAGCTTGAAAGCCATGACTGACATGGTTACAGGGATGCATGCTGTGATTATGGCACAACATACCACTCCATCGATAGAAAATCCAATCCCTATACCAAAACATGCTACAGTCTATGCACCTATCAACCTTGGTTTGGGGGTGCAACCCCCTATCAATGTTACTATACCAGCGTAGGCTACTCCGAGTCAGTCTGGTGCTAGAGGTGGTGTAGTGCCCCGCTCCTCGCGGTCCACTATGTAATACCTACGGCTTGCTGACTCAGTCTCGAACTGAGTCTTTGGTGAAACCTTTGCCGGTATCGATTGATCACGGATGAAATGCAATGAACCTTTCCAATTGATGGATTGGCTTCTATTGAAATGAATCCAAGAGTTTTACTGAATATTTTCTCTTCGCTGCTTGGTTTTGATGAATGCGTTTTCGTGTTGGTTTTCGATGATTGGTTTTCATTGTTCGCTTTCATCGCATTTCGCATTCATTCCGAATCTTGAGAGAAAGAGACGAAGTATGCTAATCAACTGTTGGTGCCATTGTAGGCCGCGTGAATTGTTCGTGAACGGCGCGTGAAGTCCCTCCTTCTCTCAACTAAGATTCATCTCGGTGAGTTGCTTGAACCGGGCTTGCATTTATTTGTACGCCCTAATAAAAATGATCTCTAGTCTACCCTGTTGCCTTGTCCCTGTGATCAACGATGCCTCAATAACAAAAGATAAGAGAAGATAATGAATGAATCATATGTAAAATGGAACCGTCGCTTGCTTGCTTCAATATGAACTGTATGCTCTTATGAATTGCCTAAAAGAGATAGCTCGGTATGGAAATCACGGCTTGACCGTGCAAGAAGAAGAAGAGAATGGAAATGTTTACAAGTTGCTAGGCTCGTGCATGGTAGAATTATCTGATAGCTGTATTCGCATTGGTCTAGACAACTTGTGCACAAGGAGGTAATCTCTCGATCGATTCTGGGGGCACCTGGAGTCGATCGGCCTAGGAGAGAACAGGACACTTGGGGCTAGAAGTCCACGCAGAAAAAGGGTGTTAGTCTATTAGTAGTTGGGCAAGAAGTTCCGATTGCTAGTAATGGGAATACCCATGGACCACAATAGTTAGGTTCATGCATATAGATAGAGATTTATTGCAAGCCTAACATGCAGGGACGGAAATGAGAATGTTTAATATATGCAAATTGTGCTAACCTATTTTGTGCAGGGATGACTGTCGGCGTTGGTAAGTTGGCTATGAATTTTCTACTGTCATGTTTCTTATGAATTGTTAAAAAGAACCTAGACAAGTAGAAAGAGCACTAGTAAATATGTAGCTTCACATGTTGAATTAGTGCAGATATTTGTGAGTTTCGGCGAAGAGCCGCTCGCCAGTACATGATGTGTGCTGACCCATGTTGTGGGCATCCTTTTCAGAAAAGCAAAGGAGACAGGAGGATTTCAAGGAGGCACTAAAGCTCGTCTAGCCCAGTAGAGCTGCGGACTGTCTCAAAGCTTTCTTTTATTTCAAGTCAAGTTCAAGTTTCTTTTCCTTCTGAAGGTGTCTTTCAATTCCAGCTTGTAATAAAGGGATATTATGTATGGGCATTGTGGCTATTTTCAAAAGAGTATTTCAAAGAGAATCTTGTAGCCAAATTATAAGGCAAATCTGAGTTGCAAAGCTTTGTACTTGTATTCCTATCAAGCTATGAATAAAATGAGTATTTCCATTTCAAATCTCTGTGTCCAACATTTAGTTTTCTGCAATGGGTGCGTGCGTGTGTTTTGCTTGACTAATGGGTGCGTGCGTGTGTTTTTGCTTGACTAGTTGTTTTTGTGCAGGTACATGGCCTTGTGCAAGTGCAACTTAGGCTTGCACGGCATCACGCCTTAGCGAGGACGATCGATCCCGCAGGGATCCAAGCAAGACGGACGACCCTAGCGGGATCGGGGCGTGACAGGTGGTACTTACCATACAGTTCTACCTCCCAATCCATCAAACCATTTTGTCACTCTACAAGCATCAAGAAACCCTCTTGAGGCAGTCAAGCTTCTACGAAATCAGTTTGAAGCTTTCAAGCAAAATGATGGTCTACAAAAGTTAGGGATCAAACAACCCTATCCTGTAGAATGGAAAAAATTCCATTTCCACCTAAGTACAAGCCACAAACCATAACGCTATTCGATGGCACTACATCAATGAGTCAGTACATCATCCATTTTGAAATGATGATGGCCATCTTCAACAAAATGATGATACGCTTACTAGAGTCTTTGTTGGATGCTTAGCTGGTGTTGCCTACGACTGGTATCGCAGCTTGCCGGACGGTTACATCACATCCTTTACAACATTAAAACAAATGTTCTTGGAACGCTTCTACGAAGGGACGCACGACATGATCATGTCTGCCCTTACTAAGATCAAACAAAGGCCTAATGAACTTGTTGAACATTTCATAGAGCATTTCTACCGTGAAGCACTCAAATTGCCTTTGGGTACTCCAGACGCATTGACTATATATACTTGTAAATCAAACTTGTTACCTATAGTCAGCATATAGATGAAAACCACACAATTCCAAGACTGGAGTTCCTTCATAGTAAGTGCCAGAGCAACTGAAGATAGTGCGGACAAGTTCAAGCAGTTAGGCATCTCGTTGCCTAACCTTGACAAACATGAACATCCCACTACCAGCAATAGTGGTCATCGAAATAATCACAAAGGCAAGAAAGCCATATCTATCAATGTGGGTCAATCAAAACCTATAACAATAGCACCTACGCAGAGAGAACCACGTCCTAAGGAGGAATATTCCTTCGACAAAGATGACATTATGAGCATATTCGATTGCCTGATTAAGAGCAACAAACTTCAACTGCTCGAAGCTAAACAGCTAGATAAAGTTGGTAAAACAGATAATCCCAAATATTGTATGTATCACAGGTTCTTGGGGCATCCAACCAGGGCGTGTTACGTACTCAAAGGAAAGATCTAAGAGCTGATCAATGCCAAGGCAATCACTCTTCAACAAGACAAAAAGCGGTGACCGCCAATGTTGTCTCTCTACAGTTTGGTGACTTTCCTGCTCAACTGGTATAGGATGGAGTCGTCCCTATCCCAAAGTCTACCTTGGAGATCGTCAAACTTCCACCAGTAAGAAGTGACGGTTTGGTACCTTTAACAACGGACACGGGTGAAATCATGTGGGTTCATCCTGATTTGGTAGCCGACTTTGAACCAAAGTCATCTACTCCTTCTACTAAATCAAAGAAGATAGCCAAATATAAGTCGTGCCAAATGGTTTCAAGCGCATCTATCACCTTGGATAATCGTGTTCTTCCTCTTAACACGATATTTACCCCAGCGGCGGCTTCATGTTCCCCTTCAACGACCATGTCGTCGAAGCCAGAGATCAAGTACCAGCTGGAATTCCATCGGTACAGTCAACAGTCTCGCGAATTGATGATAAAGATGGAATACGATTTATAAAAAGCCCCTGGCTTGAATGACGAAAAAGGATCGCATATACCTCTTTTTCTGCGCCTTTAAGATAATCAATCCCGTGTAGGTCTAGAATTTTGGACAGATCTTTCATCTCCACTAAAGAAGAGATCATCTAGAAACAAGACCCGGATAAAGAATTGTAACATGGATTCCTTTGCACCAGGTTCGGAGGAAGAAGCCATGACTAGTACTACGTCTGGGAGACTCTACCTTAAAAACTACCAAAAAAGACCAGAGAATATTGTCACTCTTCCTCCTGTCTCCGATGCCCCTCTAGCATCTTCTCTTCCCGTCTCTAATATTCCTTCGGCATCATCGCCTCAAGTGGAACCTGTCCCTCCCAAGCCAACAGCAGCTGACAAAGGCAAGCAGCCAGCCCGCTTTGATGAAAGCTTAAAGAAAACTATATTGCAAGGACTTGAAAGGTCGTATAATTTTGACATATTGGCTCAATTAGCCAACACTCCGACAAGATTATCAATTTTCGAACTCCTGCGTCTCTCGAAGGAAACTCGAGAAACATTAAGTGAGGCTTTGATGCAAACTGACACTTATCTGGCACATCTAAAAAAATAGACGAAGAACCTGTGGCATGCTCTCACTGTCATATTATGATGGAACTGATTCCCAAAATCACCTTCACTCATGTAAACACCCTCAATTTTTCTAAATTGTTAAATGAATTATTATTATAATTATTTGGGTTATCGTTTGTTATCCTTTTTTTTGTTAAAATAGAAGAATTTAGTTGCGGCTAATAAATTGTGGCTGAAATTTAATACTTTATATAGTAATATTTTCTATATGTTCTTGGAGGTAAGAAATTGTTTTCACAAAATTATTATTTATTATTTGTTATTTAATATTTAATATTTGTTTCTAAATTATTAGTAATTTTTTAAGACTATTTTGTAAATAAAAAGAAAAAGAATTTTTTTTAACTACTTCCAGGAATTTTTAGGTATTTATTAGCTTTTCTTTAGATTTTTTTTTTATATATTACTATAGATATATAGGTGTATAAGAATAGAAAAAAAAAAGAAATCTGAATATCTTGCGAGGTATTCCCATATCTCGCGAGATCACCTTCCCAGGCTAACCCGCTGTAACCGAAAGTAGAGGTTGGGTTTTTTTTCTTGTTTTTTTTTATATTTCGAACTCCCACAATTCTCCATCAAAATATACCAAATCTTCTGCTGGATAGATCCTTATCTGTTTCTCTACATATTTGTTCAAAATTTGATCAACAAATCTAATTGTAATCATGATAAAATCGATTGGGAAATGGTTTAAAACCAGCGTTTAGGTATTCAACTTCGAAACCTATTTCTTAAGCGCACAGTCGAGCACCTCCTTGCGGTCAATTTTCTCAACCTCGAAGTAACCCAGGACATCTTGCGACCTCGCTGACACTGGCACACCGTACGTCGGCCACCAGCAACCACTGGCCGACGACCAATCAGCACAAGCAATGGAAAAACAGAGCAAGACTCTGTTTTGGAGAACAATTGAGGTACCCATCTTTCCAATCGTATAACGCCTTTCGTGCTCGATTGTTTTCGAATCCAGTTGAGCATATAGAAAGCCTACCTGACCCTCTAGAAGACCCACCTAGTAATACACTGTGGTATAACTCCATCGAGTCGAAAAATTGACTCGAAAAGCTCAAGAAAACTGTTTTCTTGGCAGGTTGAAAACAGTCAAACCACCCATATTTGAAGACTAGTTCTGATCAGTCCCATAGGAATTTTTAGAGATTTTTCGAACATTATTTTAGACAACATGTAGCACTTCAAATGCTTTTTTTAGTTAAATTTTTATATACTGTAGGTAAAGATATTCGATCCCAAGGTTAGAGAAAAAACAGTTTTAGAAATAAAAATTTTTAGGAAAATTTTGCCGATACGTCGTGCGCCCCGACAAACCGGACGACGTGGTCATGAACTGAAGGCATCGAAAGGTGCGTATTGACTTCGCGGATGTGTGGGCTTTGACAAAATTTAAATTGGTCGCGTGTGCGCGACGAATTTGATGCGTATCCGTCGAAATTCACCATATCGGTCTATTTGCAAATGTCCCAATTACTTTGTGCACGTTCGTCAAATCGAGGCAAAACTTACGCCAACAAGATCGTATCATTTATTTGGTCCTGTATGCCAAGTTTGGTCCGATTCTGAGAAGGTCGACTGGAACGCCTATTTGGCGGGCCCGCGACCCGTTCCAACGGGCGAATTTGTGCATGGCTCATCGGAATCCAAAATTGGACATACCGTTGAGTTAGTCTCCTTGAACCGGACCCGTAGACATATAGTTTGACAACTTTAGAGACCGTAGATTCTGGCACGTATTTCGGTGCAAAACGGGTCCAACGGCGGATATCGTTTTGACCAGAAATTATGATTTTACCCCTGTTCCAGAATTTAACTTTTGGACAGGCATTTTTTAGATATATCTTATATTCCTAACACGTTCGTGGTGTTTATTTCAGGATCCGAGGACGTATACGGAATTTGGCTTTCTTCGCTTCACTATTCTGACGGTTCGAGCTATTGGACGTCGTCCTTTTTGCACACAACCTCAGGCAAGATACCTTGCCACCTTACTCTGTGATTTACATATTCTTATTTTCAGTTGTTATTTTCAACATTTCTTATTTGTTATTGTAAAACTGTGCGTCTAAGTCACACTTGGGTGCAAGCGACTCTATCGGTCGTTCTCTTGCATTTATTTATCTCTCTTACATCGACTTAGCCTAGTGACCACCCACTGTTGATGAGGTATTGGTATATCTCATACGGCCTTGACACTTACTTTACCATATATTGTGAGTCACATATAGGACACGTACTCGCGTAGTTGGTCGGCCACCGATACGTATGAGGCGTGCGACGGTTAAGAGTAACTGCCAATAGAATTGCTTGCTAGTGGACTTGGCAGTTACTAGAGCATCATATGAGTCATGGATGTGACTCTACTAGGCATGGGGTGGGAAGAACAGTTCCTTGATGTATGGGCCACATATTAATTGCTATTGTACCTGAAGCTTCGCTGGAGACGCAGGTTCACCTTACTATTACTGATTCCCTCTAACGTTCATGGAGCATTATGGATGTTTTCTTACTGATTCCCTCTAACGTTCGCCGAACGTTATGGACGGAGACGACTGGTTCTCGAATGAAGGGATGATGCCACTACTATACAGCCCGAGTGCCCATATATGAAAGATTGTTCTTTATTGCATATTTACTATAGTACGGTTAGGTATCCTATTGCATGCATCTCTTATTTTCTATTATATATCACAGTTTATATGGTATGGTAATTTCTTGTATCTTGTTACTCCCTCTGAGGACTTGGTTATCTCTCCAGTTGTGTGCTTTGTGACTTTTCGCAGATGTTCTAGCCAAGGCCGTGATCTTCTCCAGTCCTTCGAAGATGATTGCCTCGGATCGTCTTGTCATTTTCATCTATCCTTTTCTTGTATATTTTTTTCTTTTAAAATAGTTGGTAGTGGATTTGTCTCCGCCCAACTACATGTTAGTCGTTATAATGATTATGAACATGACATTGCCAACTTCTTGTCTTATTCTAACATTTCTCCGAATTATCGAGCCTTCATTGCATCGTTAGACTCTACTTCTTTGTCTAAGTGTTGGCAGGAAGCAAAGAAAGATCCAAGGTGGAAAGCTACAATGATGGAAGAACTTGGAGCACTAGAGAAAAATAAGACATGGGAGCTGGTTCCATTATCCAAAGGAAAGAAAGCTGTGGGATGCAAATAGGTGTACACAGTGAAGGAGGCGCCAGAAGGAAAAGTAGAGCGGCGAGGTTGGTTGCAAAAGGATATGCAAGAAGAAGTGTACATGGAACCCCCGCCAGGGTGCTACGTGACAGAATCAGACGAAGGGATGTCGTATGGTAAAGTGTGTAAACTAAAGAAGTCGCTATACGGACTCAAGCAATCTCCTCGAACCTGGTTTGACAGATTCATAAAGGCTGTTATAGGCATGGGATACCATCAAATAAATGCAAATCATACGGTCTTTCTTCAGCATGCAAGAGGCCACATCACTATACTTGCTGTATATGTGGATGATATAGTAATCACAGGTGATGATGAAGTCGAGATCACTAAGCTAAAGTCAAAACTCGCGAAAGAGTTTGAGGTGAAGGATTTAGGAGCGATGAGGTACTTTCTGGGTATCGAGGTGTGTGACGACGAACAAGGAATTATTCTCTCACAAAGAAAATACGCACTAGATCTACTAAAAGAGACAGGGATGCTGGGATACAAAGTAGCAGTCGCTCCAATTGACCAGAAGTACAAGTTAGGAGCAGAAGCAAGAAAGCCTGTTGATCATAAAAGGTATCAAAGACTTGTAGGAAGATTGATTTATCCGAAGCACACTCGTCCTGATATCTCATTTGCGGTAAGTGTAGTTAGTCGCTACATGCATGATCCAAGAACAGGTCATATGGAAGCAGTGTTTCAGATCTTGAGATATCTGAAAGGGACGCCGAAAAAAGGGCTATGGTTCAAAAGAATGGATGCAGAGAAGTTGAGGGATACTGTGATATAGACTGGGTGAGCTGCATAGATGACATAAGGTCTACCACGGGGTACTGTATATTTGTAGGAGGAAATCTGGTCTCATAGAGAAGCAAGAAACAGTCAGTGGTAGCATGGTCGTCAGCTTAAGCAGAATACAGAGTAATGGCTCTGGGAGTGTCAGAGTTGCTATGGGTGAGAGCACTGCTGACAGAGTTGAAGCTGGACAAGGGAGCACTGTTATATCTTCTGAGCGATAGTCAAGCTACAATAAGTATAGCTAACAATCCAGTTCAGCACGACAGAACGAAGCACATCGAGATCGATCGATTCTTCATCAAAAAGAAGCTGGAACAAGGGATACTGAAGATTGACCGTGTTCGCTCAGAAGAACAAGTTACAGACTGTCTGACTAAAGGTCTTAGTTCAATGAGTCTGTCAAAGCTATGTAACAAGATGGGGATGATTAATATCTATCGTCCTTCTTGAGGGGGTGTGTTGAGAACCAATAAGGGACATTAGTCCCACATCGGAAGATGTATTATGAAGAGGGGTTGGACCCACTATAAGTAGTGGCAGTAGCCCATCAATAAAAATAATTAATTATTCATTTCTACAGATTGTCATAAAAATTTTCAGTCTATTTGATGCGGTAGTGAATGTTTTGTTCTCAGCATTTATGATTTACTACTTGCTTTATGCTTGCAAATTATATGAGTGTATAAGTTGTTTGGGAGAACAATAACATTTTTTTGGGAGGACTTTTGTTTATATATGGACATATAACTAATTTTACTGTTTTAAGAACTTCTACAACCGTTAATTAATGAATCAAGTATGAGTTATATTGGTTTGAAGCCGCTACTTAAAACCATCCAAAATCGAATCTCACATAACTGCTCATAACAAGGACTTCAAAATTACCTCATAATCGCTAACCCAACAGTTGTCATTCAAACCCTAAGAGAACGATATGTTATTGCAATGATTTAGATAAAACAGCATAGATACTAGATAAGAACATCAAAGGGAAAATGATAGTTACCATCACCTTCGTCTTCGAGTAGAATGAACCGGTGAAGCTGGGCTTATCTTTCTCCTTAAATCCAATGCCTGATCCTTTCGGGTGTACTGTGTCATACCCGAAAATACATCCAGTTGCATAGTTTATGACCAATTGGCCATACTCCCTGCAAACATCTGCTAAGGTCAGTGTACCCACAACATTCGTGTGGATCGTCTCAGGCTTGTGAGACTCGCACCAATCAACATTTGGCCTACCAGTCACACCTGCAGCATTAAACACATGAGTAGGCTTCACCTCCTGGACGTCAAGGAGAAGCTGAGATCGCTCCTGGATACAACCTTCCCCCCCACCCCCCAATCTAACCTATCCTGCCACAAATCAAGAATTTCAGAGAAGGTGTGTGCCAACCACAAAGCCTCTTATACATACGAATGTTCAGCACAATCTGTCTCGAACCAATTAGAGATGCCCAAACTAGCCCCGTAACCATGGGCTCAGATACCACTTGTCGGGAATGCGTTGTGTGACCCGAACCAGTTGGCTCATGAGGTGCAATATTGAATTCGGCCCATATGCAGAATTCTCATATAAGGCCTGAACCAATCCCAATTATCGACACCACATATGATCCCACTTCTTAACCGATGTGGGACTAAATTACTGACTCCATTATCACCCCCCATTTGAGCGTTCAACCAGAAATGAGATACAATCCAACATAATATGGGTTCGTCGGAAGAAGTTGAGATGCCTCGTTACTACAACAAATAGGACCTACAATAGCAGTTTTTATATAGCGTTCAAGTGCTCCCGCTATAAAGTTATCAACAAAAATGTTCTTTCTACAGTACTATAAAAATATCTATCTATAAATATCTATCTATAGTATTTCCTGAATGTTGTAGAATGTATAACATTCATCTTCCCCCCAAAATTTTTATTTTGGTGCCCAAACCACCCCCAGCCCGATTAAAGTGTTTCCCCAATCTCTCTCTTCCTTCCTCACTTCTCACACAAACATAAAACTCTCTCTCTCTCTATATATCTCTCCCTCTCTTTCTGACATCCCCCGATCTCCGACGGGAGCGGGTCGACGATCTCGTTGAAGCTGACGTCGAGCACCGTCAGGTTCATGAGCATTCTGATCCCCCTTTCTTCTTCTTCTTCTTCTTCTTCTTCTTCTTCTTCTTCTTCTTCCTTTTTATAGGGTTTCTAATTTAGGGATTTTCTTGATTTGTATAAGAAGGTTATGGAATCAATCAACATCGGTATGCTTCGACCATCCCGGCCAAGGACTTAGACCATCTCAAGGCTAGCCATGCCGTGGAGGATGCACTCTTCCTTGCTTTGGAGCAGTCGATGTTTGTCAGCGGGGCAATCTTTGTGTTGATCTAAAATAAAACTCTGTACTGCGTCAACAACTTCTCCCTTGACCCCGCCATGGTCCTCCTCTCCGTCCGCCTCGACCGCCCATGCCTGGCCGAGTAAGACTAGGGGAACCCCATCCAATCTGACTCCATGGAGCTCTTTCTGGAACAGTGCAAAATTATGCCATCCAAGTGTTTGTTCATTTATCCCTATGAGCAACAATATTATCAGGACAAACTCTTATGAACTATTTATTTCATATATGCATGGTTATGTTTGATTCTTGGTGTATGGCTATTATTGCAACATATTTTTCTCTTTACTTGTGTTACATTGTAACACAAGGGCGTGCATATATACTTACAGATATATTTTGATACTTCCCTTGCAACATTGAGCTTAGCATTCACACAAGGTGTATTAGAGGCATGCTAGATTTTCAGCTGAGGCACTTGTAAGTATATTTTTACCTCTATTCTGTATATCTAGTCTTCATTTTTCTTTGTGTACTTTAGTATTCAAATTCAAATTCAGTTATATTAATAAATAGAAATCTTATATGATTCTACAATTGAAATATGCGAAACATTACGGAACAAGTATCTGTTTTCGAGTGCAGCCTGGGAAATAGCTAATTTAGGCTGCATCATGTTGCTTATTATATGTGGTTGAAGTTCAAAGTAGTGTTTAATTTAAGCACTTATAAACATCACCATTTCTACAAAAATTATATCTTTGATGGGGTCTTATTATATATGTGGTTGAAGTTCAAAGTAGTGTTTAATTTCTGATACAATTTTGAGCATATACTACGTTTTGAACAACTAGCCCACTAATTTAAGGTAATTGGGTTTGGTTCTGAAGACTATATATGTTGTCTTTGCTAACATTTTTGAACAGAGGAGATATACTACATTCTTTTCATACATTTGATGACTCCTCATTTGGCAATTAAAACACAAAACATATTTGATGTTGAACATTTCCATGGGAGCATTATATCCCTTTCTATATTCTAATTAACTGCTACTTTACTTGGTGATACACATATTTCTTCATTGTGTGTGTTGATTATTCCTTAAAGTCTTCAAAAGCAAGGATTTTGGGCAGATTTAAATCCTTATAATATTTTATCCAGTATCCTGTTTTACATGTAAAGAGAGCGGCAAGTTCTTGATAACAGGTTGTCCAAAATCTAAGAGCATAAATAAGCTTTTGGGATTGCACTGCTAGCTAGCCACTTTTTGTAAAGAAACAAACCCTTCCTGGATACTCTTAGAGTCCTAACATCTTTTATTTATTTTCAAAATACAACTTGGAGGATCCTAGTAATTTAAATGTTCTGATTCCAGTCTAATCTTGGTTTGGACAAGATGCGTTTTATAATTTATTGTATTCTATCGATTAGAATCCTAGCTGCATCTATTTTCATCAGTAAACCTTGCATATTACAAGTTAAAGAAAATCAGTAATTCATTCTGGATTATGGACATTGCTTTGAATTTCTTCCTAGAATTTTCATACACTACTGCCATGAAGCTTATATGGTTCACTACAACTGCTTAATGATTTAGGGTTAATTTATCAATAGACATATATCTTTGTTGTAGTTTGGGTTGATTTCAATCTTAATTTCTTGATTTTTACCAGGAAGAGGATTTAGATGGGGAGTTTCTTGTCCAACCCATTCCTCCACTAGAGCAGGGGCATAGAGGGAGCGATATTGATATTAATTCATGTCCTTTTTGGACCAAAAAAGGTATTGAAATTACTTTCAAGTCCAATTTAATTTGTCTATAGGGGTTAGCAAACAGTCCTAAACATACTGATGCTAAAAATTCTAGCTAAAGATTATATATATATATATTTGAAGTTGTTTATATAAGCTCCACATACTGGTGTTAGTGTCTTGAAATAACACATTATTAGTTGTCATCTGCAAAAAAATTATTGGTCAGTGTTGTTTTTAATAATCTGTTGCACTCAAGGGTAGCTTCCTACCGTACAAGGAATCAGTTATCTCAAGATAAGAATATGCATTTCATGTCACGACCCGCACCCACTTTTTCGGATGCAAGCACGTGAGCAAGCCAGCTACGCATCAAGCGGACTCCAGTCCAACTCGAATACGTAAACGCTGTCAAGGCTATGGTATACTGCCAAATTATGGCAATGCAATCTATATCTCAAATCCATAAGAGTAATATAAGCATGAATGAACAACTATGGGTCGTGGTCTGCAGCCTACTAGCATAATGTCCGATAAGACTCCAAAGAATATAACAAGAGTCTACAAATGGAATCAATAAATAGGATATCTCATGATAATGAAAGAAAGGCACGAGCTGGATAATAAACATGATATCAATACCTGAATTCTGCAAGCAATATCGTAATCATCTGAAACCCACAAGTGTCATAATCATCCGCTATCCAGAGCTGCTAACTAACTCCATGCAATAACTAACCTGAAGAGATCATCAGGTCCTCAGGGGACATAGTAAGATACATAAAAATATGCCTATCTAGCAGTTTAATCATGCATAAACTATAAACAGGATATAAGCAAGGAACGAGACATACACATGGCAAGAGACTACAACCAAAACTGCTAACAAGTGACTATCGACAAGTGGCTACTGACAGGTGACTATGAACTGGAATACAAGAACAACTACACGTAAATAAGACAAGGCAAGGCACCCTCGTCCCGAGTGTGGACTCTCTGGTTTTAACTAATCACTAACCCTCATCCCGAGTGTGGACTCTCTGGTTAGTTCAAGGCAAGGCACCCTCGTCCCGAGTGTGGACTTTCTGATGCAAGTAAATAAGACAACACCCTCGTCCCGAGTGTGGACTCTCTGGTGCAAATGAACAAGACAACACCCTCGTCCCGAGTGTGGACTCACGGATGTAATCAGATCAAGACAAACACCCTCGTCCCGAGTGTGGACTCTCTAGTGCAAATAATCAACCCTACCGAGTATGGACTCTCTAGTTGAGGAACGATAACCAGAAGTTGCAGTTCAATTACACGTACTCGTTCCAAGACACGACTCAGTCGAGGCACAGGTGAGACAAGGTACAACTCATGTCAGGACATGGATAAGGACAACTCTAGCATGAACTATAAAGTGAACAAGCCTGGTGTAAATATATTATCTAATCATGAAACTGATATACAGGCAAGACGATAATCTAGTAAAACATGGAACGCAAGAAACATATAGATAAACTCACATCAACTAGAGAAATAAGATGACAACATATATAAAAACAGGAAATATAAGCATAAAAATAAACTATAGAGGGAGGCAAAGTATCTTGCCTGGCGGTAGCACGAAGAACCAATAATATACCGTCAACTAGTAAGCCATAAAGTCCAAATCTCACAACTGTCTTCAAAAGCTGAAACAGATACTGCTAACATTCTCAGAATAGTCAAATTAGCTATGATTGCCTATACTTAAGTCCAATTCTCGACAGAGGGGCAAAACGGTAATTTTGGGCCAAAACGATCTCCGTCGTTGGACCCGCTTTGCACCGAAAAGTGTGCCAGAGTCAATGGTCTCTAAAGTCGTCAAACTATATGTCTACGGATCCGGTTTGATGATACGAACCAAACGTATGTCCAATTTTGGATTCCGACGGACCGTGTACAAAATCGTCCGTTGAATCGGATCGTGGGGCCCGCGAAACGGCGATCCGATCAACTGTCTCAGAATCAGACCAAACTTGGCATACATGAACAGAAAAATGATACGGTCCTGATGGCATAAGTTTTGTCTCGACGTGACGAACGTGCAAAAAGTAATTAGGGTTTTTACAAAGTGGCCGATACGGTAAATTTTGACGGATACGTATCAAATTCGTCGTGCACACGCAACCAATTTGAATTCTGTCAAAGCCCACACATACACGAAGCCGATACGCACCTTTCAATGCTTTCAGTTCGAGACCACGTCGCCCGGATTGGCGGGACGTACGTCGTATCGAAGGATTTTATTAAAATTTACTGTTTTAGAAAACTATTTTCGTCAAAATTTGAATCTGTTTTTCTTACTGTCAAATGAATTTTAATTAAAACTAAAGATAGGGTTTTAATCCTGTATATGTAGCCTACAAGTCTATTCAAAAAGATTCTCTAATTAGTCAATGGTTTGGCAATGGTTTGCCTTCCAAATCGTGGTCGGGGACTGCTCTAACACTCTGTTTTGGACCGCTTTCTCTCGATTTCGTGTCAAATTTTTGATCGATCGACGGCATTTACTTGCAAACTAAATGAAAAAGTTTGAAGAGGGTTAGATTAGGTTTATACCTGTGCGATCGGTTCGGGAAACAATCAACCGTGGAGAATAAATTGCCACGGCGGAGTGGGGTCGAACAACCGTTGGTTCTGTCCTTGGCCGTTGCTGCTGTCGTGCGATACTCACTGTCGCCGTCAGTCCGGCGATGCGCGACGTTTACCCCGGCGGCGGGTGGCCGCGCAGGCGTCTCTGGGCGAGCGTGTGTGGGTGGCGACGAGAGTAGGCTAGAGAGAACTCCCCACTCCCACTCGTTCCCTATATATATACCTAGCTTTTTATTTTGTGTTCACAGCAAAGGCAAAGGGGGTCGGCTTCTTGTGGAATTGTGGGGCTCGGCTGATGCTGGGTTGGGCTGATTGCTGTAGGGTGGAGTTTGGGGGTGTGAGGTCTTGGGCTGGACTGGGAAGAGTTTTTGGTTGGGCTTACTATTTTATATAAGTATTTATATACATAGCTATACACCAACATATATCAATATATATACATATGTATTTTTTTATATACATATGTATATACATATACATAAATCATAAATATATATACACCATAAATACAACTTTAAATAATAAACTATTCTAAGTATATTCAATATGCAATATAGAATTTTAATGTACATATACAACATTTTATACAAATAAAATAAAATAATATGGGAAATATATATATATATATATATATATATATATATATATATATATATATATATATATATATATATATATATATATATATATATATATATATATATATATTTGGTTGGGCTTACTATTATATATAAGAATTTATATACATAGCTATACACCAACATATATCAATATATATACATATGTATTTTTTTATATACATATGTATATACATATACATATGTATATACATATACATAAATGATATATATATATACACCATAAATACAACTTTAAATAATAAACTATTCTAAGTATATTCAATATGCAATATAGAATTTTAATGTACATATACAACATTTTATACAAATAAAATAAAATAATATGTTTATATATATATATATATATATATATATATATATATATATATATATATATATATATATATATATATATATATATATATATATATATATATATATATATATATATTTTTTTTTTTTTATATATATATATAAAAAACAACATTTTTTTTATATATTTGTTTTTTAATGTACATATACAACATTTTATATATATATATATATATATATATATATATATATATATATATATATATATATATATATATATATATATATATATATATATATATATATATATATAATGGAAGCGGATCAAAAGCCCCCCTTAGAAAACCCCCTAAAAAAATCCCTCACTCTCGGTCATAATATTAACATTAATATTAATGTTAATATTAATATTAATGTTAATATTAACATTAATATTAATTTTAATATTAATGTTAAATACTAAAATTAACATTAAACTAAACATTAAAATTAATATTAACATTAACATTAACATTAATATTAACATTAACACTAACATTAACATAAAAATTAAAAAAAATTAATTTTAACATTAACATTAATATTAAAATTAATATTAATGTTAATATTAACATTAACATTAATATTAACATTAATATTAATTTTAATATTATGACCGAGAGTGAGGGGGGTTTTTAGGGGGTTTTCTAAGGGTGGCTTTTGATCCACTCCCATATAATATATATATATATATATATATATATATATATATATATATATATATATATATATTATATCTAGGTTATATATAAAATATATATATATATATATATATATATATATATATATATATATATTATATACAAGTATATATATAACCTAGATAATTCCCATAAAATCCACCATATTTGTTAAGGAAAATTATTTACCATTTAAATCAAATAAATAATAAAAAAATATTTCAAAAATTTTCGGGAAGGGAGGCTACATTTTATCACTACATTTTGCTCGTCCTTGCCACTTTCAGGTTCTCTTATGAGTGTGTGTTACCATGTCGATATGTTCTGACTGTCACGCCCCAGAACCAGAATACCGGAGAGCGGGGGAGTGACTCAGCCAGCTACGTATTACGGATAGATGAATACCGAATAATACGATCAATGCTGTCTAAAAGACGATGGAGTGCATACTACATGAAAGTCTCACTAGGGTTACTCAACATCTATTATCTCAATTATTCAATCAAGAAACAGTAATAGAGAACATGTAAGATAAAGCAGTAAGGCATCCCAAACGTTCAGTCAAAACGTTCTTGAGGTCTGGCTTTACAAAACATAGCCAGATGATATAACAAGGTATACACAATCGTTATCAGCTGCAGTCTGACTTAGTTACAATTATATAAAAGTAAGTGCTAGACTATCCGACTAACATGTCGGTGCCAAGCGGCAAAATATAAAGTAAGTAACAAAACGAGCGGGAAAGCAAAGAACCCACTCGTGTCCTCCTGCGATCATCCCTCTATTATTGACCATCTTGGAGGTAGAAGTAAGATGAGTCCTCGAAAACTGGCTCTAAATCTGGCCATGCAAAGCCAAAGAGGTTAGACCTCTAATAGCAAGTACCACAAGGAAGCACGACATGAGAAATAAAACCAGTGGTAAGAGTTGGGAATATGATAAATAAGTCTCTACTTGCTACTGGGATTCACACAACATCACGACACTTCAAACCAACTTCCCAACCAAACAAGGACAGAAGTTGACCGTCATGTCCTGACATTCTGATCATCTTAGTAGTTAACGGAGTAGGTATAGTACACAACCAAATCAATTTAAATGGAAATACAACTGCTACGGCTTGCTAACTGTAAGTTCCAAGCTGTCTTGGAAGTATGCAATAAGGGATTCCTCAGTTCTTACTATGTACAAGAAAGGCTAGTCTATCCAATAATCAATTGCGCCAATCATGAATTAGACGAGTCCCGGCGGGACGCCTGTGAAACCCGCAATTTCAGGATTTACTGGATTTTTTAGATTTGATTGCACTTTGAAATTGATTGGATATATTTTTGTTAATTTATTATTATTATTAGTCAGTTAGGAAAATTGTATTTTTAAAATTAATCCCTAGATTTTTTGATTGTCTGGCTGGACCTGTTCGAACCGAACCCAATCTTGATTTGTTACGAAAACCAACTTTTAAACCTTCTTTTTATATATATATTCATTTATTCATTTCCCTTCTTTATTCAAAGTAATATAAGACTTCATTTTTCCTTATTAAAGGAAAGAATCCCTTTCCTTTCTACTTTCTCAATCTCTCTCTCTCTCTCTCTCTCTCACCCGTTCATGCTGTCACGACCCCCTCCTCTTCCAAACCGAAGGCGATCCCTCACCTCTCCTTTCCCGCGCGGCCGCCCCTTCCTCTCCCGTAACCCCAGCCACTCTTTCCCTATATAAAGCCTTCTCCCTTCCTTTCCCCCCTCATCCTATCCTCAAACCCTAGCCCCAAACCCAAGCCCAATCCCGCAGCCGACCCGAGCCCGCCTCCTTCCGGCGCGGCGCCCTTCCTCCGCCTCCCGCTCGACCGCGCCATCCCGGCAACCCCCGACGCCGATCCTCCCCGAGCGACGACCCCCGTCGCTGCTGTTCCGCACGTCCGCCCCGATCCGGCCGCCCGTACCCCCGTCGCTGCTGTTTCAAAAAATATTTTTTAAAAGGATTTCTATAAAGTTTCGAATAAATCTATTTTCTCCAAATTTTGGTCTTTGCAAAACAATTGGATTTGTTGGATTATGTATCATCTTCGGGCGACGACCGTATCGGTCTATGGGCCCTAGCGAAATGCAAACGAAACCGACATTTTTGGACGTTGAGGCATAAGATAAAATACAACATGATATTTTATGACCAAGTCTGAGACGCCTATTTTTATAAATAATAATTAAATAATTATTTAGAACTTGTTAATGGGTATTTTATATTTTGAGTGCAGGGCCTTGGCCTGCTGAATGGGCCGCTTCCCGGCGTTCATAGCTCAACAGCAATATTTAAATTAATTTATGTAAATAAGTTGTAAGGGCATAAGTCCAGTTTTCTATTTCTTTTCTGCGATCCTGTATTGTGTCGAGTAGACTTTTTCTTTATTTTTCTGGGTGTTGATTTGGTCGTTAAACGCGTAGAATGTTAAAAATGAATATCTATTTTATATAGAAAATTAATAAGTTTTTCTCACATTAAGTAATTTTGTAATTTAATCAAATTCATTATTTCTCATTAAAAAGAAAGTCTAGTTTTATATATATTACGAAAATACCAAGTTTTGACAATTAACCTGGAAAATGCTATTTTTCCAATAAATATTAAATTGACTTTTACTTCGTAAATTAATTAATAGTAGATCGCAACGATAAACGTGTTCCGATAGAATAATTTTTACAAACTTAAAACTTGATTATGATCTTCTTTTAGAGATTGTAACTAGCACACCTAGATATGGTTCAATTATGATTCTAAGACAGGATTCTCAACTGTAGGATTTCGAGGACGAGTTTGACTTCCCCGGTACCGACTTCCAATCCAGTCATAAACCAAGGCAAGTACGATTATGTTTATTTGGCAATTTAATTAGTAATTATTAATTTGCATGCTTAAACAACATTGCTACACGGAACTCTCTCCTAGAGTATTGACTGTTATTGATTGTGGGATATTGGGGTAGTAGTGTAGTGTTTTATGACCAATACCTTCATATTGCATAATTGTGCGAACTTACCCCTCTTACACACGGGGTTAAGCCGTATCGTATTGCTAGGATACTATTGTACAACCCAAGCCGGTCATATACATTACCTATTCAAATCATATTGTTTTCAATTGTTGGAAAATTACATGGAAAATATTGTTCAAGTATTTCAAACTGTTAATATTGCAATTATTCCATTATTATTTGAATTGTTAGATTTTTTATAATTGTACTTTGCTCCTTTCCTGACTGGATCCCCCACCCCCAATAGGTAACATTGATGAGGCTGAGCTATTGTATAATAGCTATTATGATCCAGTGCTTTACCCTACGGTTCTTCCAGAGTCTCACTTGGAGGATGTTGATCCCGATGCTGATGAGCCGACTATCTAGACAGTTGTTGTTTAGTTCTAGTTTCCTTTGTGTTGGAGTTGAACTCTTATTTCAGTATCTTATTATCAGTTATATCTTTCTGTGTTAGACAAATTAAAGTTTTTTTTAAATATTCAAAATATTAAAGTTGTGACAAATGTTTAGTTGTTGTTGAGATTACCTGCAAGTGGAAACAGCTTACTGCCGCCGTCTCACAATGGTGCAGGCTGGACATGATCCGATTCGACCCAACAATTTTGGATCGGGTCGTGACATATTTTTAGTGGTGGCCCATGCAGGTCAAAATCATCAACTTAGGTAAACATATCTAGAAACAATTAGAACATTAGAACATTAATTTGTCACAACATAGGACCGAAATATATTATAAATAAATTTTTTGTTTGTTATAGATTGGTAGGCTACCTTGCTTATGTTTTGCATCCTAAACCTTCCAGAGTATGGCCACAGACCAGACCACCACTACTGGCGATGGGATGTCATCACCCGATCACACCCTACCTCCCCAACCATGTCTGGATCCTACACCTCGGCAGCTGACCGATCGTCCCCATAATGCACCAGCACCCCGTGGAGTTAACACTACTACAGCTCAAACGGCAGATCCTACATCTTCCCGGACTGAGCTGCAGTCCCCTGTGGTAGCGCCCGTTCCAGCTGCACCACCTAGTTACGGGATTTAGCAAGAAGATATGTAGAGTTATGACTGGTGGTGGACCCATACCCATCACTGAGACCTGTAACTGCCCTATAACTATCTCAGGACACAAATTCTTAGCACCCTTACTTGTGATGCCCTTACGCAACTATGATGTAGTCCTAGGGATGGACTGGCTAAGTAAGCAGCATGCACTGATAGATTGTCACATAGGATGTGTAGTCTTCAGCCCACCAGGAGAACCGGAGTTTGAAATCTCTCGAACTCCGGAAGATATGGAGGGTATTACCTACTCCTCTATCACCGAAGAACCTGTCACGAACCGCACCCACCGTGAGGGTACGAGTACATAACAGCGCCCAGCCTACGTCGCAGTATCGACGGTAAAATGCTGTCCTAGGTCAATCATCTAACAATATAAAGGTACCTGTACAGTATATACACTCCGAATGGAGGTGACATAGCAACACAGTCTCAATCACATCTAAGGTAGAATACGATAAAGAGATAGATAGATATGGAAAGAAATAAATCCACAGAGATACAATCAGATAGAAGTCTAAGTGTCTAAGATAACATCTCCATAAACATCAGATGAAATAAACTACAAGTCTCCACAATAATACAACTCTGAATCCAGACAACTACTAACATAAAGTAAGGGACAGACTAGACTATCTACACTAAGCATGGGTATCATCCTCAGCAGCTGCCTGAACCTCCCCAGGGGTCCAGGTCGCGAGTGTTATCTAGGTAAGCTCCAAAGTAAGGGGTACAGGGTTTCTCATCATCATCTGTAAAAATTTTAACAGGTCCAGTCAGGACGGGAGCGAGCATAATACATCTCACACAAATCATAACAGGTTAGAGAATATAAACATGCAAGAGAGTACGATACATGAAACTGAAAAAAAGTACATGATGTAAACAGAGAGAGAACTGTAATAGAAATATCTACTATAAGTAGAGAACTAACAGTGGCTAGTGAGTCAGAGTACAATATAGACATGTGAATGGCATAGGATAATTTTGATGCTACACTACGGAATGATTCTGATGCTACACTACTTGGATATTATTCACATGTCCACTTTTACTCTCCCGTACCCCTAATCAATACACAAGGATCCAGCCAAGTTATGTTACGATTTATGTAATAGCCCCCGAAGGGTGGTACATGATAGTCCCATAAATGGGGATTCTAGGAATGCCCATAAATGGAGGGATTCTCTGTGATCATGAGAATACATGTCACAAGTGATTCAATGAACCATGGAGCATAGTGATACACAATGTAAGTGAAACGCAAAGAATATGTAGTATCCGATGCTCCCTGAGGGGATAACATCTCAAGAAAGGATCCATATAGTACTAATTCGTGTGACCAACGTGACAGTATCAAGTAAAGTAATTTAAAGCAGGAGAATAATTCTAACAGGATATCAAATGATCAGAGAATGTACTCGCCTGTATCCTGAGTATCTGTTGAGTATCTATTGTCCGAGGAGCGGTGTCTGTCTCCTATAGAACAGTAGAAGTCACTATAAGTCTAAAAATAATATAACAGACTGCTACAATGCATCTACATAAAGTTTGGGGTCAAACTGGACTAAAGTCAACTCTCGGTCAACTCTAGTCAACTAGACTAGTCAAACTAGGTCAAGCCTAAGCCAAACAAGTCTCACTAAGCCTAACTAGTCTATTCTAGTAAGCACACACCATTTCTAGGCTATGCAAGCCAACTACACATGTTAAGTGGCATTCAAGCCACACTTATAGGCAATGAGCCATAGGCTATATGCCCATAGGCAATGTCATGCCTATACCAAACCACATATTCATATATGCCCATATATTAATATATCTAAATTAATATAATAACACATATTATAAATATAAAGGCTACCTATAATATATGCATCACATATAGATATATATATATATACATATATATGTATATACATAGAAGGATAGGTAGAGGGCACATGTGAGGGTGTCCTGTGTACTGGAATGTGTCCCTGTGTGTTAATACAAGAGAAAAATCAGTATCATGTTCGAATAAACCATTCTCAGGTTTTCAATGCAAGTGTCTCAGTTATGTGTCAAAGTAATAGGGATTTGGCAAAATGACAGTTCATAAAATTAGTCCACCCATTTCGAAACCCAATTTCTATGTTAACAACCAACCTAGCATGCAACTATACTCGGACATATTGGGGATGAATTATGCTGTAATTCAATCATAAGAATTTGGTTGAAAACTCATTAAAATCAGAAATCAGTGAATGTGACTTAGTGTTCTCAGGAATTGAATTCCAGTGTCCTGTGTGTGTCAGTCCCTGTGACAGGAATGTATTCCTGTGTGTGTGTAGCAGTTAGGAATAGTGCTCTCAGGTATTTTTAGTATTTAGGTGGTGTGTGTGGGTGTCAATTTGTAAAATGTGTGTAGAGGGTGGACATTTAACAGGGAAACAATGTGTGTGTTATATGTGAATGGGTGTTCTGTGTACTGGGAATCATATGTGACAGTGTCAACAGTGTATTACAATCTCAAAAAAACTAACAGTATATACAAATACATGCCTACATACATATTTACATATATACATATATTCATATATACATAGAGATATAGAGAGAGAGGTTAAGGGTATACATGTGTGTGTATGGTGAGTAGGATAAAGACAGTGCATGGAGATTAGTGAAACCTGGAAATTGTTGGCCCATTCCACGGTCACACCCGATTTCGATAATCAACATATACTTTAGTCAATACACAAAATATAGAAAATGCTGCTAACTATTTCAGTATGCATGAAATCATATTCAACGGACGATGTACTGCATAAATCAAAGCGTCAAAGTCATCAAAATCTTCTGAAGACTCTTTTCTACTTTATTCTGTATTTTACATTTTATTGAGTCTAGGAATTACTTTATAAAATCAATTATGGTAATACTGGCTTAGGGTTAAAATTATCCTCCTTTCTCAAAATCTACTTTTACCCTTTCATATTTTCGATTACAAATATTTCAAAAATATATTTCGAAAATATTCATTTTTCAAATGATTTTACAAATAACCAAAAACATGTTTGAAAACTGTTTTTACAAAAGAATTTCAAAATATATCTCCTGAAAGAACTCCAAGCCGAGTTCGGCCCGAGTTCGGCCCGAACTCTGACCGAGTTCGGTCAGTTTGTATTCAAACTTCAGTTGCCTCCAAATCTGCGAGCAACGTCTTTTTGCGAGATATTTGCATCCGAACTCTGCCCGAGTTCTGCCCGAGTTCGGTTGATGAAAACACCTATAAATAGAGAAGAACTTTTCACTTCAAAACATCAATTCATTCTTTATCTTCTCTTCTCTATTATTCAAGTGTTTTCTAAACGATCCAAGATTTTCAAATCTCACCTACACATCTCTTAGCCAAAAGCCAGTACTATCAGATTGATTTAGAAGTCTTTTGGTTATTCAGAGTTGTAAAGAGGTCGTCAAGTTTCAACAACAAATTCTCGTTGTGGAGCTGGTCGTGCGCTCGTCATCAAGCACGGTGTGTGTTGGAGTTGGTCGTGCACTCGTCAACAAGCACGGTGGTGTAAGAGTTGCAAGCACTCAGTTAAAGCTTGTGCCTTTAGTGGATTAATATCGAGCAAGAGTACTCGAGACTGGATTAGTCCTCTCAGAGGGATACCAGTATACATCGCTGTGTTACTGAGTTTGATTCTCCTTTCTTTACTTACTGCTCTTACATCATTGCCATAGTTTAAATTATTAATTGGTAATTTTATTTCCGCTGCACACACGCACTCTATTCACCCCCCTCTAGAGGTGCTCAACGGTCCTACAATTGGTATCAGAGCGGGTTATATTCTTATATAACATACCCTAGAGAGTATATATATGGCAGCCGTGAAATCTATATTCAACGGTGAAGGGCAATCCACAAATAGACCTCCCCTATTTGATGGAACAAACTATACATACTGGAAAACACGTATGATTTTCTTTCTAAAGTCTCTAGATTTTGATTTATGGTCAATAGTCATTGATGGGTATAAGAAACCACCACCTACTGTGGTTGAAGGTACTCTTATGGAAAAGCCGCATGACAAGTACATCGATGCTGAAAAAGCAAAGGCTAGTCTTGATGCTCGAGCCATCAATGCACTATTCTGTGCAATTGACAAAACCGAGTTCAATAGAGTTTCTACCTGTAAGACGTCTCATAAAATTTGGAAACTCCTTGAGGTAACCCATGAAGGGACTTCCCAAGTCAAGGAATCCAAAATCAGTAGACTGACTCAGGAATATGAATCTTTTAAAATGAAACCTGGTGAGTCAATTACACAGATGTTTACTCGTTTCCTTGATATAACTAATCCCCTTCAATCTCTTGGTAAAGATTACAGCAACCATGAGAAAATCAGGAAAGTGCTGCGGGCTCTAACAAAGAACTGGAATCCAAAAGCCACAGCAATCATTGAAGGAAACGATCTCACCACGATGACTCTAGAAACACTGATGGGCAAATTGATGACTCATGAGCTCGACTTGCAAGACTTTAAAGAGGCCACACCAAAAGAAAAGACCATCGCCTTCAAAGCTCAAGCAAGAAAATCAACATACAACGACTCAGATGAAGAATCATCAAGTGGTGATGAACGTGCCTTACTTGTGAAGAACTTCAAGAAATATCTAAAGTTCACAAGCAGAAAGAAGAAAGACATCCAAGAAAGCAATAAAGACGAGACTATATGCTTCGGGTGCAAGAAATCAGGGCACATGAAGAAGGACTGTCCAGCTACCAAGAAGAGCAGTCCATATGATCGGTCAAGATCAAACAGAAGATCCACATCTGGCCGAAAGTATGCCAACACAAGCATCTGGCACGAGAGTGATACCAGTGACTCAGAAGAAGAAGACAGACCCTGCAGCAATGCAAATGTTTGTCTTATGGCATTCGAAAAGGTATCATCTAATCCTCTGTTTGATGATTTTACTTTTGATGAACTAGAGACTGCCTTTAGCGATTTACTTGAAGATCACAAAACTGTGCTCGACAAGTATAAGCAATCTCGAAAAGAGATTAAGGCACACACAGCCGAGATAGCTAGATTGTCTAATCTACTTGAAGACATTAAAGAGACATCTACTACCGGTAACACGAAAGAGATAGCCAAACTTAAAGTAGACTATCATGAGGCTATCCTCAACATTGAAAAGAAAGAAGAGGACTATGTCAAAATATACAAACTTTATGACATAGAGAAGAAGTTGCACCTAGTAACTGAACAAAGACTCCTTGATATGACTGCAAGATACGAAGAGTCTGTAGCGATTTCTAAAAAGTTAGAAATCAAGTTGGGCAAACAGGCAATACCTGTGACACAGCCCAAGATTAGTCCTAATGCAAAGCATACACCAAAAAGGACTAAACACAAGAAAGCACAGAGGAAACACGAACACTATTATGCTTTCACTTATAGGTTTTCCAAACAGAACAAGCCTGCAAACACAGTTTATTCCACTAAACTGACTTGCACATATTGTGGTACACACGGTCATATATCACAATACTGTATGGCAAGAAAGCTTGTTGATAACCATACTCTAGTTTGGAAACCTAAAGCTAATCTGAGTGGACCCTTCAGAAAATAGGTACCAAAGGATTCATCTACTTGTTTTGTAGGTGGACCCTCAACCCTCTCATGCTAGAAGCAAATGGATCCTCGATAGCGGATGTTCGCGACACATGACTGGTGATGCATCTTTATTCGCTACGCTATCGATGAAGAAAGAAGGATACGTCTCCTTCGGAAATAACTTGAGAGGTGATATTATAGGTAATAGTACTGTAGGTATTTCTCCTTATCCAATAATAAAGGATGTTTGTCTAGTAACTGAATTGAAACATAACCTATTGAGCATAAGTCATTTGGCAGATAATGGTTATGGTATTAATTTTGTGAAAGATAAATGTACCATATATGATATGTCATCTGGTGATCCCGTATATAAGGGGATTAGAGAAGACAATATTTATGTTTTCTTTTTGGAGAATACTAATAATGCAGGAAGGTGCCTAGTAGCCAATCAAGATGAAAGCTGGCTATGGCACATGAGACTAGGACATGCAAACATGGATACTATCTCACGTCTGAACACAAAGAAGTTGGTAAAAGGACTCCCAGAAATTCCATTCAAGAGAGACATGGTATGTGCTGACTGTGAAAAGAACAAAGCACATAGATCTTCTTTTAAATCCATCAACGCTGTAAGTACTTCGAGACCTTTGCAGTTGATTCATATGGATTTATTTGGTCCAAGTAGAGTCGCTAGTCTTGGCGGTAAACTCTATGCTTTTGTCATTGTTGATGATTTCTCTCGTTTTACATGGGTTTACTTTTTATCAAACAAAAGTGATGCTATTTTTGAATTTCAGATATTTTGTAAAAAGGTTCAAAACGAAAAAGGCTTCATGATTACTCGTATCCGAAGTGATCATGGTGGCGAATTCGAAAATACTGATTTCAAAAAGTTTTGTGATGATAGTGGATACTACCACGAATTTTCTTATCCTAGAACTCCCCAACAGAATGGTGTTGTGGAGCGGAAGAACCGTACTCTAAGCGAAATGGCTAGAGTCATGCTTAATCAGCATAATCTTCCTAAATATTTTTGGGCAGAAGCTGTTAGTACAGCCTGTCATATTTTAAATAGGGTGTTAATTCGACCTATCTCGAAGAAAATACCATATTAGCTTTGGTTTGGAAGAATTCCAAACATTTCTTATTTTAAAGTTTTTGGTTGTCGCTGTTTCATCCTGAACACCAAGGATAACTTGGGTAAGTTCGACTCCAAAGCAGATGACGGGATATTTCTCGGATATGCTGCTAAGAGTAAGGGATATAGAATTTTTAATAAAAGATCTCTGATTGTTGAAGAAAGTATTAATGTTACCTTTGATGAGTTGAATAGTCATAGATCTAGCGACAGTGATGATGAAGATGCACCTACAAAAACAAAGAAGAGTTCTGAGAAAGATCCTACCAAAGAGGCAAGAACTGATAAAAGTTCCGAAGATGCAGGAACTGAGAAGAGCCTTGTGAAAGGTATGGCCCAAAGATTCGAATCATTGAGATTCAAACCAGATCATCCAGAAACTCTCATAATAGGTGATGTATCCAAAGGTGTAAGTACTCGTTCATCTCTTAGAGATTCTGAAGTAGCAGCTAATGTAGCATTTATTTCTCAAATAGAACCTAAGAATGTTGATGAGGCTTTTTCTGATAAATTTTGGATTTCTGCCATGCAAGAGGAACTTAATCAATTTGAAAGAAACCAAGTTTGGGAACTCGTTCCTAAACCTATTGGTCAATCGATAATTGGTACCAAATGGGTGTTCCGAAATAAACTTAGTAAAGATGGACAAGTTCTACGCAACAAAGTACGTCTAGTTGCACAAGGTTGTAATCAAGAAGAAGGAATTGATTATGATGAGACCTATGCTCCTGTTGCTAGACTAGAAGCCATTCGCATGTTTTGCGCTTTTGCTTGTTTTAATGATTTCAAACTTTTTCAAATGGACGTGAAAAGCGCATTTCTAAATGGTTTTTTGAAAGAAGAAGTTTTTGTGAAACAACCCCCTGGTTTTGAAGATTTTCAAAAACCTGATCACGTCTTCAAGCTTAAGAAAGCACTTTATGGACTCAAACAAGCACCTCGTGCTTGGTATGAACGCCTAAGCGCCTTCTTACTTGATAATGGTTTTTCAAAGGGCAAGATTGATACTACTCTTTTTATTAAATCTATGAATAATGATATACTTCTAGTGCAAATTTATGTAGATGACATCATCTTTGGTTCTACTAATGAACAACTCTGTCAAGAATTTGCCAAGTGTATGCAGAGTGAATTTGAAATGAGCATGATGGAAGAGCTGAACTTCTTCCTAGGATTGCAAATCAAACAACATTCAAACGAAACATTCATCAACTAAGCCAAGTACACGAAGGACATACTGAAGAAGTACGACTTCGAGAATGTGAAGCCAATTGGGACTCCTATGGCTACATCTACAAAGCTTGATGCTGATGAAAGTGGCAAACCTGTTGATCAGCATAAGTATCGAGGTATGATTGGTAGTTTATTATATTTAACTGCTAGTCGCCCTGATATTATGTTTAGTGTTTGCATATGTGCACGATATCAGGCAAATCCTAAGGAATCACATCTTAGTGCCGTTAAGCGTATCTTCCGATACCTTAAAGGAACTTCTACAGTTGGCTTATGGTATCCCAAAACCAAATCCTTTGACCTTATAGGTTACTCGGATGCGGATTTTGCTGGATGCAAAGTGGACCGCAAAAGTACCAGTGGCATATGTCTTTTCTTGGGAAAGGCCTTAGTCTCTTGGTTTAGCAAGAAACAAAATTCAGTAGCATTATCAACAACTGAGGCTGAATATATCGCCGCAGGACGTTGTTGTGCTCAAATTTTGTGGATGAAGCAAACCTTAGAGGACTACAATCTGCACTATACAAATGTTCCTATATATTGTGATAATACTAGTGCAATTAATTTGACTAAGAACCCTATCTGTTATTCACGCACAAAGCACATAGAAGTTAGACCTCATTTTTTACGTGATCATCAACAACACGGGGATATTTGCTTAGAATTTATTGATACTGAACATCAACTAGCAGATATTTTCACTAAACCATTGGCTGAAGACCGTTTTAACATCTTGAGGCGTGAGCTCGGCATTCTTGAATTCTCGAACTCTTAAAACATATGGTAATTAAAACTGCATTTGTAACTTGACAATTTATTATTTAATGAAAATTATTTTTGGGGACAAATTTACAAAGGGTATGTCTGTCACCACGGCTACGGTCGAAGCGAAGCGGTACTTAAGAGTTCCCCGGTGAACCACCGTTAGCTGGGACAACCCCTATAGTTAACCCGAAAATAATAGCAGTTATTTAATAAACCAGTCAAATGTTACTTTTTACAGTCTTTATTTACCTGACTGCTTTGACTGTCTCGGGAATGCAAGTGGCCGAACTCGGCCCGAACTCTGACCGAGTTCGGACCGAATTCGGACCGAGTTCGGTCGGCGCTGTGATGGTTCCAGAACCGAACAGCCGGCCCTAGCACCTATTTATTTCATCCTTTCTTCCACTTTTTCTCCACACCAAAACATGGAATACTTCCATCTCCTACTAGAAATTTTTTCTCCTCCTTCTTTGCAAGGAATCGACAAGTTCAGTGGGCGATCTTCTTCCTCATGGCTCCGAAACGTCAACGAGGAAATTCTTCTCAAGGTGCTTCCTCCTCATCCGACTACACTCCGGCAAGTCTCTTCAGTCCAGCCAAACCTAGAGATCCCGAGGAATATGATAGCACTTTGTTTCCCGACAAAGACTTCTCCGATCTCTGGTTTGATTCTTTCTCTCTTCGTCGTATTTGTGCTGGAGCCTTCGTCAATTTTACAACCTTCTTTGAATATGCTCCTGTTTTTGATCAACTTGGATTTCGCGACTTTTTCGAGGTCCAAGATAGTATTTACGACAATGCAGTCCGTATGTTTTACTGCAATTTACAAGTAAAACAAAACGAGAATTTCTATTCCTGTATTGCTGGACAGGAATTAGAATTTAGCGCCACCGATATCAGTGAATATTTTCACATTCCTGATCTTGGTGATGCACTTGTTGACATCCACCATGTTCAATTCCCTGCCGATGTCACTTTAGCTTCTTTTAGGGAATTGATTTGTCACCCTATTCCTCCTCCCCGGAGAATCTTTTCTAGACATCTAAATCAAAATTTTTACGAGCTTCATCGTATGATTTTTTGACCCTTCTTCCGAAGAAAGGCTCTACCGATGAAGTTACATTTTTGGAACTTTCTGCTCTTTATCATATTCATTTTGGAATTCCTTTCTCCGTTCCAAAAACCATGATGTCTTGGATGCTCAGCTGCAAGAATGCAGGTAGGAACTTAGTCTTTCCTATGCACCTTGCTAGTATATTTCGACGTTTTGAGATTGATCTTGAAACGTGTGCCATTTCTTCTCCACCTGTTGAGTTGACCCGCTCTCGTCGGTTTCCTCAACCTCCTGGTGCTGCTCCTGCTGTCCCAGCTGCTGATGCTGAGGCCCCTCCAGCTGATGCTCATCCTGCTCCGGCCCCTGCCCCAGGACTTGATCAGGCATTCTACCAGCGGTTTGATGATTTCGTTGCTGTATCCACGCAACGTTATCAGGACTCCGAGTTTCGGCATATTTCTCAGGCCCAGGTGCTGAGAAACAGTATTGCCGATCTCCACTACAGCCTGGTTCATGATCCCGTTCATCCACTCACTATCCTTCCACACCCTGCTTTCCCTGGTCCTCGTTTTACTGATGAGACTACTTTTCAGTACTTCGACCCGACCACTGCCTATTTCCCTCATGATCCTCCTGATGCGGACGACGCAGAGATGTGATGTGGATTCAGCCATAGGATAGTGGATTTAGTTTTGTTTAGTTTGATGCAGTTCATGTAGTACTTTTTACTTTCATGTCTAAACTGTTTTAGTTAGACATTTATCAGTTGTACTTTTTGGCTTTCTAGTGGAAAACTTATGATACTTCAGTTTATTATGTGTTAGTTCATTGCATTCCACTTGTCTATGTTGTGATTACTTCTTATCTTTCACTTTGTCTTGTCTTTTCTATTGTTGGCTTCTTGATTTACGGGGGAGCCTATTCATTTTACTACTTGACAAAGGGGGAGAAAATGAGTATACCCAAAATCAAAAATCGCAAGGCTAGAACAAAATTTTTTTTTTCAGGTATTTTGATATGTTATTTTTTTTTTATAAATATATTTTGGTATAGACTCAAGTTTGTCAATTATCAAAATGGGGAAGATTGTTGGCCCATTCCACGGTCACACCCGATTTCGATAATCAACATATACTTTAGTCAATACACAAAATATAGAAAATGCTACTAACTATTTCAGGATGCATGAAATCATATTCAACGGACGATGTACTGCATAAATCAAAGCGTCAAAGTCATCAAAATCTTCTGAAGACTCTTTTCTACTTTATTCTGTATTTTACATTTTATTGAGTCTAGGAATTACTTTGTAAAATCAATTATGGTAATACTGGCTTAGGGTTAAAATTATCCTCCTTTCTCAAAACCTACTTTTACCCTTTCATATTTTCGATTACAAATATTTCAAAAATATATTTCGAAAATATTCATTTTTCAAATGATTTTACAAATAACCAAAAACATGTTTGAAAACTGTTTTTACAAAAGAATTTCAAAATATCTCCTGACAGAACTCCAAGCCGAGTTCGGCCCGAGTTCGGCCCGAACTCTGACCGAGTTCGGTCAGTTTGTATTCAAACTTCAGTTGCCTCCAAATCTGTGAGCAACGTCTTTTTGCGAGATATTTGCATCCGAACTCTGCCCGAGTTCTGCCCGAGTTCGGTTGATGAAAACACCTATAAATAGAGAAGAACTTTTCACTTCAAAACATCAATTCATTCTTCATCTTCTCTTCTCTATTATTCAAGTGTTTTCTAAACGATCCAAGATTTTCAAATCTCACCTACACATCTCTTAGCCAAAAGCCAGTACTATCAGATTGATTTAGAAGTCTTTTGGTTATTCAGAGTTGTAAAGAGGTCGTCAAGTTTCAACAACAAATTCTCGTTGTGGAGCTGGTCGTGCGCTCGTCATCAAGCACGGTGTGTGTTGGAGTTGGTCGTGCACTCGTCAACAAGCACGGTGGTGTAAGAGTTGCAAGCACTCAGTTAAAGCTTGTGCCTTTAGTGGATTAACATCGAGCAAGAGTACTCGAGACTGGATTAGTCCTCTCAGAGGGATACCAGTATACATCGCTGTGTTACTGAGTTTGATTCTCCTTTCTTTACTTACTGCTCTTACATCATTGCCATAGTTTAAATTATTAATTGGTAATTTTATTTCCGCTGCACACACGCACTCTATTCACCCCCCTCTAGAGGTGCTCAACGGTCCTACAGAAATCAGTGCACCTGTGTCAATGTGACAGTAAAATAAGGTGTTACTTCTCAGTTCTCAGGTTTATTGCAAAATGATAGGGGTAGATAGGGTACATGGGTAAAGAGTTCAACACAAGTTTGTGTTGACAGCCTCAACATTCAGTAAACCATTTCCAGGTTTGTATACATGTAACAACCAATTGAAACAAGACTCAAGCCAATTTTGAAATCGAAACATGAACCCAAACTTAGTTTTTGTTTGAAAAGCCAATCTCAGTTTTTGTTTCAGTGTGTGTGTGTGTCTGTAACATGGTGTAGGTTCTCAGGAAAACAGGAAAGAAAAATAGTTCAATAAAATCCCAAGGCTCAATACAAATTATAACCAATCGTGTCAGTAATCTATTACATGTATAATGAAGTAACATGGTGATCTAATTCATGCAATTTGGGTTGAAAAGTTCCTCTAACTCAGAAATCAGGAAACAGTGTGCATCAGTCAATAAAATCTCAAAAGCCCAATGCCAATTTAAAACTGAATTTCCATGCAAATTATGAACCCAACATGATAGGCTAATCCTGGTATGTAGTTGTGAATCTACATTCGAATTTACATTCAAAAGTAGTCGAATACCTTCATTAAAACTTCAGGAACTCAGCATATCAATAAGTATCAAAAAAATAGCAATTTCCTAAATTCGAATACCATATTAATCCAAAACCCAAATCAGTTGCATACGAAGGTGAGTCACATGTGCAGATGTGTCAGGGGGTCATGCTCGTGTCCCAAAACATGTCCAACTATGTAGAATTTAACTGATACCAATGTGACAGTAAACAGTGTATCAGACAGGCTCATGCAGCGAGGACGCGGCCTCGTACACGCGATATAGGACACGACACGACTCATGCTCGTGCCCATGTGTTCGCCCCATATAGGGCTTCACTCGTGTCACCCTGCACCGTGTCCACAAGGGTCGTGTCAAGAGTTTTGGAGGCCATAACAGAGCCAAAACTGTGTGTGCGTGTGACAGTGTAAGACCCGTGCACACGTGTTTCCTTACTCGACACGACACGACACAAGACGAGACTTTAGGGGAGTCTTATCTGACACTAGACCCACCTCTGTGTCAAAGGAAACGTGTCCAAGTGACACAGACACTGCGTACGAATCCTCGAGTAGCAGGGCACTGCCCTAAGGCTGCTGCGGACGAGTTCGTGTCCGTTTTGGACACGGACATGACTCGAATTTTTGCTCAGTCTATACGAAATATAATATACATATATAGATCTGTCATTCCATGTAATCAGTTCCATAAAAAATTAGAAATAAAATCCTAAGAGGCTTTCTATCAAACACCTATACGTACACTATGACACGTGTCCGATACGGACACCAAATGGACACAAAATCTAGCAAAACCTATTCCTACAGAGGGAGGACACCTAGGACTTCCTATCCATGCAAAGAAATTAAAATTTGGTGGAGGGAATAGGGATTTACCTATATGTGTTCCATCTCAAAGAAAAGCTTCAAAATGAGGTTCCTCCTACCTCTCCTTCTTCTAAACTTGGAAACTTTCTTAAGGAGGCTACAACTAATGGAAGAGGCATTATATAGGAATGGGATTCCCTATGTTGGCTGGCCAAAACTCTAGGGTTTGGGTTTTTTTTTTGGGATTTGATCTAGGGCTATCATTCCTCCTAGTCAAATCAAGGGCCTACAACCTAGGTTTCACACATGACTTAAATGCAACCTAGTTAACTCTAACTAACATGACTAAATCAAAACAAATCAATACTAACTATCACTAACCATGGCTAGCTAAGTCTAGGTATGACTAATCTAGGTTAGGTCAATCTAGGTTAGGGCTAAACACAACACAAGGCAATTGATTAATTAATGATTAAATCACACCATCCCATTAATCATATTAAATTCTAATAAAATATATATTAAATTCAAATAATTCAAAATGACTAAAATACCCTCAAGCAAAAAATGATAAATGAAATACCCTAATCACATGACTAGGCTCTAGGTCAAACTGTCTCTAGGGTTACACTAGCAAAACACCAAAATCACAAGTCATGATTTTAAATAGTTTTAAAATGATTAAAAATTACCAAAAATCATATTATTATTTAAATGTCATAATTAAATAATTAAAAACAAAAATTTTTAAAATTACCCTCATCTGGAAAACTGGGTATTACAATTCTACCCACATTAGAAAAATTTTGTCCTCGAAATTAAGATGATCGCACCCCCTTCTAGGTCAAACATAGTCAAGGGTCAATCACTAGTCAATTTTCTCAACATCCTAGTACTTGGTCATCAGCTGGTCAACTTCTTAGGATTTTACCTATGCTAGCTACCTAAGTATTGGCAACTAGGATTTAGCAAAAAGAGAACTCTATAATAGGCTAGCTCTTAACTTCCCAATCCTATCAAGTCACCCATAACTAAATACCTACAAGCTAAGCACACCAATCCCAAATACCACACATATATATGCTCAAGAACAACAACCCATCACATATATCCTAAGTATATCATCTATATATATATATAACTGATCAACCAAGGGTTAAAGTAGACTAAACTTATAAGTGACTGAACAGATGCTTAGAATTTATGCTAAGGATGAATGGTCTGAATCATCAGTGTAGACAAAAGGAAATGATGCTAAGGAGACTGAAATTATGAGCTAAAGGATAGGACATTTGGGTCCACTTGTATAGTCAAAGTGAAAGAAAATCTACATGGTGACTGAAACATGCCTCTAGATCAACCTGGCCTCTCCTCTACATCTGGCTGAACTAACTATATACAGGACAATGGTCTGAAGAAGTGAACCAGACTGGTGTACATGGAATGCAATAGGCAGTATACTGCAAATGGGTGCAGGCTACATACCAAATCAAAATACATTACATATATATATACAAACTATATATATATTAACCCTCATCACCTCAACTCTACTCAGGGTCTAATAACACACACTCCCTACCACATGCCTATCACTCCAATGAAGGGGTCAGATACTGTAAGGTGTACTGGGACAGAACAGTGAACTGTCCCAAGTGGTGAGTGCAGGCCTCTAGTATGCATGATACTAACTCTCCAGATATACAGAATATGGTAAGGGATTGATGGTTATATTGGTGAGTCAATAATTGGGGTCTGAACTATGGTCCAGTGAAACCTATGATGCAACATGGTAGATAATGAATTTTGAGTGCAGTGAACAACTTGTACAAGTCTGAACCAAGGGGACAGGGTATCTAGTGAAGGGTCTGCACACTGTCTATAAAGGTTGATCAAACATGACTGAACTCAACACAAAAAGAACTTAACTAAAATAGAAAATGGACCAATATAGGCTAACAACATGTCAATAATCCTATACAACAATGACCTATAGATACCAACCAAACCCATATCCTATATGCCAATACCATCAGTAATCTATATGTATATAGACATCTCAGTCTTAGGTGAAACTACCACTATATTCAAGGACAGGCTCTGGTCATGGGTGTCTCACTGGAAAAAGATAAGGAAAGTAATAACAATCATCAAGGTTGTAAGGCATACTAACATCCTATATGTAAACTGGTTGGTATTATAAATAACAGGGAAATCATCTACTATGGGTTACTATTCTAATACCAATGCTAACTATCATCTCTAGGGTACAAACACTCTATAAGTCATCATATCATTACACTATGAAAGAACATATGAATAAGCTCCATAAAACTAAATATCCCTACTCTTAAGTTATTGATGATGGAATACAATTTTTTTTTAACAACAGAAGGGTATGATAATCATATGCGTCTGTCCAAAATCATGTTGTTCAGAGTCTTCGTCATGCTAGTGAGCAAGGCTACGATAATCACAGAGTCCTTGACTAAGGTACATACCTCTAGGTTCATGGTATTTAAAATTTTCGCATTGCCGCATGCGACGGCGAAAACCTTAAATTCCCACACCCAAAAAATACGTCCAAAATCTGACTATATGTCCTCACTATGCCAGCTAACACGACTATCAAAGATTCTAGATCCCATAACTGAGGTGACCTAGCCCATATGATTTTCTCAGAAGAAAAACAAACATAACAAAAGAGCAACATGACAAAATTAATTAATCAACAAGGAACAGATGGAATCAGATTTCAAGGTAGTTATAAAAGGCAATTGTGGTAATGGAATCGAGAAGAACGAAACATGCAGCAAGATCTCCAATGGTCTGTGCATCATCGATTATCCTGACGATAGCTCGCCCCTGCTGGTTTCTCCTAGTCTGCTGCTGATGCTGCATGAACCGCTGCTGCTGAGAAAAATTGAGAATGACGGAAGAAAGTCTCTGTACAGACAGAGGTACACCTCCAATGTAGCAGAAACGCCAACCTGAGTCGGCACAACAGGAGCTGCGGTCTCGAGGCCCTGATGAACAGGACGAGAGGTGGCCAGCCTCTCCATAGTATCCCCCGAACCGAAGCGATGAGATCATGTCTCCATAACCATTATGAAGACAGATCAAAACAACAAGCAATTACTGAGAATAAAGCAAAAAATCAAAGAAAGACAGTTAATATTTAAGGGAAAACAATAAACAACAAATTTAGATAAAAGGGATCTGATAAGGAGTTTTTTCTAGTGTGATTGAGTACCTTCAAAATATCCTAATCCTACTGCAGGCTGTACTGATACTCTAGTTCGAGTACCACTACACAAACTAGACCTGCATGGGCCACCACTAAAAATGTGTCACGACCCACACCCACCGTGAGGGTACGAGTACGTAACAGCGCCCAGCCTACGCCGCAGTGTCGGCAGTAGAACGCTGTCTTAGGTTAATCATCTAACAATATAAAGGTACCTGTACAGTATATACACTCCGAATGGAGGTGACATAGCAATACAGTCTCAATCACATCTAAGGTAGAATGTGATAAAGAGATAGATAGATATGGAATGAAATAAATCCACAGAGATACAATCAGATAGAAGCCTAAGTGTCTAAGATAACATCTCCATAAACATCAGATGAAATAAACTATCAGTCTCCACAATAATACAACTCTGAATCCTGACAACTACTAACATAAATTAAGGGACAGACTAGACTATCTACACTAAGCATGGGTATCATCCTCAGCAGCTGCCTGAACCTCCCCAGGGGTCCAGGTCGCGAGTGTCATCTAGGCAAGCTCCAAAGTAAGGGGTGCAGGGTTCCTCATCATCCTCTGTAAAATTTTCAACAGGTCCAGTTAGGACGGGAGCGAGCACAATACATCTCACGCAGATCATAACAGGTTAGAGAATATAAACATACAAGAGAGTACGATACATGAAACTGAAAGAAAGTACATAATGTAAACAGAGAGAGATCTGTAATAGAAATATCTACTATAAGTAGAGAACTAACAGTGGCTAGTGAGTCAGAGTATAATATAGACATGTGAATGGCATAGGATGATTCTGATGCTACACTACGGAATGATTCTGGTGCTACACTACTTGGATATTATTTATATGTCCACTTCTACTCCTCCGTACCCCCAATCAATACACAAGGATTCAGCCAGGTTATGTTATGATTCATGTAATGGCCCGCGAAGGGTGGTACATGATAGTCCCATTAATAGGGATTCTAGGAATGCACATAAATAGAGGGATTCAAGGAAGACTCTGTGATCATGAGAGTACATGTCACAAGTGATTCAATGAACCATGAAGCATAGTGATACACAATGTAAGTGAAACGCACAAAATATGTAGTATCCGATGCTCCGCGAGGGGATAACATCTCAAGAAAGGATCCATATAGTACTAATCCGTGTGACCAACGTGACAGTATCAAGTAAAGTAATTTAAAGCAGGAGAATAATTCTAACAGGATATGAAATGATCAGAGAATGTACTCGCCTGTATCCTAAGTATCTATAGAGTATCTACTGTCCGAGGAGTGGTGTCTGTCTCCTATAGAACAATAGAAGTCACTATAAGTCTAAAAATAATATAACAGACTGCTACAATGCATCTACATGAAGTTTGGGGTCAAACTGGACTAAAGTCAACTCTCGGTCAACTCTAGTCAACTAGACTAGTCAAACTAGGTCAACTAGGTCAAGCCTAAGCCAAACAAGTCTCACTAGGCCTAACTAGTCTATTCTAGTAAGCACACACTATTTCTAGGCTATACAAGCCAACTACACATGTTAACTGGCATTCAAGCCACACTCATAGGCAATGAGCCATAGGCTATAGGCCCATAGGCAATGTCATGCCTATACCGAGCCACATATTCACATATACCCATATATTAATATATCTAAATTAATATAATAACACACATTATAAATATATAGGCTACCTATAATATATGCATCATATATATATATATATATATATATATATATATATATATATATATATATATATATATATATATATATATATATATATATGTATTAACACAAGAAAAAAAATATGTATTAACACAAGAAAAAAAATATATATATATACATATATATGTATATACATAGAAGGATAGGTAGAGGGCACATGTGAGGGTGTCCTGTGTACTGGAATGTGTCCCTGTGTGTTAACACAAGAGGAAAATCAGTGTCATGTTCGAATAAACCATTCTCAGGTTTTCAATGGAAGTGTCTCAGTTATGTGTCAAAGTAACAGGGATTTGGCAAAATGACTGTTCATAAAATCAGTCCACCCATTTCGAAACACAATTCCTATGTTAACAACCAACCTAGCATACAACTATACTCAGACATATTGGGGATGAATTATGCTGCAATTCAATCATAAGAATTTGGTTAAAAACTTATTAAAATCAGAAATCAGTGAATGTGTCTTAGTGTTCTCAGGAATTGAATTCCAGTGTCCAGTGTGTGTCAGTCCCTGTGACAGAAATATATTCCTGTGTGGGTGTAGTAGTTAGGAATAGTGCTCTCAGGTATTTTTAGTATTTAGGTGGTGTGTGTGGGTGTCAATTTGTGAAATGTGTGTAGAGGGTGGACATGTAACAGGGAAACAATATGTGTGTTATATGTGAATGGGTGTTCTGTGTACTGGGAATCATATGTGACAGTGTCAACAGTGTATTACAATCTCAGGAAAACTAACAGTGTATACAAATATATGCCTACATATATATATTTACATATATACATATATTCATATATACATAGAGATATAGAGAGAGAGGTTAAGGGTATACATGTGTGTGTATGGTGAGTAGGATAAAGACAGTGCATGGAGATTAGTGAAACCTGGAAATCAGTGCACCTGTGTCAATGTAACAGTAAAATAGGGTGTTACTTCTCAGTTCTCAGGTTTATTGCAATATGATAGGGGTAGATAGGGTACATGGGTAAAGAGTTCAACTCAAGTTTGTGTTGACAGCCTCAACATTCAGTAATCCATTTCCAGGTTTGTATGCATGTAACAACCAATTGAAACAAGACTCAAGCCAATTTTGAAATCAAAACATGAACCCAAACTGAGTTTTTGTTTGAAAAGCCAATCTCAGTTTTTGTTTCAGTGTGTGTGTCTGTGACATGGTGTAGGTTCTCAGGAAAACAGGAAAGAAAAACAGTTCAATAAAATCCCAAGGCTCAATACAAATTATAACCAATCATGTCAGTAATCTATTACATGTATAATGAAGTAACATGGTGATCTAATTCATGCAATTTGGGTTGAAAAGTGCCTCTAAGTCAGAAATCAGGAAATAGTGTGCATCAGTCAATAAAATCTCAAAAGCCCAATGCCAATTTAAAACTGAATTTCCATGCAAATCATGAACACAACATGATAGGCTAATCCTGGTATGTAGTTGTGAATCTACATTCGAATTTATATTCAAAAGTAGTCGAATACCTTCATTAAAACTTCAAGAACTCAGCATATCAGTAAGTATCAAAAAAATAACAATTTCCTAAATTCGAATACCATATTAATCCAAAACCCAAATCAGTTGCATACGAAGGTGAGTCACATGTGCACATGTGTCAGGGGGTCATGCTCGTGTCCCAAAACGTGTCCAAATGTGTCAAATTTAACTGACACCAATGTGACAGTAAACAGTGTATCAGACAGGCTCGTGCAGCGAGGACGCGGCCTCGTGCACGCGACACAGGGCACGATACTACTCGTGCTCGTGCCCATGTGTTCGCCCTATATAGGGCTTCACTCGTGTCACCCTGCACCGTGTCCACAAGGGTCGTGTCAAGAGTTTTGGAGGCCGTAACAGAGCCAAAACTGTGCATGCGTGTGACAGTGTAAGACCCGTGCACACGTGTTTCCTTACTCGACACGACACTACACAAGACGAGACTTTAGGGGAGTCTTGTCAGACACTATACCCACCTCTTTGTCAAAGGAAATGTGTCCAAGTGACACAGACACTGCGCACAAATCTTCGAGTAGCAGGGCACTGCCCTAAGGCTGCTGCGGGCGTGTTCGTGTCCGTTTTGGACACGGACACGACTCGAATTCGTGCTCAGTCTATACGAAATATAATATACTTATATAGATCTATCATTCCATGCAATCAATTCCACAAAAAATCAGAAATAAAATCCTAAGAGGCATTCTATCAAACACCTATACGTACACTATGACACGTGTTCGATACGGACACCAAACGGACACGAAATCTAGCAAAACCTATTCCTATAGAGAGAGGACATCTAGGGCTTCCTATCCATGCAAAGAAATCGAAATTTGGTGGAGGGAATAGGAATTTACCTATATGTGTTCCTTCTAAAAAAATAGCTTCAAAATGAGGTTCCTCCTAGCTATCCCCAATGCCCCAAATTGCTCCAAAGCTGAGGTTTCTCTCCATGGACATGAAATAGAGCTGGATTAGGAATAAATGCAAAAGTCTAGAGTGGAAAAGGAATTAAAATGAAGAAACTAGGGCTTGAGGAAGATTTCTATACCTCTCCTTCTTCTAAACTTGGAAACTTTCTTAAGGAGGCTACAACTAATGGAAGAGGCATTATATAGGGATGGGATTCCCTATGTTGGCTGGCCAAAACTCTAGGGTTAGGGTTTTTTTTTAGGATTTGATCTAGGGCTATCATTCCTCCTAGTCAAATCAAGGGCCTACAACCCAGGTTTCACACATGACTTAAATGCAACCTAGTTAACTCTAACTAACATGACTAAATCAAAACAAATCAATACTAACCATCACTAACCATGGCTAGCTAAGTCTAAGTATGACTAATCTAGGTTAGGTTAATCTAGGTTAGGGCTAAACACAACACAAGGCAATTAATTAATTAATGATTAAATCACACCATCCCATTAATCATATTAAATTCCAATAAATATATATTAAATTCAAATAATTCAAAATGACCAAAATACCCTCAAGCAAAAAATGATAAATGAAATACCCTAATCACATGGCTAGGCTCTAGGTCAAACTGTCTCTAGGGTTACACTAGCAAAACACCAAAATCACAAGTCATGATTTTAAATAGTTTTAAAATGATTAAAAATTACCAAAAATCATATTATTATTTAAATGTCATAATTAAAAACACAAAATTTTAAAATTACCCTCATCTGAAAAATTGGGTATTACAGAACTCGGGCCTCCTCATCCTATCATAGCAGAATTCATGGACGTCTTCCCTAATAATCTTTCGGGATTACCCCTAGATCGAGATGTGGAATTCACCATTGATCTAGTTCCCGACTCTTCCCCTATTTCTTGAGGATGCTACAGAGTTAACCCCAAGGAGACCAAGGAGGTGAAGGACCAGATTGATGAGCTGAAGGCCCTTGGATTTATCAGAGATGGAGCTTCACCCTGGGGAGCACCAGTTTTGTTCGTGCCCAAGAAGGACGGAACTGTACGGATGTGCATCGACTACCGGGCGCTGAACAACATCACCATTAAGAATAAGTACCCTCTGCCCCGGATCGATGGCCTGTTTGATCAACTAAGTGGAGCTAAAGTATTTTCGATGATAGATCTCAGATCCGACTACCATCAAATCAAGGTCAGGAAGGAGGACATTCCAAAGACGGCGTTCAACACCAAATATGGACAGTATAAATTTTTGGTCATGCCGTTTGGACTGACGAATGCCCCTACAGTATTCATAAATCTCATGAATAAGGTCTTCCATGAATACCTGGATCAATTTGTTGTTGTCTTCATCGATGACATTCTGATCTACTCGAAGACCGAAGAAGAGCATGAAGAGCACCTGAGAAAAGTTCTGGAAACTTTAAGGAGGGAGAAGCTCTATGGTAAGCTATCTAAATGTGAATTCTTCTTAGACAAGGTAGATTTTCTAGGCCATGTTGTCACAGGAGAAAGAATTTCGGTGGATCCAAAGAAGATAGCTGCTATTGAGAAGTGGAGTACACCAAGTTTAGTTGCTAAAATCAGAAGTTTCTTGGGCTTAGCTGGCTGCTACCAAAAGTTTGTGAAGGACTTCGCCAGGATTGCTGAGCCGATGATGAAGCTCACAAGGAAGAACGAAAAATTTGGGTGGACTAAAGCTTGCCAGTCAGCATTTAAGGAAATGAAGAAGAGACTTACAACGGCATCGATACTTGCGCTACCCGCAGGTACCGACGGTTTCTCAATTTACAGTGATGCTTCTGGTAAAAGAATGGGTTGTGTTCTTCAACAATATGGGAAATTAATTGCTTACGCATCTAGGCAATTACGGGCTCATGAGAAGAACTATCCCACGCATGATTTAGAGCTTACAGCGGTTATATTTGCACTGAAGCTGTGGAAGCATTACCTCTATGGAAAGAGAGTGAAAATATTTACATACCACAAAAGTCTTAAATATGTTTTCACTCAGAAGGAGCTAAACATGCGACAGAGGCGACGACTGGAGCTGATGAAAGATTTTGACATCGACCTGCAGTACCATCCGGGTAAGGCTAGTGTTGTTGCAGATGTACTTAGTCGATACCCGATGGCAATGTTCTTGACCAAGAAGCAGCATTTGCTGGAAGACATAGAGAAGCTTGGACTAGATATTGTACTACATGAAGAGAAAATGAAGAAACTGGGAAGAGAAGCAATTGTACCATGAGCTGATTCATCAATGATGCAGTTATAAGTGCATTCAAGTCTGATGGACAAAGTCAAGGAGACACAATTCTAAGACGAGATGCTTTGCAAACTCAGAGATCAAGTGCTGGCAGGAACACTTGAAGGATTCTCAATCGCCAGCGACGGAGCACTAAGGCATGGTACGAGGCTTTGTGTACCAACTGGCGAACTGAGGAATGAGCTGATGCAAGAAGCGCACCAGCCGCAGTATTCCATACTTCCAGAAGCTAATAAAATGTATCGGAATATGCGTACTGTAGTGTGGTGGTACGGAATGAAGAAGGACGTATCCAGATATGTGGATAGATGCTTAATTTGTCAACAAGTGAAAGCTACCAGACAGAGACCAGCATGACTGTTGCAGCCGCTAGATATTCTGGAGTGGAAATGGGAACACATAACGATGGACTTTGTGTCCGGACTGCCTCGATCCCAAGGAAGGAAGGATGCCATTTGGGTTATTATGGACCGACTGACAAAGTCAGCTCACTTTATCCCCTTCAAGGTTGGTCTATCTACCGAGAAGTTGGCAGCACTATACATGCGGCACATCTACTGGATTCATGGTGTACCGATAAGTATTGTATCTGATAGAGATACCAGATTCACCTCTCATTTCTGGAAGAGTTTGCATGACAGTTTGGAAACGCAACTGAAGTTCAGCACCGCCTACCATCTCCAGACTGACCGACAATCGGAGAGAACAATCCAGACGCTAGAAGACATGCTGAGATCTTGTGTCTTGGAATTTGGAGGGTCTTGGAAAGACCACTTGCACTTGGTAGAATTCTCCGACAACAACAGCTACCAAGCTAGCATCGGTATGACTCCGTTCGAGGTACTTTATGGACGTCGTTGCCGTACTCCACTTGCTTGGGATGACGTAAGAAAAAGAGTATTGCTTGGACCTGAGATGGTGACCGATGCAGCAGAGAAGGTAAAAATGATCAGAGACAAGCTCAGGATTGTTCAGGATAGACAGAAGCATTGGGCTGATAGCAGTCATCGACCACTGGAGTTTGAAGCAGGAGATAGTGCCTTCGTCAAGACTTCCCCTACCAGAGGAACTATCAGATTCGACAGAACAGAAAAGCTGAGCCCCAGGTACATCGGCCCATTCGAAGTTTTGAGCCAAGTCAGAGAAGTAGCGTACCGATTAGCTCTACCAGCTAATCTTGAGGGCGTGCACAACGTCTTCCATGTTTCACAGCTCAGGTGCTACATTCCAGATCCGAGCCACATCTTGGACCATTCGGAGCTGGAGATTGTCCCCAGTCTTACAGTACCAGAGAAGCCACTGGCGATTTTAGACAGAGGTGAGAAGAAAACCAGGAACTCTGCGATGCCTATAGTCAGAGTAATGTGGCGGCACAACTCCCCAGGTGAGTCTACCTGGGAGCAAGAAGACGAGATGTGTGAGCAGTATCCGTATCTATCTGAGACCTGAGGTAATTCCTAACCCTATCTTTTAATTTCGAGGACGGAATTTCTGAAGGAGGGAAGGTTGTGAAACCTGCAATTTCGGGATTTACTAGATTTTTTGGATTTGATTGCACTTTGAAATTGATTGGATATATTTTTGTTAATTTATTATTATTATTAGTCAGTTAGGAAAATTGCAGTTTTAAAATTAATCCCTGGATTTTTTGATTGTCTGGCTGGACCTGTTCGAACCGAACCCAATCTCGATTTGTTACGAAAACCAACTTTTAAACCTTCTTTTTATATATATTCATTTATTCATTTCTCTTCTTTATTCAAAGTAATATAAGACTTCATTTTTCCTTATTAAAGGGAAGAATCCCTTTCCTTTCTACTTTCTCAGTCTCTATCTCTCTCTCACCCGTTCATGCTGTCACGAGCCCCTCCTCTTCCAAACCGAAGGCGATCTCTCACCTCCTCTTTCCCGTATGGCTGCCCCTTCCTCTCCCGTAACCCCATCCCCTCTTCCCCTATATAAAGCCTTTTCTTCTCCTTTTTTCCCTCATCCTTTTCTCAAACCCTAGCCCCAAACCCAAGCCCAATCCCGCAGCCGACCCGAGCCCGCCTCCTTCTGGCGCGGCGCCCTTCCTCCGTCTCCCGCTCGGCCGTGCCATCCCGGCAACCCCCGGCGCCGATCCTTCCTGAGCGGCAACCCCCATCGATGATGTTTCGTGCGTCCGCCCTGATCCGACCGCCAGTGCCCTGATTCGCTGTCCGCAGCACCTTGCTGGTCCCGATCCACTCCCCGTGGCCGCGTTTGTGCTATCCCAGCGCTGTCCGTGTGCTTCTGTACTTTTTTCGAGTTCGCGTGGATTTTTTTTCCTTATTTTGCATCTGAGAGCTCTAGCCGAGCACCCGAGGTATATTTCCATGTCTCCATGTCCCTCCCATAGTGTCGATGATGACGCGATCCCGATCCCGCTATAGGATTCGGTTTTCGAATTATTGCGTTGGTGATTTCAAACATTCTGAAATTCATTTCAGAAATGTCTTTGGTTGGTTTGTTCTTGGTTTCTGTGGTTTCTCGGAATATTCGAGTTAAAGTTCAGATTTTTTCGAAACTATCTCGTTTTAGTTCTGTGACCATTCTTCATAGAATGGTTCTGTGTTATTCGGTTTTTTCGAATTTTATTTCGGAAGGGTTCTGTGGTATTGGTTATATATTTGTGCTGTGATTATTGTCACGACCCACACTCCTTTTTTTTAAACGGATACGAGACGTGTCCAAGCCAGCCTACGCCGCAGTGTCGGCGGTAGAACGCTGTCACGGCCATGAAGATCAAAATCATAAATAATGCTCATTCACAAAATTAATTTAATTTACAAAGATCACAAGTTTTACATTTGCAGAAAAATATAAACATGTACAAATATTAGAATGACTACAACTCATCTATCTAACTAGTCTCTAGGCTTTTGTCTGCAAGTACACCCGTCACTCCCAAGCTAAGTGAATCCACGGCTAACCTGAAAAATATTGGTTTTCAGTCAGGAATGAAACGAGTACAATTCACTGAATGTAGTTCCAATATATAAAAATGACTATATCACAGAGGTTAGCCTTTAGACATATGATTCATGAAATAAAACAAAAGACAAATAACTAAATAAAGGAAAACAGTAAATAAATACAGGACAACACTCATCGACGGACGGAAGTACCTTTGATATGTGATCGATCACGGGACAATTATGTGACACTGTCTATACTGTCTAAAGTTACACTGTCTACACTGTCTAAAGTTATACTGTCTACACTGTCTAATGTTACACTGTCTACATTGTATAAAGTTACACTGTCTACATTGAATAATGTAATAAAAAAATCACTGTTTACACTGTCTACTTTGTAATAATAAATCACAGTTTACACGGTCTACTTTGTAATAATAAATTACTGTCTATACTGTCTATTTTGCAATAATAAATCACTGTCTACACTGTCTAAGGTCAGATCACACATCGTTGGTACTTCAACCTCCCGACACAACAAGAAACAAAATCAACATAAAACTGAAATCACATATCTATCGACTAAACACTGATGTATAGTAAGATCAATACTGAAAACAAACAATAAACTGTACTCGCCTGTGGTCCTTTACTGGTAAAATCGATAATCCCAAACCACTCAGTGTGCCACAACAGTCAAAACTCGTACAATAGTCCCCGGACGCTGAAATAAACATTACCAATGTTCTTAGAATAGTCAAAATAGCTAGGATTGCATGTCCTTAAGTCCAATTCTGGACACAGAGGCAAAACGGTAATTTCGGGCCAAAACGGTGTCCGCCGTTGGATCCACTTTGCACCGAAAAGCGTGCCAGAGTCAACGGTCTCTAAAGTTGTCAAACTAGATGTCTACGGATCTAGTTTTTCGATACGAACCTAACCGTATCTCCAGAGTTGGATTTCGGCAGGCCGTGCACAAAATCGTCCGTTGAATCAGACTGTAGGGCCCGCAAAACGGCGATCAAATCAACGGTCTCAGAATCGGACCAAACTTGGCATACAGGACCAAAAAAATGATACGGTCCTGATGGCACAAGTTTTGTCTCAATCTGATGAACATGCACAAACTAATTGAGAAATTTGCACAGAGGCCGATACGGTAAATTTCGACGGATACGCATCAAATTCTGTCAAAGCCCACACGACCACGAAGCCGTTACGCACCTTTTGATGCTTTCGGTTCGCGACCACGTCGCCCGGCTTGGCGGGACGCACGTCGTATCGAGAGAATTTCCAAAGTTTTTAATATTTTAAAATAGGTTTTTCCTATTCTTTGGGTGCCGTTTATTCGGCACACATTGCATGAATACAGGAACGAAAAGAAGGGTTTCCATCTCCTATATATTGTCTATAAGTGTCTTCAAATAGAATTCCGAAATCGTTCATGGATTGGGAGAAATCTGACCGCGAACTAGGGTTGTTGGTCTGATTCATATGTCCGGTTTCGACAGGTTTTCATCCAACTTTGATTCAAATTTCTGATCGATCAACTGGGTTACATCCAATTCCCTTTGAAGGGAGTCGAAGAGGGACAAAAAGGCTATATGTGATAATTTACAGAATTAAATTTCATTAAAGGAGCAATGAGAACGCGTACCGCGAAGATAAGCCTTGCGCTGTCGTTGCTGCTGTCTATCCTCTGTTCTGTTGCCTCGCGTGCGGCCTCCGGCAGCCTGTGTAGCGGCACACGGCGGTCCAGGGTGGCTGTGCGGCGGCGCCCAATGTAGAGGGGGTTCGCTAGGGGTTGACGGCTCGGGGGTTAGGTTTTAGAGCGATATCTCCCTCTCACTCTCTCGGATATACATATAGATGTATATATGTCCGCTTGAACAAAACAGAGTTTAGAGTCGGCTGTGCTCGGGTTCGGTTCTGTGCTGTTTGCACAAGGGAAAGATTTTGTGGGTTGGGCCTGGAAACGGTCTGCTGTGGCTTTGTGGGGGTGGTCCAGCTACAGCTCGAGATGGGCTAGGCTGGGATATTCTTTAAATTCCTATTTTATTTCCTATATATACATACACATGTACATATATACGAATATTTATATATATACACATATACATATATACGAATATTTATATATATACAATATACATATATACGAATATTACATATATATGTATACATATACATATATACGAATATTATATATATATATATATATATATAAATATATATATATATATATATATATATATATATATATATATATATATATATATATATATATATATATTTACGAATATTATATGTATATACACATATACATATATAAGAATATTTATATATATATATATATATATATATATATATATATATATATATATATATATATATATATATATATATATATATATATTTTATATATATATATATATATATATATATATATATATATATATATATATATATATATATATATATATATATATATATATATATATATTCGTATATGTGTATATGTGTATATGTGTATATATATATATATATATATATATATATATATATATATATATATATATATATATATATATACACATATACACATATACACATATACGAATATATATATATATATATATATATATACATATATATATATATATATATATATACACACATATATATACCTCAATAATCATATCTATATATACACCCAATGCATATATATAAAAATATTTATATATATATATATATATATATATATATATATATATATATATATTTTATATAAAAAAAATATATATATATATATATATTTTATATATATATATATATATATATATATATATATATATATATATATATATATATATACACACATATCTAGGATGACATTTATACACATGCACAAGTAATAAATGTATACATAGTATAAAATCCTAGGAATCTAGAAATATATCACAAGAAGGAGGTTTCTCCATATGATAGAATAAAATACTAATTTAATATCAATAACACATTTTCATATATGTAAATGTCGCATCGCAACATATTTATTGTCCCATTTAAGAATACAAAATTTACATAAAGAGCACCTACATGGATGTCTTAGGACTCCCTATAAGCCTACACGGGCTTGGGCTCGGTTCGGGCCCAGTCCGGACTAGTTTGGTATAACCGAATTTCCTAAAAGTCCAAATATTAATAAAACTAATTAAACTATTATATAGGGATTAACTCGCAACTTGGCTTGTTTTTCTTAGTTAGGACATCACTATGGCTCGGCCTTCCCTACCATGGCTAATACACTAGTCAAAGCAAGCCATTGCACTATTCGTGCCTCGATTTCTAGTCACCGTGTACTCCAAAACTCCATCATGGCTAAAATTATCTACGTAACAATTAACTAAATAATTATTTATAAAAACTCTAAAAATCACCATTTAATTCAAATAAATAAATAAAATATTATCAAAATTCCGGAAAGAGGGGTTACAAATCTACCCACCTTAAAATAATTTCATCCTCGAAATTCTAATTCATAACTATTCCTTAAATTCCAAAAGGAAATCTACCATTACCTTAATCTCCTCGAATTTTTAATTCCTCAAAAATAGTTTATATCCTCCTTCTAGCCATTTTGTAACCACAAAACTCCGAGGACTTCTACCCACCTTTGGTCACACTACTCCCTCAATTCTCATGTTACTAAAACTTTATAATCATCCAACTAATTGCTAGATGTCACTACCACATATATCTATAGCATAGGCATCTACAATCCTCTTCTATCCATCAAGCGACCCAAAACTTAACAAACAAATTTACACAAGTAGACTAAGAAATATTAATAAATTCTAATTAGCATGATTATTTGTTACTCTGAAATAGGAAGGACATAAAGATAAGGAAGAACAATCGAGAGTAAAAATGAAGTTTCAAGAGCGGTAGGGAGTATCCAATGATGCCGATAAAAGAAAGTTTATGAGCCAATGACCTATTTGCTAGATTGGCTACTCTAGTCCAGTCACTTTGCTAAGTCAAAGAACCCTTCATTACTCAGAGGTCTTGCAATCCGTGCAATACAGAAGTCCGTTCTCAAAATTTCAAACAGTTTTCATAATAGAACGGAATTTGAGAAGTCAAGAATGCGATCTTTTTCGTGGTTATTTAAACACACGAACAAGGGATATAAATGCAATACAAAATTGTATCGCGACTTCCAGGTAGATGGGATAATAATTATGGATGACACCACATTCTAAGAGGTGGAGACTACCTAATAGGTGTAGGGACCTATTTCAAATAGTTCGATTTTTATAGTCCAAATATGGTGGTACATATAGATGGATTTTATTGGGTCTTAATGGGTTCCCTGATTGGATATCAATCGTTGGTTGGATGAACCCTGGATTTCAATCTATATTGATTGAACAATGTCCCAAAGATAAACTATTTCTACTAGGTTAGGGTAACCTAGAATAGGTTTTGATCCAAGTGGTTGAGCTTGTTGCCTGTCGGATTGGTTAAACAGGTTCTGTAAAGCCCAAAAATGTGTCTTCGGTAACTTCTGTGTTTAAGTAGCACGAGAAGACACAATTGAGTGGAACACTAGAGACATGTGCGTAGTGGGCTTCGAGTGAATCACAACCATATATTGGGTTGAATGAATTGAGTCAAGGTTGAGTCTCTAATGGAAATCGGGAAGTATACCGGTATTATGGTAAGGGTTATAGCTAGTCTTTTTGACTCGAAATTCGTACCATAAACATAGAGTACAAGGGGACGTATTTGAGCAGGACATGAAATACCTAGATGAAGGTGGACTCGTCTAGATCTTGTATATAAAATTTGTTGGAAGGTAACAGCTGGTCTCGTGCTCCGAATATTAATGGCACGACCGGGGACACCAAATGATCTAAATGGAAAGTGGGAGTCCATGGGGCACTAATCGTCATCCTAATGGAAATTATTCTAATCAATCGGAGATCCTCGTATATCCTAAAATTTTAGAAGGCTTACAGTCTACCCACCTTAGAAGCTAGGACATAGTTTTAGGAATAATGAGGTTAGAAGAGTTCCAAAGTTCGTATATTGTACCTCGACTCTTGTTAATAAAGAATAAGGTACGACGTAACGGGATACGGTAGATCTAAGTCAAGTCAAGGATCGTTCCTCAATAAATGGGAAACGAGTGTGTACAATGACACATGGTCGATAAAATAGAATGACCTACTCGTCCACACTATACAAGAGTTATAGTGATCATGCATTATTGTTGACAACTGGTAGATCATAATATGACAGGGTATTTAAGCTATGGTATTGGCTAAGCTAGTGACTGTGGCGTTCCAACACTAGTTAGGTCTTAATAATAACATTTACATAACTAGGGCAATACTTGTTGGAAACCAATCTCGGGATGAGTGTCTACCATAGTCACTATAAATGATTGCCTTTACCCTTGTCTACTCATCTCATGTCTAACTGTGGGCTTTGGTCGAGGAAGGGCTGGGCTAAGGCTTAAGAGTTGCAAGTTAAAGCAAGCTTCAAGCAAACAATTAGAGGCTCACAATAATTGGTTCTTGAGAATATATAGTCTCCTAGGTTGGCATTTTGACTAAGGATAAAACCCTAATCATTCTAAAGTTCAGATGGCTAGAAGGACCCAATAACAGTTTGGGGGTCGAGAGAAGAACGAGTAACTCAAGGAAAGGTTCTAGTCACATGGCTGGCCGATGGTAGCTATACTTGTGTATACAACTATCATAGCCATGGGGATACTCTGTATCGCTCTACCAATTATGAGCTCTCATTTTTCCAAATCAGTGAAAGACAAAAATAATAGAGTTCAAGGGAGATGTCACTGAACATAATTACGAGATTCAAAGGCGAATGTATAATTCAAGAGGAATTGTCAATGCAGTCGCGGATGAGATCCTAGAGACATCTACATATCAATCCACGTAGGTTAATCAGAGGAAGAGCGAACCGGGTGCACTACGGTTGATCAGACCGTAATACATCGATTCTGATTAGACAACATGTTAGTGGGCGTCCCTAATAAACATATATCTTGAATCAAGCTCGATAAAAGAGTAAGCTTACAAAACTAGGCTGTGATAGCAACATTGGTCAAAATAGCCAAATTACAAGTATACAAGATTTTTGAAAGAAGGCACAAGTAGTTCGAGTTTTGTGAGAATAAAAAATTTACCAGGTGTTCTTGCTTATACAGTCATCCAACTATCTTCTTATCCTTAAGGCCTTGGTCGACTAATGGTTTATGGACTACTGAATTCTATATTCTATGTAAACCCGTTAGTGTCAGTCAATTTCCTCGTCGATAGGTCACAAAGACCACGGAATGCTAGGTTGGGAGACATGTCACCCAACTTGCAGAACTTCCACTAATATTGGCTTTAGATCTTATGGGACATACATGGTATTGTCCTATCCTTTATAGTATCCTAAACTTGTTATCATGTTTGAAGTCATTTCACCGAGAATTATGCCTCGTCCGTATACTCGGACGGTGGTAAACGCTTGGTTCCATGATTCAAGTGTGATATGCTATCAAATACTCTACCTTATCTCGACTCCAGGGTAACTACGATCAAAGAGGGCCATTAGCCATAGTTTTAGCAATATTCTATAATCTATATTTTCTTAAACTAATTTCAACTCTAGGGGTCGTGCTTCGCCAGTGCGCTGCTGGCTGCAGTGAATCCATAGTCCCCATAATTCAAATAAAAGGCGACAGTGCACTGCTGTCCTGCCATTATGAGTTAACTAACATTTCTTTAACTATATCTGTAAAAATTCATGGGCTTCTAGAGATTCAAACAAGTTGACAATGAAATAAAGCATGAGCATTTGTCCTATTAGTCACAACCTTTAAAATAAAAGATTTAACAGGGAGGAAATAACTGAAGACAAAAGGATTACAAACATTCTAGTATCTATTTTATGTGTATTCAAGCCATTGAGGAAAAACTTTGAATTGAAACTAACTCGAGGTTCGTATGGGGATAACAATAATCAGAATAATAATTTCCTAGGGCAAATAGAAACTAAATAGGCAGTTCGACTAAGATATGAGGATGATATCTAAGAGGCAAAGAGATGGATTTGTACAATTCATCAAGGTTAGATCATTACTTCTAGGAAGCTCTATCACACCAAGTGAATAATCTATCCACATTGGATCACATCGTGTCACGACCCGCACCCACTGTGAGGGTACGAGTACGTAACAGCGCCCATCCTACGCCGCAGTGTCGGCGGTAGAACGCTGTTCTAAGTCTCTAACTAATCATCAACTCATGCAGTATATAATGTACTCATCATGATCAACTCCGAACGGAGGACAAGTATAAGATATGGTGTAACTCAATCACAGTCTAAGCATGATAAGATAACACCGAAATATAACTAAGAATTTGAAGACAACAAAACTACTAATAAAATAACAACAAACTCAAACAATCTCAAATACATCTCAAGTCTCAAATCTCTATATACAACTCCAGTTCTAAACAGGAAAACTAAAACAAGACAGACTAGCTAAACTCCCGATCACTCCTGAGTGTCGGGGCCATAGGTAGCTAAGCCATCTCCTGGTCTGTAAACTGTAGGGCATGTGTCCTCAGGACAATCATCTGTAAAATTTTCAACATGTCCAGTCAGGACAGGAACGAGCACATCTCATCCAGAAAATCCAAGTAATGACAAATACTATAAAACAGTTATAGACAGTTATATTGATGATAATGGCAGTTTTATACAGGTAATGATGTAGAGAAATAGCAAAGGTACAAGGAAAGTAAGGTAATAAAATAAAAGAAGAATGATGGCAAGGAAGACTGCAAATAAGATCTAGCTGAACTAGGGTAACATGTTATAAGTCCAGTTTGTACAATGTAAGTTGAGTGTAATCCCGATGTGAGTCTAATACAATTTGAGTCTAGTAAATGATTCTTGTACATGATGATTCTAGTAGATGATTCTTCTCAATGATTTGAGTGAAGTGATTCTTGTAAGATTCTTGTACACTAATCCTTGTAGGAGATTCTTGTAATGAGTACGGCACATCGCACGCTTGGCCAAGCGGTGATGGCTATCATTCTTGTAATACGGCACATCGCACGCTCGGTCAAGCGGCGATGGCTATCATTTTTGTAATACGGCACATCGCACGCTCGGCCAAGCGGCAATGGCTATCATTCTTGTTTGGTGATTCTTGTTGAATACGGCACATCGCATACCAGGCCTAGCAGCGATGGCTATCGTTCTTGTAATGATGGTTCATGTATGATTTGTACCTTTAATACTTGTAGGTGTTTCGAGTAGATGAGTCTTGTGAGTGATTCGAGTAATAGGGTTAGACAAATAAAGTACATGTATTGCGAGTAAATGAATCTAAAATATTAATACATGTTGTGACAGAGAATCAAATAGAACTATACTAGAACTGAATCATAGTAATCATCAAATAAATGAAGGAACTATCAGAGAATGTACTCGCCTGCTACTCTGAAAAGAGTAGTATACTATCAGATGTCTGCACCAGAGTCCCAATGTCCTAAACAGAGAAATATAGGTTATAATGTGCTTAAAATAAGACCAATGAAGTCTATGATGCAATCTACATGTTTCTAAGTCAAATCTAGGTCAAAGTCAACTCCAAGTCAATCCTGGTCAACTGTCTAGCTCAAACTAGGTCCAAGTCAAACTTGGTCAACTCTGGGTCGACCCAAGTCAACTACAATAGTCAAACTAGGTCAATACTAGTCTAGTCAAGTCTCACTAGGCCTACCCAGCCTATTCTAGCAAGCACACTCAATTTCTAGGCTATACAAGCCAACCACACTCCTACACTGGCATTCAAGCTAGAAACACAGGTTTATGAGCCATAGGCTATATGCCTAGGCTAATCACATAGGGATACACCCAAGTGCAATGTGCCATGCATATAGGCTATAGGCCATATAGGCTATATCACACAGATTGTATATACACTACATTAATATAATATCACTCACATTCACCACATTATTATCAAGTATATAGATATATATACATACATAGAGTGAATAGAGAGAGAGGTAATGGCATGTGTCATGGCAAGGTTGAATGTGTTAGAGAGGGATGTGTGTGTGTGTATGAGCATGATACAGTGCAATGTGTGTAGGCTAGGTGTGTCAATGGGTAGGGTCATGTGTGTGTCAATGGTTAGGGTCATGTGTGTGTCATATACATGTGAGGGTGTGCGTGGGTAGAGTGGTATTAGTTGACAGTAAACAATCTCAGGAATTTGTGTGTTGAACATGGAAAAACATGCATCCTTAGACTGATACATGTAGTGAAATGCTAGTGCAAGAGTGTCACATGTGTAAGTGTCAAGTGACAGTTGTGTGTGAACAAGTAATCTATATGTTCTCAGTCAAGTGTGTGTATAGGTGCTAAATTCAGTTTTTGTGTGTGTCAATGGGGGTGTGTGTGTGTGAATATACATTGAGTGTGTGTGTGATATTGTGTGTACAGTTTAACAGGAAAATGGCATGAAAACAAGTTTGTGTGTACAATTTAGGGGGGGTAGTGTTCTCAGGGAATACTCAATGACAGGGAACTATATGGGACTGAACTAAACCATGGTTCAGTTACTTCCTTGGACCTCAACAATGTGTGTGAGTGTTTACAGGAACTTGAGAGTGTCACCAACTCGAATTGGTTTCCAGGGATGGGTCTCAGGAAAACACAATATAAGGTGGCATATACATGATTTCTTAGGTTTAGGAAATCAGAAAAAAAAACAGTGATTAAGGAAGGAAACTCAGGTTTGGAACATAGGTACATCTCAGGTTATAGCAATGGCAGATCATGATACGATCTAACCATTAGCACCAATTCGAAATCCATTCAACAAATTGAACACAAACTCTTAACACCATTCACAAATGAATCCCAGTAGACATTTCAGTATTAGGAATTCTCAGGTTTCTTTCATAAACTCAGGATTTTCATACCTCAGTTAAGAACTCCCTGAAACTCTCAGGTTTCCACTGTAGTGAAACCAAATACCTGGTTCAGTTAGAAACTAAACTCAATTTTAGTTTTTAACAAACCAAATCTCAGTGTCATGTGAAACATGTAATGGTAACCAACAAATACATGATTCAACCCAAGTAATTTCAGTTATTACTGTTAAACAATTCTCAGGTTACATCTTAGCTAATCCTAGGTTTAAGTCTCAGTTATCTCATTCATTAATCTCAGGATTTCAAAACAGTCTAACAGGGCAGTGACAGTTTTCAGAAAAAATAGTTTAACAAGGTATTAACTTCAGAAGTTCAATGAATTTAACAGTTGACAGTGTGATATATATATCACTCAATCATTCCATATTTCAGTGTGACAAAAAAATCAGTCCAACCCTATTTTCCAACATCCAATTCGAAACCATATCAAAACCCTCTAACACAATTTCAACTAATACTTACACAACTAACAACATATATAGGAATAAAACATGGAAATTAAGAATCAATTCAGTTTTGTGTCTCAGGTTTTAATATGGGAAATCTCAGTTTAATAGACAGTTTAAATACCTTCAACTCAGAAATTTTGAAAACAGTCCACTGTTTCATGGTATCAGAAAATGGAATTTGAAATGAAATAGAACCCATTTCAATATGAAAAACCCGAACCAATTTGTACATAAATGTTTCTTATGTGTAGACATCACTATTTAACAAAATTATCTTTTAAAGTCTCATTTAAAACATCAATTAAAACTCTGAAACAAAACAGAACTAAACACAATCAGTATTTTTGAAACTCGATACCACAACCCAATTTCAAAATACAAAACCACATCCAACCCAAAACAACTTCTACAGTGTGCCCCCCCCACATATATATGTGTCATGGGGGTCAATTTTGTGTCCAATAAATAGGACACAAACGTGTCAAAACACAGAAAAATAATGTATCAGTAAACAACATTACTAATCCTCGTGCACGCGTGTTGAGTCGAAATGGACTCGACACAGTACACGAGACACCATGTGCATGTGTACAGTGATAGAGGGGTCATAGGGCTAGGTGTCTTATTGCCTGAGTCGAGTCAGGGTCGTGTCGTATCGACGTTATTAGGGCGTGTCAGTGGCCAAATCCCACGCGTGCACAGCGCGCGCGCGCGGCCAGTATGACCAGTACGAGGAGGATTTCTCCTCGCACACACAACCACGCACTCCCATCTTTTGGGAGGATGGTGGCAGATGATGCCCCAAGCCCCTCGCCAAAAATGGCGTGTCCACGTGTCCTGTGTCGGGAGTTATTGACCCCGTGATGCAGGACATAGTACACACCGCGCGGTCAGCGTGTTCGTGTCCCCGTGTGGACACGACACAAAGCTAAAATTAGGAAACAAATACAGAAATCAATAAGCAAACCCTAGATCTAGGATTCTATTCAAATACATTTCAAAAATTAGAACAAAATGTTGGTTGAGGGATTACATCAAACACCTAACCTATCAAATGGATACGTGTCCGATACGGACACGAAACCGACACGAATTGTGCCCAAATTCCAGGGACAGCAAGGGGACTCCTAGATCTAGCCCTAAATGCAAAGAAAACAGCAATTTAAATCAATTTGAGGAGTTTTACCGATAGGTGCAAATTGCATGGAAAAGCTCCAAATGGGGGGTGTTCCTCTTGATGGCCAAATGCTCCAAATGAGCCCAAGGCTGAGATTAACCTCCAGAATTATAAAATATACAGGAATTAGAACCTATTGCAAAAGACTAGGATTAAAAAAGAATTAAAATGGATTTATGGGGATTTTTGGAAGGGGGACAATACCTTTTCTTTTCTCCAAGTGTTGGAATGATAAAAAGGAGGCAACCCTAATGAATAAGTGTTTAAATAGGGTGGGGATCCCTATGTGGCTGCTCATAGGTTCAATAATTATGGTTAGGGTTCACTAAATGGCCTATGGGCTTAAGTCATGATCAATTAAATAATTAAGCCATAAGTCATTTCATGAAACCATAAGCCATGACTTAAATTCACTAAACCACATCCCCTCATTCTAAAATTAGTTCATAATGACTAAAAGTAGGTTAACCTAAGTTAGACTAGGGTCACTATGGTTAGGGTTAGATTCTAGGCTAGTCCACTAGGTCTCAACAAATCAAAGTCAAACTAGAATTTACCAATTCAACAAATCACCAAATAATTCAAATAAGTCAAAATGACCAAATTATCCCTAGGCTAAAAATGATAATTAATCATCCTAATGACATGGTTAGGCTCTAGGTCATGCAGTCTCTACGGTTTTACTAGCTGCACACCAAAATCGCAAGTCATGACTTAAACCAGTTTTTAAATAGTTTAAAAATAATCAAAAATCACCAAAAATCATAATGTAAAATAAATATCAATAAATAATAATTATAATTACAAAATTTCAAAATTACCCTCATCTGGAAAACTGGGTGTTACAATCCTACCCACCTTAGAAAAATTTTGTCCTCGAAATTAAAATGATCGCATCCCCACTAGGTCAAACCCCCAACAAATCAAAGTCGAAGCAACACAATCCTACTGGTCGTGATTTCACGGTCTCGAACAGGGTAGCTACGCTATCTAGGCAATCACAAGCAATATCCTGGCAGGTACTAATGGAATCACACAACAAGATGGAAAGAAGAACAGGAAGACAGACCTGCTAACCCGTCACCCGTAGCGTCGGTCTACTCGACTGTCAGCACAGAAGCCCTGCCCCTCTGGGGTGTATCCCTCTGTTGGTACGGGATACGGTGCCGTGCTACAGGTGGCCTAGCTCCCTCTATCTAATCCATGGCACTCAAGTAATATCCACCCTGATATTCTACTCAAATTCTCTAGGGCACCATCTATATGGTATCTATCTTGCAATCTAATAGTCATACCCGTCTATCCAGAACCATGTCACCAGAATCCTTGTCACACCAGTAAGTATGGCTGCGATAATCCATAGAGTCCACAACTAATGTCTATACATCTAGAATCATGGTATTTAAAATTTTCGCATTGCCGCTAGCTTGGCTGCGAAAACCTTAAATTCCCACACCCGAGAAATATATCCAAAATCAGACTTTATCTTATCGCCCAACCAGCTGATATGGCTGTAGAAGACTCTAGATTCCATGACCGAGGCAACCTAGCCCATAATGTTATCTTGGTAGAAAATCAAGTCAATAATGAATACCAAGAATCAAATTCAACGATGAACAAGAAAGATAGACAGATACTGTCAGAATCAAATTTCGAGATAGTTTATAATGAGATTCTCAAGGGTCATCCCAGGAATCTTCTCAAGTAGTCCTAACTGTGATTGAATGCCTCTCCGGTAAAGCCTATCTCTCAATCCTATCGCAGGCTCGCAGCAGTACAACTAAGTCGCCGTACTACCACGATATCGTACTAATGCGACTCTCGACCTGCATGGGCTACCACTAAAAATGTGTCACGACCCGCACCCACTGTGAGGGTACGAGTATGTAACAGCGCTCAGCCTACGTCGCAGTGTCGACGGTAGAACGCTGTTCTAAGTCTCTAACTAATCATCAACTCATGCAGTATATAATGTACTCATCATGATCAACTCCGAACGGAGGACAAGTATAAGATATGGTGTAACTCAATCACAGTCTAAGCACGATAAGATAACACCGAAATATAACTAAGAATTTGAAGACAACAAAACTACTAATAAAATAACAACAAACTCAAACAATCTCAAATACATCTCAAGTCTCAAATCTCTATATACAACTCCAGTTCTAAACAGAAAAACTAAAACAAGACAGACTAGCTAAACTCTCGATCACTCCTGAGTGTCGGGACCATAGGTAGCTAAGCCATCTCCTGGTCTGTAAACTGTAAGGCATGTGTCCTCAGGGCAATCATCTTTAAAATTTTCAACAGGTCCAGTCAGGACAGGAACGAGCACATCTCATCCAGAAAATCCAAGTAATGACAAATACTATAAAACAGTTATAGACAGTTATATTGATGATAATGGCAGTTTTATACAGGTAATGATGTAGAGAAATAGCAAAGGTACAAGGAAAGTAAGGTAATGAAATAAAAGAAGAATGATGGCAAGGAAGACTGCAAATAAGATCTAGCTGAACTAGGGCAACATGTTATAAGTCCAGTTTGTACAATGTATGTTGAATGTAATCCCAATGTGAGTCTAATACAATTTGAGTCTAGTAAATGATTCTTGTACATGATGATTCTAGTAGATGATTCTTCTCAATGATTTGAGTGAAGTGATTTTTGTAAGATTCTTGTACACTAATCCTTGCAGGTGATTCTTGTAATGAGTACGGCACATCGCACGTTCGGCCAAGCGATGATGGCTATCATTCTTGTAATACGGCACATCGCACGCTCGGCCAAGCGGTGATGGCTATCATTCTTGTAATACGGCACATCGCACGCTCGGCCAAGCGGCGATGGTTATCATTCTTGTTTGGTAATTCTTGTTGAATACGGCACATCGCATACCGGGCCCAGCAGCGATGGCTATCGTTCTTGTAATGATGATTCTTGTATGATTTGTACCTTTAATACTTATAGGTGTTTGAAGTAGATGAGTCTTGTGAGTGATTCGAGTAATAGGGTTAGACAAATCAAGTACATGTATTGCGAGTAAATGAATCTAAAATATTAATACATGTTGTGACAGAGAATCAAATAGAACTATACTAGAACTGAATCACAGTAATCATCAAATAAATGAAGGAACTATCAGAGAATGTACTCGCCTGCTACTCTGAAAAGAGTAGTATATTATCAGATGTCTGCACCAGAGTCACAATGTCCTAAACAGAGAAATATAGGTTATAATGTGCTTAAAATAAGACCAATGATGTCTATAATGTAATCTACATGTTTCTAAGTCAAATCTAGGTCAAAGTCAACTCCAAGTCAAACCTGGTCAACTGTCTAGGTCAAACTAGGTCCAAGTCAAACTTGGTCAACTCTGGGTCGACCCAAGTCAACTACAATAGTCAAACTAGGTCAATACTAGTCTAGTCAAGTCTCACTAGGCCTACCCAGCCTATTCTAGCAAGCACACTCAATTTCTAGGCTATACAAGCCAACCACACTCCTACACTGGCATTCAAGCCAGAAACACAGGTTTATGAGTCATAGGCTATATGCCTAGGCTAATCACATAGGGATACACCCAAGTGCAATGTGCCATGCATATAGGCTATAGGCCATATAGGCTATATCACACAGATTGTATATACATTACATTAATATAATATCACTCACATTCACCACATTATTATCAAGTATATAGATATATATACATACATAGAGTGAACACAGAGAGAGAGGTAATGGCATGTGTCATGGCAAGGTTGAATGTGTTAGAGAGGGATGTGTGTGTGTATGAGCATGATACAGTGCAATGTGTGTAGGCTGGGTGTGTCAATGGGTAGGGTCATGTGTGTGTCAATGGTTAGGGTCATGTGTGTGTCATATACATGTGAGGGTGTGTGTGGGTAGAGTGGTATTAGTTGACAGTAAACAATCTCAGGAATTTGTGTGTTGAACATGGAAAAACATGCATCCTTAGACTGATACATGTAGTGAAATGCTTGTGCAAGAGTGTCACATGTGTAAGTGTCAAGTGACAGTTGTGTGTGAACAAGTAATCTATATGTTCTCAGTCAAGTGTGTGTATAGGTGCTAAATTCAGTTTTTGTGTGTGTCAATGGGGGTGTGTGTGTGAATATACTTTGAGTGTGTGTGTGTACAGTTTAACAGGAAAGTGGCATGAAAACAAGTTTGTATCTACAGTTTAGGGGGGGTAGTGTTCTCAGGGAATACTCAATGACAGGGAACTATATGGGACTGAACTAAACCATGTTTCAGTTACTTCCTTGAACCTCAACAATGTGTGTGAGTGTTTACAGGAACTTGAGAGTGTCACCAACTCGAATTGGTTTCCAGGGAAGGGTCTCAGGAAAACACAATATAAGGTGGCATCTACATGATTTCTCAGGGTTAGGAAATCAGAAAAAAAACAGTGATTAAGGAAGGAAACTCAGGTTTGGAACATAGGTAAATCTCAGGTTATAGCAATGGCAGATCATGATACGATCTAACCATTAGCACCAATTCGAAATCCATTCAATAAATTGAACACAAACTCTTAACACCATTCACAAATGAATCCCAGTAAACATTTTAGCATTAGGAATTCTCAGGTTTCCTTCATAAACTCAGGATTTTCATACCTCGGTTAAGAACTCCCTGAAACTCTAAGGTTTCCACTATAGTGAAACCAAATACCTGGTTCAGTTAGAAACTAAACTTAATTTCAGTTTTTAACAAACCAAATCTCAGTATCATGTGAAACATGTAATGGTAACCAACAAATACATGATTCAACCCAAGTAATTTCAGTTATTACTGTTAAACAATTCTCAGGTTACATCTTAGCTAATCCTAGGTTTATGTCTCAGTTATCTCATTCATTAATCTCAGGATTTCAAAACAGTCTAACAAGGCAGTGACAGTTTTCAGAAAAACAGTTTAACAAGGTATTAACTTCAGAAGTTCAATGAATTTAACAGTTGACAGTGTGATATATATATCACTCAATTATTCCATATTTTAGTGTGACAAAAAAATCAGTCCAACCCCATTTTCCAACATCCAATTCGAAACCATATCAAAACCCTCTAACACAATTTTAACTAATACTTACACAACTAACAACATATATAGGAATAAAACATGGAAATTAAGAATCAATTCAGCTTTGTGTCTCAGGTTTTAATATGGGAAATCTCAGTTTAATAGACAGTTTAAATACCTTCAACTCAGAAATTTTGAAAACAGTCCACCGTTTCATAGTATCAGAAAATGGAATTTGAAATGAAATAAAACCCATTTCAAAATAAAAAACCCGAACCAATTTGTACAGAAATGTTTCTTATGTGTAGACATCACTATTTAACAAAATTATCTTTTAAAGTCTCATTTAAAACATCAATTAAAACTCTGAAACAAAACAGAACTAAACACAATCAGTGTTTTTGAAACTCGATACCACAACCCAATTTCAAAATGTAAAACCACATCCAAACCAAAACAACTTCTACAGTGTGCCCCCCCCCACATATACATGTGTTATGGGGGTCAATTTTGTGTCCAATAAATAGGACACAAACGTGTCAAAACACAGAAAAATAATGTATCAGTAAACAACATTAATAATCCTCGTGCACGCGTGTTGAGTCGAAATGGACTCGACATAGTACACGAGACACCATGTGCATATGTACAGTGATAGAGGGGTCATAGGGCTAGGTGTCTTAGTGCCTGAGTCGAGTCGGGGTCGTATCGTGTCGACGTTATTAGGGCGTGTCAGTGGCCAAATCCCACGCGTGCACAGCGCACGTGCGGCCAGTGCGACCAATGCGAGGAGGATTTCTCCTCGCATACGCAACCACGCGCTCCCATCTTTTGGGAGGATGGTGGCAGATGATGCCCCAAGCCCCTCGCCAAAAATGGCGTGTCCACGTGTCCTGTGTCGGGAGTTATTGACCCCGTGATGCAGGATACAGTGCACACCGCGCGGTCAGCGTATTCGTGTCCCCGTGTGGACACGACACAAAGCTAAAATTAGGAAACAAACACAGAAATCAATAAGCAAATCCTAGATCCAGGATTCTATTCAAATACATTTCAAAAATTAGAACAAAATGTTGGTTGAGGCATTACATCAAACACCTAACCTATCAAATGGATACGTGTCCGATACGGACACGAAATCGACACGAATTGTGCCCAAATTCTAGGGACAGCTAGGGAACTCCTAGATCTAGCCCTAAATGCAAAGAAAATAGCAATTTAAATCAATTTGAGGAGTTTTATCTATAGGTGCAAATTGCATGGAAAAGCTCCAAATGGGGGGTGTTCCTCTTGATGGCCAAATGCTCCAAATGAGCCCAAGGCTGAGATTAACCTCCAGAATTATAAAATATACAGGAATTAGAACCTATTGCAAAAGACTAGGATTAAAAAGGAATTAAAATGGATTTATGGGAATTTTTGGAAGGGGACAATACCTTTTCTTTTTTCCAAGTGTTGGAATGATAAAAAGGAGGCAACCCTAATGAATAAGTGTTTAAATAGGGTGGGGATCCCTATGTGGCTGCTCATAGGTTCAATAATTAGGGTTAGGGTTCACTAAATGGCCCATGGGCTTAAGTCATGATCAATTAAATAATTAAGTCATAAGTCATTTCATGAAACCATAAGCCATGACTTAAATTCACTAAACCACATCCCCTCATTCTAAAATTAGTTCCTAATGACTAAAAGTAGGTTAACCTATGTTAGACTAGGGTCACCATGGTTAGGGTTAGCTTCTAGGCTAGTCCACTAGGTCTCAACAAATCAAAGTCAAACTAGAATTTACCAATTCAACAAATCACCAAATAATTCAAATAAGTCAAAATGACCAAATTACCCCTAGGCTAAAAATAATAATTTATCATCCTAATGACATGGTTAGGCTCTAGGTCATGCAGTCTCTACGGTTTCACTAGCTGCACACCAAAATCGCAAGTCATGACTTAAAACAGTTTTTAAATAGTTTAAAAATAATCAAAAATCACCAAAAATTATAATGTGAAATAAATATCAATAAATAATAATTATAATTAAAAATTTCAAAATTACCCTCATCTGGAAAACTGGGTGTTATACATCGTCGTATCAAGAGGTAATAGTGTACCTATGGGGATCTGACAAGCCATCAAAATTTATAATTCCTCATCTAAATTGTATGGCCTAGACTACCCATCGGTAATTTGTATAAGGGACTCCTAGTCCCAGTCATTCTCCTAAATTAAATTAATTCCTAATTCGTGAATGAGCATTTCTTAGTCGCAGGCTCGCAATAGTACGACTAACTTATGTACTATCACGAGTTCACATAACTTGCAAAAACTGGCCTGTATGGGCCACCATAAAAACTTGTCACGACCCACACCCATTTTTTTTAAACGGATAGGAGACGTGTCCAAGCCAGCCTACGCAACAGTGTCGACGGTAGAACGCTGTCACGGCCATGAAGATCAAAATCACAAATAATGCTCATTCATAAAATTAATTTAATTTACAAAGATCACAAATTTTATATTTGCAGAAAAATATAAACTTGTACAAATATTGGAATGACTACAACTCATCTATCTAACTAGTCTCTAGGCTTTTGTCTGCAAGTACACCCGTCACTCCCAAGCTAAGTGAGTCCACGACTAACCTGAAAAATATTGGTTTCCAGTCAGGAATGGAACGAGTACAATTCACTGAATGCAGTTCCAGTATATGAAAATGACTATATCACAGAGGTTAGCCTTTAGACATATAATTCATGAAATAAAACAAAAGACAAATAACTAAATAAAGGAAAACAGTAAATAAATACAGGACAACACTCACCGACTGACGGAAGTACCTTTGATATGTGATCGATCTCGGGACAATTATGCGACACTGTCTACACTGTCTAAAGTTACACTGTCTAATATTACACTGTCTATATTGTATAAAGTTACACTGTCTACATTGAATAATGCAATAAAGAAATCACTATTTACACTGTCTACTTTGCAATAATAAATCACAGTTTACACGGTCTACTTTGCAATAATAAATCACTGTCTACACTATCTACTTTGCAATAATAAATCACTGTCTACACTGTCTATACTGTCTAAGGTCAGATCACACATCGTTGGTACTTCAACCTCCCGACACAACAAGAAACAAAATCAACATAAAATTGAAATCACATATCTATCGACTAAACACTGATGTATAGTAAAGATCAATACTGAAAACAAACAATAAACTGTACTCGTCTGTGGTCCTTTGCTCGTAAAACCGATAATCCCAAACCACTCAGTGTGCCACAACAGTCAAAACTCGTACAACAGTCCCCGGATGCTGAAATAAATATTACCAATGTTCTTAGAATAGTCAAATAGCTAGGATTGCCTATCCTTAAGTCCAATTCTGGACACAGAGGCAAAACGGTAATTTCGGGCCAAAACGGTGTCCGCCGTTGGACCCGCTTTGTACCGAAAAGCGTGCCAGAGTCAACGGTCTCTAAAGTCGTCAAACTACATGTCTACGAATTCAGTTTTCTGATACGAACCCAACCGTATCTCCAGAGTTGGATTTCGACAGGCCGTGCACAAAATCGTCCGTTGAATCGGACTGTGGGGCCCGTAAAACGACGATCAAATCAACGGTCTCAAAATCGGACCAAACTTGGCACACAGGACCAAAAAAACGATACGGTCCTGATGGCGTAAGTTTCGTCTCGATCTGATAAACATGTACAAACTAATTGAGAAATTTGCACAGAGGCCGATACGGTGAATTTCGACGGATACGCATCAAATTCGTCGCGCACACGCAACCAATTTGAATTCCGTCAAAGCCCACACGACCACGAAGCCGTTACGCACCTTTTGATGCTTTCGGTTCGCGACCACATCGCCCGACTTGGCGGGGCGTACGTCGTATCGAGAGAATTTCTAAAGTTTTTAATATTTTAAAATAGGTTTTTCCTATTCTTTGGTGCCATTTATTCGGCACACATTGCATGAATACAGGAACGAAAAGAAGGGTTTCCATCTCCTATATATTGTCTATAAGTGTCTTCAAATAGAATTCCGAAATCGTGCATGGATTAGGAGAAATCTGACCACGAACTAGGGTCGTTGGTCTGATTCATATGTCGTGTTTCGACATGTTTTCATCCAACTTTGATTCGAATTTCTGATCGATCAACTGGGTTACATCCAATTCCCTTTAAAGGGAGTCGAAGAGGGACAACTAGGCTATATGCAATAATTTACAGAATTAAATTTCATTGAAGGAGCAATGAGAACGTGTACCGCGAAGATAAGCCTTGCGCTGTCGTTGCTGCTGTCTATCCTCTGTTCTGTTGCCTCGCGTGCGGCCTCCGGCAGCCTGTGCGGCGGCGCACGGCGGTCCAGGGTAGCCGTACGGTGGCGCCCAACGTAGAGGGGGTTCGCTAGGGGTGACGGCTCAGGGGTTAGGTTTTAGAGCGATATCTCCCTCTCGCTCTCTCGGATATACATATAGATGTATATATGTCCGCTTGAACAAAACAGAGTTTAGAGTCGGCTGTGCTCGGGTTCGGTTCTGTGCTGTTTGCACAAGGGAAAGATTTTGTGGGTTGGGCCTGGAAACGGTCTGCTGTGGCTTTGTGGGGGTGGTCCAGCTACAACCCGAGATGGGCTGGGCTGGGATATTCTTTAAATTCCTATTTTATTTCCTATATATACATACACATGTACATATATACGAATATTTATATATATACACATATACATATATACGAATATTACATATATATGTATACATATACATATATACGAATATTATATATATACACACATATACATATATAAGAATATTTATATATATATATATATATATATATATATATATATATATATATATATATATATATATATATATATATATATATATACACACACATATACACACACATATACACACACATATACATATATACGAATATATATATATAAAAAAAATATATATATCATATATACGAATATATATATATACACATATATATACCTCAATAATCATATCTATATATACACCCAATGTATATATATATATATATATATATATATATTTTATATATATATATATATATATATATATATATATATATATATATATATATATATATATATATATATATATATATATACACATATCTAGGATGACATTTATACACATGCACAAGTAATATATATATATATATATATATATATATATATATATATATACACATATCTAGGATGACATTTATACACATGCACAAGTAATAAATGTATACATAGTATAAAATCCTAGGAATCTAGAAATATATCACAAGAAGGAGGTTTCCCCATATGATAGAATAAAATACTAATTTAATATCAATAACACATTTTCATATATGTAAATGTCGCATCGCAACATATTTATTGTCCCATTTAAAAATACAAAATTTACATAAAGGGCACCTACATGGATGTCTTAGGACTCCCTATAAGCCTACACGGGCTTGGGCTCGGTTCGGGCCCAGTCCGGACTAGTTTGGTATAATCGAATTTCTTAAAAGTCCGAATATTAATAAATAACTAATTAAACTATTTATAGGGATTAACTCGCAACTTGGCTTGGTTTTCTTAGTTAGGACATCACTATGGCTCAGCCTTCCCTACCATGGCTAATACACTAGTCAAAGCACGCCATTGCACTATTCGTGCCTCGATTTCTAGTCACCGTGTACTCCAAAACTCCATCATGGCTAAAATTATCTACGTAACAATTAACTAAATAATTATTTATAAAAACTCTAAAAATCACCATTTAATTCAAATAAATAAATAAAATATTATCAAAATTCCGGAAAGAGGGGTTACAATTATCAATTTTGGTTTTGGAATAAATATCCATACTTGGATTGGATATTTTGGTTGGAGATTTGTGTTCCCTGGGTTGGGATAGTTATTTTGGTGTTAGTTAGTATCATCCCATGGTTGGGTTATCCCAATTACAGAGGAGGTGCTGCCCAAATTTTCAGAAAATATTTTTTAAAAGAATTTCTATAAAGTTTCAAATAAATCTATTTTTTCCAAACTCCAGTCTTTGCAAAACAATTGGATTTGTTGGATTATGTATCACCTTCGGACGACGACCGTATCGGTCTATGGGCCCTAGCGAAATGCAAATGAAACCGACATTTTCGGACGTTGAGGCATAAGCTAAAATACAACATGATATTTTATGACCAAGTCTGCAATGCCTATTTTTATAAATAATAATTAAATAATTATTTAGAACTTGGTACTGGGTATTTCATATTTCGAGTGCAGGGCCTCGGCCTACTGAATGGACCGCTTCCCGGCGTTCAGAGCTCAACAACAATTTTTAAATTAATTTATGTAAATAAGTTTTAAGGGCATAAGCCCAGTTTTCTATTTCTTTTCTGCGACCCTGTATTGTGTAGAGTAGACTTTTTCTTTATTTTTTTGGGTGTTGATTTGGTCGTTAAACGCATAGAATGTTAAAAATGAATATCTATTTTATATAGAAATTAATAAGTTTTTCTCACATTAAGTAATTTTGTAATTTAAACAAATTTATTATTTCTCATTAAAAAGAAAGTCTAGTTTTATATATATTACGAAAATACCAAGTTTTGACAATTAACCTGGAAAATGCTATTTTTCCAATAAATATTAAATTGACTTTTACTTAAAACTTAATTAATAGTAGATCGCAATGATAAACATGTTCCGATAGAATAATTTTTACAAACTTAAAACTTGATTAGGATCTTCTTTTAGAGATTGTAACTAGCACACCTAGATATGGTTCAATTATAATTCTAAGACAGCATTCTCAACTGTAGGATTTCGAGGACGAGTTTGACTTCCCCGGTACCGACTTCCAATCCAGTCATAAATCAAGGCAAGTACGGTTATGTTTATTTGGCAATTTAATTAGTAATTATTAATTTGCATGCTTAAACCACATTGTTACACGGAACTCTCTCCTAGAGTATTGACTGTTATTGATTGTGGGATATTGGGGGAGTAGTGTAGTGTTTTATGACCAATACCTTCATATTGCATAATTGTATGAGCTTACCCCTCTTACACACGGGGATAAGCCGTATCGTATCGCTAGGATACTATTGTACAACCCAAGCCGGTCATATATATTACCTATTCAAATCACATTATTTTCAATTGTTGGAAAATTACATGGAAAATATTGTTCAAGTATTTCAAACTGTTAATATTGCAATTATTCCATTATTATTTGAATTGTTAGATTTTTTATAATTGTACTTTGCTCCTTTCCTGACTGGATCCCCCACCCCCAATAGGTAACATTGATGAGGCTGAGCTATTATATAATAGCTATTATGATCCAGTGCTTTACCCTACGGTGCTTCCAGTGTCTCACTTGGAGGATGTTGATCCCGAGGCTGATGAGCCGACTATCTAGACAGTTGTTGTTTAGTTCTAGTTTCCTTTGCGTTGGAGTTGAACTCTTATTTCAGTATCTTATTATCAGTTGTATCTTTCTGTGTTGGACAAATTAAAGTTTTTTTTAAATATTCAAAATATTAAAGTTGTGACAAATGTTTAGTTGTTGTTGAGATTACCTGCAAGTGGGAACAGCTTACTGCCGCCGTCTCACAACGGTGCAGGCTGGGCATGATCCGATTCGATCCAACAATTTAGGATCGGGTCGTGACAACGCCCGTCATCAATATATATAACAGTATAAGCAGATACCACTCCCTGCCCGTGTGGCAGATTTGCAGTATCTGTGGGAACCAGCCGGCATGTCGGGGCACTAATTATCCCAAAGATGGCTGTCATGTAAGAATTCGAGAATCCATTCTCTCCATGCAATCGTTATTTTATTTAACTTAGTAGTCCCTATGTTGATTGAAATCTCATGCCGTGGATCATGGTCATTCAGAATGAGTACTTTCGTACAGAGTACGATATGCACGACTCTACAATGATGTCCGTGCGGTTAGGTTGTAGGTCTTACATAGCGTAATGGAACAATCTAACCAAGCCACAGAATAATCATGCCTTGACTGTAAAGTACACATGCTGTTTTTATAGAAACAAGTTGAAGTCTGCACGCGTCCATATGCCATTGTTCGAGATCGGCTAGTCGAATGCAATGGTTCATGGTTAATATGAACGTGTCTCATTCAATTTTAATTAGACGACTAGCCAGTCTATTAGTTCCAACTAGAAACACATGATCAATCATTAGTCGAGGTAACAATCAATGTCAATTCGTGATAAGGCATGAAAGTCAACTAGCATTTAGTATGGTCGAGTCTATAACTCTCAGGGTTATGTTTCAGTCATTCTGGGTCACCATAAATCAATCAGGGCACATGGCACATTCCACACAACAATAGGTATTAAAAATATTAACTTATCACGATTATAACGAGTTCAGGCCAAAAGGCGTAAGGATATAATAAGGGGTGTCATGCGCCCAAGGAGTACGCCCAAGGAAGTACGCGTAAAATGTAGTTACGCGTAAAATGGAGTTACGCGTAAAAATAAAGGAAATCATGTTACGCGTGAAATTGTACGCATAAAGGAAGTACCGTTATGCGTAAATGAAGAACATTACGCGTAAAAATAATGTTACGCATAAAAATAACGTTACGCGTAAAAATAACGTTACGTGTAAAATATTGTACGCGTAAAGGAACATGCGTAAAGAAAGTAATGTTATGTGTGAACTTGTATGCGTAAAGAAATAGTATTACGCGTAAACTTGTACGCGTAAAAGAATAACATTGCGCAAAAACTAGTACGCATAAGAGAATAACATTACGTGTGAAGCTGGTTTGCGTAAAGAAGTAGGACATTATGTTACGCGTAAATTAGTACGCGTAAAGAAATAACATTACACGAAAAGAAATACGCGTAAAGGAAATACGCCAAGCCAGAGTAGACTTGCGTAATCCAGATTCACGCTGACACGAATGATCGTGGGCGTAGAGCTTGATATTACGCGGACACGTAAAACGTGGGCGTAGAGAACCTCTCGAACTCCAATTCCATGAAACCTTCAATCGAATCCAAAAATGGGACTTCCATGGATCAAAATGGGGTATAACACAAATCTCAACAACCTGGACTGCTCAAAATTTGGAAATAAGGAAGTTTGAGAGATCAAAACCATTAAAATCCGAAAATAGCAATTTCTAGATCTACAAAAATAAAACTTTCAAAATGGAAAATGTCAAGTTCTAAACTATCTTAGAATCATGAGAGGAAGCTAAATGAACCATAAAAATGGGTTCTCATGTGGAAGCAAGATGCACTTGCCTATGCTCTTGGTAGGTGGAGAGAGTTATGAGGAAGAAGAAGAGTAAATGAGAATGAATGAAGAGAGAGAAAGGGTTAGACTTTAAATGGAGATGATGGTAGGTAGGGGGTTGGTTGGGTTCATGATGAACCTTCCTAAACTAAAACAAACCAACCCAAGCCGATCCTAAGGCAAAGCAAAAGCAGAAAATAAAATACAAAAAAATAATTAGCGTGAAATTAAAGGAATTAAATACAGAATAAATGCATGATAAATATTAAATAAATACATTCAAGCAGTACACGTATTAAAATACGCATTCTGGGAACGGGAAGTGACATCTCTACCCTCCTTAGAAAAATTTTGTCCTCAGAATTTCAAATCCAAGCAGGATAGAAATATCAGAACTAAACTAATCTAAGTACAAGCAATTTTAGTGAGCAAGTAGTCATCTTACAATGTCAATAGCAAGTAATATATCTATAATCATCAATCTACGATATCAAGCAATTTCTACTCATAGGGTGATAAGCATGAGGAGTCAAGACAATCAAGGTACACGAAAAGAAATATACCTTGTGAGTCAAATAGGTGCGGATACCGCGATCGGACATCATCCTCACGTTCCCACATTGACTCTCCTAAGTAGTGTTGACCCCAAGCAATACGGATAAGGCTAATTGTTCGGTTCTTGAGTATCTTCTCCCTTCGGTCCAAAATGGACACATGCTGCTCCTCGTAAGATAGGTTGGTACCAACCACCAGCTCAGAATGATCGAGGATATGGCTTGGGTTCGATACATACCTACGCAACTGGGATACATAAAACATATCATGCACCTTTCGTATCGAAGGTGGAAGGGATAAACGATAAGCAACATCGCCTACCCTATCGAGGATAGCAAATGGGCCTACGTATCGCGGACTCAACTTCCCGCGAACGCCAAATCTAATGACCCTACGAGTAGGTGAGATTCGTAAGAACACGTGGTCCCCAACAGAAAATTCTAGCGGCCTACGATGTTGGTCTGCCCAATAAAGAAATCGATCTTGCACAACTCGAAGTCGCTCCCTAATCACCTTAACCACTTCAACCGTCTGAACAATCATCTCTGGGCCTAACATCTTTCTCTCTCCGATATCATCCCATGCCAGTGGCGACCTACACTTCTTGCCGTATAGTGCTTCAAATGGCGCCATCTGGATACTGGCTTGATAACTGTTGTTGTATGAAAATTCGACTAAGTGCAGGTGACTCTCCCAAGACCCTCCAAAATCTAGTGTGCAAGCTCGTAACATATCTTCTCAAGTCTGGATTGTTCTTTCAGATTGCCCGCCCGTCTGTGGGTGGTAAGTCGTACTAAATCTTAACTTGATACCCAGACTATGATGTAAACTCTTCCAGAAATATGATATAAAATAGGTATCTCTATCTGATATAATACTGACAGGGATCCCATGCTGCCTGACTATCCGCTGCATATACAATTCTGCCAGCTTTTCTGTAGATTGTCCTACTCTGAAAGGAAGAAAATGTGCCACCTTCGTAAGCCGATCCACTATTACCCAAATAGCATCCTTACCACTTGGTGATCTCGGTAAACTGCTCACAAAGTCCATTGTGATGTGCTCCCACTTCCATTCCGGGATAGGAAGCGGTTGTAATAATCCAGCTGGCCTCTATTGTTCTGCCTTCACTTGCTGACATATCAAGCAACAAGAAACGAATCTAGCTATCTCCCTCTTCATCATGTTCCACCAGAAGTGCTACTTGATATCTTTGTACATTTTGGTCCCTCCAGGGTGTATAGAATACTGAGAACTGTGGGCTTCTACCATAACCTCCTATCTGATATCTCCACTTGGCACACATAGACGTGATCCAAATCTAGGTATACCATCTTCGTGAATTTTCATCTCCTTCATGAGTCCTGACTCACATTCTGTCCTAAGCTTCTAAATCCTTGGGTCCCGTGCCTGAGCTGCCTTGATCCTGTCTACCAAGTCGGATTGAACTCGTAGACTTGCCAAAATTCCTAAATCACTAGGAAGTATAACCTCGATGCCCATCTCCTGAAGATCTTCTAAAATATATTTTTGTGATGTCAACATAAATGCGCTGCCTCTCCTGCTAAGAGCATCTGCTACCATGTTAGCCTTGCCTGGATGATACTGAAGCTCTACGTCGTAATCCTTGATCAACTCTAACCATCTTCTCTGTCTCATGTTCAGTTCCTTCTGAGTAAAGATGTACATCAGACTCTTGTGGTCCGTGTACATGTCCACTCGATCACCGTACAAGTAATGCCTCTATAGCTTCAAAGTAAATACCACTGCTGCCAACTCCAAGTCATGAGTTGGATAATTCTTCTCGTGGTCTCGAAGTTGCCTAGATGCATACGCTATCACCTTCCCATGTTGTATTAGGACACACCCAAGTCCCTTTTCTGACGCATCACAATATACAGTAAAACCTTCGAGTCCAACCGGTAATGTAAGAATAGGTGCCGTGATTAACTTCTGCTTCAAATTCTCAAATGATTTCTGGTATTCTGCCGACCAGACGAATGGCACATCCTTTCGTATCAAGCGGGTCATGGGTGTTGAAAGTCTTGCAAAGTCTGATACAAACCTTCGGTAATATCCTGTCAATTCCAAGAAACTACGCACATTTGTTACGGTCTTTGGTATTGGCCAACTCTCTACTGCTTCTACCTTCTTGGGATCCATCGCTACTCCAGCCCCTGATATGATGTGCCCCAAGAATGAAATATGATCCGTCCAAAATTCACACTTGCTGAACTTAGCGTACAACTGGTTCTCTCTCAGAACCTTCAACACTCTCCTGAGGTGATCTTTATGCTCTTCTTCACTAGCTGAGTATACAAGAATGTCGTCGAGTAACACAACGACAAATCGATCTAAGTACGGCATAAAGATGCGGTTCATCAAATCCATAAATATTGTTGGAGCATTGGTCAAACCAAACGGCATTACTAAGAATTCTTAGTACCCGTACTTCGACCTGAATGCTGTCTTAGGAATATCCTCTTCTTGAACTCTAACTTGATGATACCCGGATCGAAGATCTATCTTAGAGAAAACTCTTGCTCTGCTCAATTGATAAAATGAGTCATCGATCCTTGGTAATGAGTACTTGTTCTTTACTGTTGCCGCATTGAGCTTTCTGTAGTCAATGCACAATCTTGATGATCTATCCTTCTTCCCTACAAGAACTACTGGTGCTGCCTATGGTGATTCGCTAGCCCGAATGAACTTCTTCTCCTTTAGTTCCTCTATGTGCTGATACACCTTGGCCTGCTCTGAATTCGCCATTCTGTAAACTCGATCTGTTATCGGTTTAGTTCCAGGTGCCAATTCTATACTAAACTCAATATCCCTAATAGTTAGTAGACCTGGAAGTTCCTCGAAAAATACGTCAATAAACTCTTCAACTATCTTCGGAACTTGAACTTCTTCCATTGCTGCTACTATTCCTTCTTATTGTTGAGTTGTCACTGATCTGACTAAGGTGAACCGCTCCATGCCCAGAATATTAAAAGATACACTCCCTCTACGACAATCTATTATCGCATGACTGTCTTTCAGCCAGTCCATGCCTAAGATAACGTCGAAATTTCCAACATGAAATTCTATCAACCTGGTGGGTAAGGAACGCCCACAAACTATGACGCTACACGCTAGAATAACTCTACTAACTCCTACGAGCCCATTACCAGTGAGTTTATTCAACCTCCCTGACAATGCCTTGAATTCCATTCCTAGTCGTGTCACAAATTGTGCAGATATAAATGAGTGGGATGCTCCTGAATCAAACAATGCTACTGCGGGATATGAGGCAACAAGAATGTTACCTGCTACAACATCTCCCGATGCCAATGCCTCTTCCAAGGACAGATTGAACGCCTGCCCTCTGCCTCCTTTTTGGTTTCTATGCTGCGGCCTAGCCTGGTGTTGCTGCTGGCCCCTACCTTGGTGATCCTGGGGTGGTCTTTGTTGTTGCTGCTACATCGGCGGTCCCTGCTGCCGAAACATCTGAGCCTGTGACATCAACGGGCGTTGTGCTAGCGGTCTCACTGCTACCGCTGGTCCTTCTGACCTCGAACTCATGGGACATGTGGAAACTCGATGATCTGGACTTCCACATATCAAACACTGTCCGTTCAATGCTCGAGATACCTCTCTAGTGTATCCTGCCTTCCCAGAATAAGTACAGCCCATTGGGGGTTGCTGGTTCTTCCTTTGTTGCTGTTGTTGCCTTGCTGGTGGTGCTGGCCCTCGCATTGCCACATCGTGAATGCGAATGCCAGGGGTTGCTATAACTCGGGGCGCTGCTCCCCCTCCTCCTTCGATCTGATTGTAAGATCTCTTCTGACCTCCAGTCCTAGATGTGATCCTCTGGATGGTGATCTCATGCCTCCGGGTTGCCGTCAATACCTCATCGAAAGTTTGGTAGTTGTGCCCCTCTATCAATTGCAAGAGTTTAAGATAAAACCCTTGCTGAAACCTCATAGCCCTCTGGCTCTCCGTTGCTACCATCTCCGGGATGAACCTACTCAGTCTGCAGAACTCTGCTGCATAAGCATCTACTGTCTTGCCAGCCTGCTTGAGGTTGATAAACTTCTGTTTAGCTCAAACTGTGCCACAACTCCATAGTACTTCGTCTTGAACCTTGTAGTAAAATTATCCCAAGCTATAGGACGTCTGATGCCCACTTCTTCTAATTCCCACCAATCACGTGCGAGGTCCTGAAGCAACAGCTTCACTAGATCCACACGTTCTTCCGTCGGTACCTTAGCCGCTGTCAAAATAGCCTCGATGTCCTTAAGCCATGCATCTGCTGAAATGGCATCCTCCGTGCCCTCGAAACGATGGAGTTGTACTTGCAGAACCTGGTTGATGCTCCTGAATCAGTCCTCACTCCCCTTTCCAAAGCCGTTTGTAATCCTTGGTTGAGCAATACATTCTGCTCTTGCAGCTGAGTGTGCATGTGTTGTCGGGTCAACATCTGATGTTGCTGAATAGCCATCATCCCTCTTATGATTTCCAGAAGGGCTGGTGTATCTACTGCCATAGGGGTAGGCTGAACTGTTGGTGGTGTTGGAACCTCTGGATACTGCGGTCCAGCTATAGGTTCCACTATCAGCTCTTCTTGGATGTTCTCTTGAGGTAGTACTGGCCTTTGTTGCTGACCACCCTGATCATGTTGCCCTTGTTGTTGCTGTCCAGCTCTGACAGATGCGGACGAGGTGCCCCTAAGAAAAGGGACAATAGAGCAATCAAACAATCGGACAGGAAAGATCAATGAAGTCAAAGGATACTGGAATGTCAAGCTAGGGTCGAGAGTAAGAAATCATGAGATCAAGGAAAAACATGTGTGATTGAGACATCCTATATATTAAAACACCCCACAAGTCTAAAATCAGACCTGCATGGGCCACCACTAAAACCTTGTCACGCCCCAGAACCAGAATACCGGAGAACGGGGGAGTGACTCAGCCAGCTATGTATTACGGGTTATGAATACCGTATAATACGATCAATGCTGTCTAAAAGATGAGGTGCATACTACATAAAAGTCTCACTAGGGTTACTCAACATCTATTGTCTCAATCATTCAATCAAGAAGCAGTAATAGAGAACATGTAAGATAAAGCAGTAATGCGTCCTAGACGCTCAGTCAAAATGTTCTTGAGGTCTGGCTTTACAAAACATAGCCAGATGATATAATAAGGTATACACAATCGTTATCAGCTGCAGTCTGCCTTAGTTACAATTATGTAAAAGTAAGTACAAGACTATCCGACTAACATGTCGGTGCCAAGCGGCAAAATAAAAGTAAGTAACAAAATGAGCGGGGAAGCAAGGAACCCACTCGTGTCCTCCTGCTATCATCCCTCTAGTATTAACCATCTTGGAGGTAGAAGTAAGCTGAGTCCTCGGGAACTGGCTTTAAATCTGGCCATGCAAAACCAGAGAGGTTAGACCTCTAATAGCAAGTACCACAAGGAAGTACGACATGAGAAATAAAACCAGTAGTAAGAGTTGGAAATATGATAAATAAGTCTCTGCTTGCTACTGGGATTCACACAACATCACGACACTTCAAACAAACTTCCCAACCAAACAAGGACAGAAGTTGATCCGTCATGTTCTGACATTCTGATCATATCAGTAGTTAACAGAGTAGGTACAGTACACAACCAAATCAATTTAAAGAGCAATACAACTACTACGGCTTGCTAACTGTAAGTTCCAAGTTGTCTTGGAAGTATGCAATAAGGGATTCCTCATTTCTTACTATGTACAAGCAAGGCTGGTCAATCTAATAATCAATTGCGCCAATCATGAATTAGACGAGTCCCAGCGGTGATACCCGTCATCAATATATGTAACAGTATAAGCCGATACCACTCCCTACCCGTGTGGCAGATTTGCAGTATCTGTGGGAACCAGCCGACATGTCGGAGCACTAATTGTCCCAAAGATGGCTGTCATATAAGAACTCGGGAATCCATTCTCTCCATGCAATCATTATTTTATTTAACTTAGTAGTCCCTATGTTGATTGAAATCTTATGCCGTGGATCATGGTCATTCAGAATGAGTACTTTCGTACAGAGTACGATATGCACGACTCTACAATGATGCCCGTGCGGTTAGGTTGTAGGTCTTACATAGCGTAATGCAACAATCAAACCTAGCCACGGAATAATCATGCCTTGACTGTAAGGTACACATGTTGTTTTTATAGAAATAAGTTGAAGTCTGTACATGTCCATATGCCAACGTTCGGGATCGGCTAGTCGATTGCAATGGTTCATGGTTAATATAAACGTGTCTTATTCAATTTCAATAAGATGACTAGCCAGTCTCTTAGTTCCAACTAGGAATGCATGATCAATCATTAGTTGAGGTAACAATCAATATCAATTCGTGATAAGGCATAAAAGTCAACTAGCATTTAGTATGGTCGAGTCTATAACTCTCAGGGTTAAGTTCTAGTCATTCTGGGTATCCATAAATCAATCAAGGCACAGGGCACATTCTACACAAAAATAGGTATTAAAAATATTAACATATCACGATTATAACGAGTTCAGGCCAAAAGGTGTAAGAATATAATAAGGGGTGCCATGCGCCCAAGGAGTACACCCAAGGAAGTACGCATAAAATGTAGTTACGCGTAAAATGGAGTTATGCGTAAAAATAATGGAAATCATGTTACGCGTGAAATTGTACGCATAAAGGAAGTACCATTACACGTAAATGAATATGCGTAAAGGAAGAACATTATGCGTAAAAATAACGTTACGCGTAAAAATAACGTTACGCATAAAATATTGTACACGTAAAGGAACATGCGTAAAGGAAGTAATGTTATGTGTGAACTTGTATGCATAAAGAAATAGTATTACGCGTAAACTTGTTCGCATAAAAGAATAACATTACGCGAAAACTAGTATGCGTAAGAGAATAACATTACGCGTGAAGCTGGTTCGCGTAAAGAAGTAGGACATTATGTTACGCACAAATTATTACGCGTAAATAAATAACATTACGCGTAAAGAAATACGCGTAAAGGAAATACGCCAAGCCAGAGTAGACTTGCGTAATCCAGATTCACACTGACACGAATGATCGTGGACGTAGAGCTTGATATTACGCGGACACGTAAAACGTGGGCGTAGAGAACCTCTCGAACTCCAATTCTATGAAACCTTCAATCGAAGCCAAAAATGGGACTTCCATGGATCAAAATAGGGTATAACACAAATCTCAACAACCTGGACTGCTCAAAATTTGGAAATAAGGAAGTTTGCGAGATCAAAACCATTAAAATCCAAAAATAGCAATTTTAGATCTACAAAAATAAAACTTTCAAAATAGAAAATGTCAAGTTCTAAACTATCTTAGAATCATGAGAGGAAGCTAAATGAACCATAAAAATGGGTTCTCATGTGGAAGTAGGATGCACTTGCCTATGCTCTTGGTAGGTGGAGAGAGTTATGAGGAAGAAGAAGAGTAAATAAGAATGAATGAAGAGAGCGAAAGGGTTGGGCTTTAAATGGAGATGATGGTAGATAGGGGGTTGGTTGGGTTCATGATGAACCATCCTAAACTAAAACAAACCAACCCAAGCCGAACCTTGTAACCCCACTTCCCAAAATTCTTTTCAAATTTTATTTTATATTTTCTTATATTTTTCGAGACAAATATTCTCCAAAACGTATTAATGTTATTTTCTATTTATGATTAGAAAAAAAAACATTTTCTTGAAATAAGTTATTAGCTGTACAAAATAGGTTGGTTATTAGTTTTGGTTTTCAACTATTAGTTTCGAAAATGGATTGAAAATCATAATGTATCTTTGAAAACAATAAAGAGATTTTATCGAGGTATTTTAAATATGTACGTCACATTATTCTATTATTCTTATTATTATCAAATTATTGATTTTGGTTTTGAAATTATATGCCTTACTTGGTTTTAGAATATTTGTATGTATCATTAAATGGTAATTCATTTTTGATTTTAATTACTTTATTGCAATCATTAGTAGATTGCGATTAGATCAATTTGTGTAAATGTAATTTGATTTAGATTTGGCTAAATGTATTTTTAAATATTATTAGTAATATCAAGTATTAGTTTATTATGGATTGATTTAATTGATAATTTATTGGATTCAAAACTTATTTAATTTAATTCTTGAAAAGATTTGGTTTTAATTAATTTTAAAAGTCATAAGTAGTTTTAAGCAGTAAAAGGAATTTGCTAATTTATTTTAAATAAAATATGAATTTATAAAAATGTACTTCAAATTATTTTGATGGTATAAAATAATACTTTTAATTTATTTTATGATCAATTATTGGATTAGAATTTGATAGTGCAGTTTAAAACTTATTTGATTATATTTGACTAATAAAGTATTATATTTAAATGAGATGAGGATTATTCAATGTGTACTGATCCAACCAACTCCCCCGAGTCCTGGCCGATTACAACATCTTTCTTTGAATCGAATGTGAATCAAATTCAAATCTAGCCCTCCTAATCTCTTTCACAGTTGATGTATATCGCAAGCCTGGATATATATATAGGGATCAACCGATTTCCCACAAAAACCTAGCATCCCTATTTCATCCATGTCGCAGCCTGGTCACCGATAGACCCTCGTCGCAACCACCTGTGATCCACCGCCATCCCCACCATCATAATTTTCGTCACCGCCGGTCACCACCAATCCGACCGTGTTCTCCATCACAACCATCACCGCTCCCGATCATCACCCACCGCACCCAAAACCACAAACACAGCCACCATCAATCAATACCGTGTCCGGACCCGTGCGTCCGTGTCCAACCCATCTTATTCCACCATTACAATTCCATTACCGAGTCCGTGTCGACAGGCCGACACGGACGTCCCAACAACCAAACCAAAGCACCATCCCACTCACCTCTCCTCCGCGTTCGCTGCGACCGTGACAGCACCGCTCCTCCGGTGTCGTGCCGAGGCGAGCACCCTGGTGAGCGTCGGCGCCGACCAGATCGGCCCGTCCTCGATCGCTCCGTGCGTGCCTCCTCCATGGCGCCTTCGTCTCCACCAGCATCGAGCGTCCAGTCACTGGAGCCCCTCTCCCCGAGCGCCGAGGGTCGGGACAGCGCCGAGCGACCAGAGTCCTGGTGAACCCCAACTTCGAGTGCGGCGCCTGCGACCCGCACCTGCGTGACCGGCCGTCACCTCGGCGAGTGAGTCGCGCGCCAGCACCGGTGGACGCCGCACTGCTTTCCGTGGGCCACTGCTATCCCGGTGTCCACCGTGCGACCCGGTCCTCCACCGCATCACCGGATCCGCGCCCCATATTCTCCACCGGAGCCGTAGCCTCTTCCCCGTCCGCCTGATCAGTGTCGAAGCCCGAGACCAGAGCCTCCCTTCCGCAGGACGCGAGATGTCTCGACTGAGCGCCGCCCGTGTCTCCGCCGAGATGTGGCCGCACTCCAGATCGGCCCCAGTCCCGGCGTGCCCCAACCGTGCCGCGTTCGTCGCGTGTCTCCGACGAACTCCCAGGAGGAGCCCAAACCCTCGTTCTCGCCACCTCCCTCTCTCCGTCTCGAAGTTCCTCTCCGCGCTCGACGCCGAAGGACGAGCACGGCCACCTCTTGGTAAGGTTCTTCTCTCCTCCTGAGCACTTGGTTTCCTCTTCTCAAATTGTTTCTCTCTCTCCTTCTTTCTTTTACAGTAACTATTTTTATTACTTCTCTCGGGAAACTGAGAGGAAGAACAAGCTTCTCCTTCCAGAGCAGTAAACAAAACATTGGTTGTTGTGTATGTGTATTTATTAATTTATTTAATATATTTGCTACACTATTAAGGGTTAATGCATGTACATTTATTATTATTTACTATTATGGTTATCAAATATATATATATATATAATAATATTTCCAAAAATTATATTATTGTAGTTTTGGGCTCAACAATTCTTATATATGATTCTTAACCTTATGTTATAGATAACTTTTGGGCCTTAGTATAATTTGTTGATGTATAAATAATAGGTATTTTGTTAGTATAAATGTTACTATGTATTCTAGCTATTAAAGATTATAGTTATTCGGGAATCATAATATATATATTATTGGGTTTATTTAGAAGTTATGTAGATATATTGTGTATCTTAAACTATACTCATATGGACTTTGGGTTTTTGGACTTTCATTTAAATAAATATGTTCTAAAGAGTATATAAACGTTTTCCTAATAATAAACCTTCTAAAATGGATATATATAGTTACGGGATTATTTTGCTAAATCAATTCGTTTAATATCATTGAATCGCGACTAATCGTACTCATTTACTTGCAAATCCCGAAATCCTTCACATCGACCCTAGCCAGTCAGACTATCCGGGACTCAATGGAATTATCGGTTTCTCCAGCTAAACACCTCAGGCAAGTGCACTTTCTGATTGCTTTCCGATTCATAGTAGTCTTTTCATTTCATGTCTATACATATATCTTGCTGCTTGTTGACACGCTCGTCACACGGAGTAGTCGGGAGGGGAAATATCTTAGTAGACATGTGGACTACCCAGAATTATCCCAGTGTCTCTCGTGAATGCTAGCCGCTGCGCACGACACGTGCAGTGAACCTGATTTTACCCCTAGCCGTTCACATGTCGAAAAGGATATTTTACACCACCTAGATAGATGTCTTTTATTAGTTTTTCCTTGTTTACTTCTCTATCGTGCTATGTCATCAGTTTTCTTACAGCTTTCATATCTCATATGCTATTTTCATGTCTTGTTAATTCTATTGTGTTTTGCATTGCCGTCGGTTTGTGTACTTGTTCCAATCCTGACTGGATAACCAACATTTTTCAGGTTTAGCCGCGATCATTCTTAGCACGGGGAGACTTGGGTATGCTGAAGACGACCTAGAAATAGAAAACAGTTGTATCATTTTCATTAATTGTAAAGTCTTATATTTCCTTTAAATTTTAAATGTTGTAAATGTTGTAATAAAATAGAAATGTGAATGAGCAGCAAATGTTTATTTTTGAGCATTTATTTTCTTGCGGGCTTGACAGCGTTCTACCGCCGACTCTGCGGCGTAGGCTGGCTTGGACACGTTTCATATCCGAAAATCGGGTGCAGGTCGTGACAAACCTAAGGCAAAGCAAAAGCAGAAAATAAAATACAGAGAAATAATTAGCGTGAAATTAAAGGAATTAAATACAGAACAAATGCATGATAAATATTAAATAAATATATTCAAGCAGTACACGTATTAAAATACTCATTCTGGGAACGGGGAGTGACACTGACTCTTATAATGTAGTTGCATAAATGCTTATTGCGTAGGACTGCATGGGGGTCATACTTTTTGCTGGAAAACTTAGTCTAGTAAGCAGAGTTCATAATCACTTATTGTAAATGTAAATGGGACAATTGTTTGTTGCTACCTTGACTTTCATTGAGTATTAGGATTAATCTAGAGCAAGAACAAGTGATACCTAATTTGTGACTCTTCAAGAACTATATTCTTTTTGGTGTGCCTGATTTGTGGTACATTTTCTATCTAGAACATAAAAAGATAGATCAATGTTATGCCCCAATACCAGAATACGGAGACGGACTAGGCTAGCTACTCCATATGAGGTGTACAACGTCATACGACGATCGTGGCTGTCAAGAGACAAGGGGGTGCATGCTACATTCAAGTCTCCTCTGGTCTCACGAAGCATCTATGTCTCAATTATTCAAAGCAAAAAAACATCAATTAATGAGCATATGAGATAAAACAGTAAGGCATCCCCGACGCTACATCAAAATGATCATAGGGATGTAGCTTTATAAGTTAGCTAGCCCAGAGAGTCATAGGTACATAATTGTATTCAGCTGTAGTCTGGTTTAATTACAAATTATGCAAAAGACAAAATGTCCAGATTAACCGGCTAAACAAGTGCCGGTGGCTAAACGCCAGAACATAAGTAAAGATACTAGAGTGGTGGAGAAGAAACCCACTCGAGTCCCCCGCCAGCCATGCTTCTAGTATGCACCATTGACGTCAGGGAGGAAGGTCGGATCCTCAGGCTCTGCTACGAGATCTGGCCAAACAAAACCAGTGGGGTCAGCCCCGAATAGCAAGTACCACAAGGGAACACAAAAGAGTGAGATAAAACCCAAGCATAAAATAATAATACTAGTAATAATAAAAGCTTCCGATCGTAACCTCGGTCCACAGCCTGTCCTAGCACGATAGCCCAACCCAACAACCAAACAAGGACATAGGTTGGACCATGCGCCATGACAGTCCATATCCCTCGGCTACTAACGGAAGTTACAAAGCACAGTCAAGTCATTTTTTAAGCGGCCATTCATTCCTGCGGCTTTCTATGATTGGCGGAGTTATCTCCGCGATAATGATTAAAAAAGAATCCTTAGATCGTGACAACCCAGCAGGGCGAGCCAAACCATAAGACATATAGCACATTGATTATGCACCGGTCCCCCAGAGGGCTACCGTGCTAAAACATATAACACATGGCTCGTAGAAGTCGGATATAGCCATCCGCTATAGGCGAATGAAACCATATCCGTGGCGGCCAACCCGACACGTCAAGACTGAAGGGATCCATACTGGCTTATGGAGTCATACGTATGTACCCCCTTCTTCGTGTAATGTAACACACAACACATACCACGTCATTGCTACCGACCATTCACTATGTAAATACTGGACTCTTGGAGGTACTGACAGGTATCACGTAGGAACACTTAGCACATAAGACAGCACCTCAGTGCTCACATAGATTGTACCTTAGCACACACATAGGATTATCCACCACACGCATAGGTAGTCAAATCGAAATGAGGACCAACTCACATGAGGAAAGAGAACAAGAAGGCACTATGCACTTAGGGTATGAAGTGCTCGCAAGTCTTGAAGAGGCCCAAATGGCACACGGGCAAAAGTACAGGATGAAAGGTGCACAAGGTGCCATAAGTCACTATGCGGTCAAGGGTAGATGGGTGCCCATCTATGCGACAGGGTAAACAGAATCCCATGCGGTAGTAGATGGGTACTCATCTATGCGGCTGGGTAAATAGGTACCCATCTATGCGGCTGTATAGATAGAATCCCATACGGCAGTGTTAACAAAATCCTATGCGGCAGTATTAACAAAATCCCATGCGGCAGTATATGGGTACTCATCTATGCGGCTGGATAAATAGGTACCCATCTATGCGGCTGTATAGATAGAATCCCATACAGCAGGGTTAACAAAATCCCATGCAGCAGTAGATGGGTACTCATCTATGCGGCTGGGTAAACAGAATTCCATGCGGCAGTAGATGGGTACTCATCTATGTGGCTGGGTAAATGGGTGCCCATCTTCTCCAAAAATCTGAGAAGGATGGCCATGGAACCCACAGCTTCCAAGCTCCATAAAACCTTCACTCTAAGTCCAAATTTGGACTTCCATAGGTCAAAATGGGGTAAAACGAAATTCTCTACAACATAGAACAACTAGATTTGGAAGAAAAACAAATTTGATAGATCAAAACCATGAAAACCCATAAAAAACCCTACTTTACAAAGTTAGATCTACATAAAAATATCCATCCAAAGTAAAAACACCAAGATCTATACTTGTAGAGATTTAAGAGATGAACATTTTAGACTAAAAATTTGTAAGGAAACATCAAAAAAAAATAAATGCAATCTCTCCTCTTTAAGCAAGTTGGTACTTGCCTAGGTTGGTGGAAGAAGTAAAATTAAAGTTATGAGAGAGAGAGATAGAAGGATGGGAATATATACATCATGAACCAAGTTGAACCCAAGTTGGTTAATGATGAACCAAAATAAACCGAAACTTAAGCTTAAGCTGAAAATAAGTTACAGAAATATAATTGCCAGAAAATTATGAGAACCGAACATAGAGATACTGCGTAAAAAAATATAAAATAAATGCAGGCAGGCAGTTCACGTATTAAAATACATATTTCGGAACAGGGAAGTGACAATCAACTTGTAAGGAGGTCGTAGGAGACGAACAAATACATGCAAGAAATGAAAGAGAAGCATAAAGAATGTAAATAAGGAGAAATCTAACAAATTCAGCCAACCTCTATTCCAATCCGATGCATCAAGAAAACTTGGTTCTTTCTTCTGAAATTTGGGGATAACCAAATGGTTAGCATCTCTCATAGACTAGATGAGCAGGAGTTGGTGTTCCAAAAGTTCCCAAATGTCGGGGGTAACTAGTGGGCCCAGAGTGAGAAGATAAGAGGAAGGACTTTGTGAGTAAAAGTTGTACTAAAATCTCACTAAAAATACCTTCAAGAGTTTGATCCTCCTATGTTTCCTTCTCGCCCTTTGATTTTGTATGTAATACTTATCAAATTGACCTAGGTAAATTGAAGGCCTACCCCAATGTATTTCGAACAAGGTAAAGTGCCCTCCGTTCTAACCATAAATCAAATTAAATTTGGTAACACTTGGAATAACCATATACATCAATTAGCTTGTTTTGAATTAACCAACGATTTGAGAATTCTCTTCCGAATTAGTTTAAACCTCAAGTTAACAAATAGTTGATTTTAGGAGCTTAAGGTTAAAATAAAGGATGGGACAGTTGAATGGAATAATAATGTAAACTTGGTATTGGCATTCACATTATGCATGAGTTTCATTTGCTTTGCTTTGTACTAATTTTTCAGTTTCATTTGCTTTGTACTAATTTTTCTAACAGTTATTTGACTTTGTTGTACAACTGTCATTTTGTTCTGTAGTAGGTGTAAACTTTTTTATTATTATATAATAATATATTTTCTTCTCACTTTTGTGTAGATTGGTGGGTAAATTTTTGATGGTTGTGTATTGCTAGAAGGAAAGAGGCGATCGAGCTGTATTTTGGCCTACAGATATTTCGTAAATGGAATGGTTTATTTTGGACAACTAGGCGTACAACTACTTTTTGTACATCTTGAATGTTTTAATAAAAAATGTTCATATTTTGGCAAACCTTTTCTATATCTCGATTGACCGAAATGGAAGTTGCGATTGGAATTGTTGAAATCAAAATTGTGATTTAGCATGAATTTCTATTGTTGTCTGTGATACAGAACAGGTTATTCAGATATGAAATTATGTAGCAGATTTATAGCACTCATAACGTATAAATGTAATAGAGTTTCCAAAACTGTTGGCCGCTATCACGATAGCATATGACGAACGCTATAATAAGTCAAACCATCTACATCATTCATGAACGCTATCATTCATCAACAACATTCTTGAATCGCTATAATCCATCTATAGCATTCACGAACGCTATAAAGCATCCACAGCATTCATAAAGCTATAAACCATCCACAGCAAACACGAACGCTATAATCCATCTACAGCATTCAAGAATGCTATAATGTTATATCGGTCACATGAGTTCACATACTATTGATGGAACTGGGGATTCCCAGGACCCTTACTTTGGCGTGCGTATTGATCAATAGAAAGTTAAACAGATTTATTACGTGTTCTAACCCTTCATAGGCGAAAAGTATAGGGTTCACGAATTATACCTGCTGTGGGAAGAAGATAAGTAGTTCGTGGCAATCTCAAGCAGACGACCCCAAGATCTTCTGTACGTATTTCTTCCTCGAGTTGGACGTCGTGTGGGCGACGATCTCCCAACCTTTTCTTCTCCTTGACAGCCCTTTCTTTCTCTTCTTACGTGAATCATGAATTTTGTCAACCCTTTGACCAATTTTATCCTCGCATAATTTTTTATATTTTATTTCAGTATTAGTTGTCACATACATTTGTTATGTTTTATATTGGTTTTAGTTGAAATACTAATAGAGGGTTCAAATTTGTAATAGAGGGTATTTCAGGGACCTGGGTACAAATTGGCACTAATTCAAATCTCTTTTCGATTTGAACTCAGAGCAGCCCTCACCAAAACAAATTCAAATTCTGTTATAAATCGACCCATTTCTATATTCAATCTCCAAATGGAAGATAACCCCAAATCCTTAAGGATCAAGCCAAGACAAAGATTTCAAATATAAATGCCTCTTAGCCATAGGTATTCACACCTGTATCCAAATCAAATTGGAGATTTAAAGTCGATAGATGCAGATAAAACCAGAACTCAAATTTGAATCCTCTGAGATTCAAATTTAGGAGTTATCACCTGCACTCACAAGCGTTCTTATCAAACCTGTGTATTTGTATATAAGGTGGGAGCAATCAGTTAATCTCATCTCCAAACCCTAACTATTCTGCACCTCTTGTGTTGGTGAAACCTCCACTGATTCAAGGGAGTTCAGTAAGAACAGGACACCGATTCTTCAATCAGGTAAACCCTTCTCTACATCCACCATGTTTAATGACTCCTTGAACATCAGTTGATTTATCACAATTAATAAGGAGCATTGGTATTTGATTAAACTCCTGTTAAGAACCAGTAGTATGAAACTCTTAGTCTGCATAATGGGCACCTATACCTTACTGGTGTATCGGATGGTGTCACATAATGTGTGTACCATAACTGGAGTATACCAGTAAAGGACATCCTGAGAACTAGTTGGCAAAGACACACATATATATTAAGTTACTCTGACATAAAGGTCATGTATATAACATACTAGTTGCACCTGGGGATGTCTATACTTAGAGGGACTAGCTCAGCAAGATACAAGTAGACATGAACTGTCCTGGTTAGATGTCTCCTTGTATCTAATAGATCTTCATAAGATTTGACCTTCCTTTGTATCAACTTGACAATGACAACACAGACCTTCCTAGCATCAAATTAGCTTTGATACGAGAACCTTTTCTTTGGACACCAATTTAATGTGGAGTCAAACATGACAACTGGTAGGCTGCCTTGAGGTAAGAGCCTTGTATATAGGGTTAAAATACAGGTATAGTAGAAATAGGTTGATACTCCCATATGATGTTTTTATAACTGAGGATCAGACCTTAGTAACCTAGGCCGTGACCATTGGAAGAGCAGGACAGGTATGTATAGAATCAAATTCGATTCCAGTTAAGCAAGGGATAGTTTCATGTTTTGTCCGTGAGCACTTGTGGGGTAAGTCCCATCTCCTTGTCCTTTAGCCTCCATGAGTTAACTTGCATCACCTGGTATTGTGGGTATAGTCTTGATGGGTAAACTGAGTCTCAGGTATATACCACTGATGTCAAGTTCAGGGGTTGGTACTGAATACCAACACCAACTCCATTAGCAGGGGAAACCTCTCAATCTAAAGGTCCATGGTAGTTTTTGATTCATCTACAAATCTCTTGTCAATTTTTAGCAACTACCTTAGAATTTTGGGGGTTCTCAATGTCTTAAAGGACATCAGCTTCTGTTTGGTCTTCAACATTGTTATCTTATTTTAGGTCCACATGATATATTATTTCAGTCTCTGTCCCTTTTTATCTTATTTGAATCAGTCCACCTCTCTTTATATATTTATATGTCCCTATGTTTGATTTAGATCTTGAGTACATTTTCAGTCCACATGTGATGTACCAAGTGTTACAGCCATCTGACCTTGTTTTAAGTCATAAAACAATATAGGTCCAGTCCCTAACTTCACATTGCATAGCCTATGAGTTCAGTCCCATGTTTCTCCTTAGTATCAGTCATTGATGCTTGGTGTCAGAGTGTGTGGGTTAGGCCATACCTATATTGGTTGTTTCAGTGTAGTCACCTACCTCTTAGTATATTAGTTCCCCCCACAGTACCATTCACTGGCCCGAGCATGGTAATGTTGGTTCAGTCCACTTTGATTCACTGTCCATATCTACACATTCATATTCTGTCCACTTCTCGTTTGCATTCAGTCCTTCATCCTTTGTAATAGCAGTCACAGCATGATTCAGTCACCCCCTACAAGTGGAATATCCTGCACCACACTTCAGTCACCTACATCAGTAAAGGTTCAACCATTTCCATTCTTGATTTCAGTCCGTACTTGACTACATTAGTGAATAGGTTGTTATGTAGCTCATTCATTAAGTTTTAGTTCACCTTTATATTTGGAATCAGTCTAGGATATAGTACATTGTATCAGTTTTTCATGGGATTTTGCTATCAGTCAAATATGGGGATGTGTACAAACTGGTCATAGGTATTAGATAATTGGAGAGAATTTTTACATTGACCATCTACCATTTCCAGCTTTCAGCAGTAGAACAGTAGTAGAGAACCAATACCTGTACTAAGTTGGGGTTTTCTTGTATGGCCAAAGGACCAGGAAGTATACCCTCTTGTACCACCTGGTTGAACATTGGTTTTGTTCCAGACACCACCTAAACCAGCACCTATTGCTATAGGTGAGTATATCCACCAAATTACTAGGAATGGCCATCCACTCAAGAGGACAGGTTAGTAGAATACCTACATGTGTTAGTGCACAGGAAGGTCAGTCAGGAGAATTGAGGAGAAAATAAGTCAAGTGTTTAGGAAAAATAGGAATGAGTCATGTGATCAGAATAGTAGCTTCAACTATGGTGGTAAGTTGGATTAAGACTGATTCTGTTATGTTTTAATATGCTGGAAATCTGCCACACATGTCATATATGGTGAGATTGATTATCCTATACCACCATGGTGTCATATCCTCTGCTATGTCAAGTAAGTTAGGAATAGTGTCAAGAATTAAGAGTGTGATTCCTGAAATACAACCTATACACCTACCAACTAATTTCAAATAAACCTAGAAATGCTAGATAACCAAACTAGACAGGTTGGTACTCTTAATTGATGAATTGATCATATGGATTTATAAACAGGTTATCTGGATTTCGATACGGATTCTCAACCCGTAACCACAACTCAGGACCACAGGCAAGTATACCTTGCCTTTCTTTACAGCTTTATTTACATGCACTATCTTTCATTATTCAGTTCTTCTCATTATTGTTGACATGTACTTCCATATCCTGTTTGTATATTTAATCATTGCTATATAGGCCATGTTCTCAGTTAACTTGGTGTCTTATTGGTCGTGTTCACTTGTTCCTTGATTGAGTCGTATTGTGGGTCGAGAAGTCATAAACTGAACTGTTATACCTTCTTGTCTTGAAATCGTGAAGCTAACCTGCGAGTCCACATTAGGGGTGAGGGTTAGTAGTCTTTTGTGTCTTGATTCCTGAAGCTAACCTGCGAGTCCACACAAGGGACGAGGGTTAGTAGTTATTGGTCCTCACCTGTGAGTCCATACTAGAGGCGAGGGTGTTTTCCTGAAGCTAACCTGCGAGTCCACACAAGGGGCGAGGGTTAGTTGTTGAAGCTAACCTGCGAGTCCACACTAGGGACGAGGGTTAGTAGTTGATCAAACCTGTGAGTCTACACTAGGGGCGAGGGTTTGAGTATTCGATTTGGTTATCCGTTGACATCTTGACATAAGTTCTCTCGTCTTTGTTCAGCAGTTCATTTATGTGTAGTCAGTGTACAGATTCATGTTTTATTCATTGCTTAGTTTTACTTATTTATTCTGGATTTTCTCTATGCATGATAAATTGTTAGAAAGGCTCATTTTTATGTATCTTGCTAGTCCTCTGAGGACCTGATGATCTCTTCAGGTTAGCCGAGTTTGAGTCAGGAGCAGACGAGAGGGTTGAGTCAACATCAGATCGCGGTGCCTTGCAGTTGAGGTTGCCTTGATTAGCAGGTTATATTCAGTTAGTATATTTCATGTACTTTTCTCTTTTCGTCTATTGGTAGTGGATTTGTGTCCACCGGACGTGACATTGATTCTTGGATACATTCAGTTTATATTCATTATTGCTTAATTTCATGGATATTCATTAGTCTTAGTTGTGTCGTGATTTTTTTGTGGATGAGATATAGATTTCCTCGTGATTATAGATTTAGTGACTTGTAAGTTATAGACAGCGTTCTACCACCGACACTGCGGCATAGGCTGGGCTTGGATACGCTTCATATCCGAAAAGCGGGTACAGGTCGTGACAAGTTTTTTTGGTGGCCCATGCAGGTCCAACGTTAATCACTACGGTTACGTCACTGTACCGTCATGAGCCTGCGAATAGGATTAGACTCATAGGATCTCATCCACGTGTCTTGACTCCTTGTTGACCTCAATTCATGATTATTCATTAATTCCTCGACTTGCATCCTGCTTGAATTTCTTCAACGGCTAAAGTGTCTTCTTTTGTTACAGTTAAGATGGACTCTCAAGATGGGAACAACGCACCCTTGAACACTCCACCGGCTGCAGGAGGCTTCTTTACATATATGACCCCACCAACACAAAGAGGCCAGCTCACTCATATGGGCAATCAGTCGCAGCACTCGAGATTCTGCAGAGACGACCTTCCACCACCACCGCAGTTTCCTCCGCGGACTCCACCACCAGCACCCGTTCTGCCACCAGCATCTGTCCCACTGCCAGGGGTTCCACGTCCAGTACCAGCCATGCACCCAGCGCCAGCGATGTATCCAGCCTTTGCCATGCACCTACCGCCGGCGATGTATCCAGGCCCGATGATGTATCCATCACCTATTCTGCCTTCGCCACTAGCACTGGACAATGTCACAATCCTCGGGATCTTCCAGCAGCAAGCCAACATGTTTCGTGACACTTTGAGAGAAGATCTTCAGATTAGAGATGCTCCACGATAGCGCCATGGAACGTCCAAGAACTTCATGGACCTCCGGCCCAGGGAATTCCATGGGACCGAGGGGATTTTCTACGCTAATGAGTGGTTGGAGAACGTTGAACGATACTTGAAGATGGCCCGAGTCCCAGAAGATCTGAAGATCTAGTCAGCCAGTGGATAGCTTTTCGATATCGTGCGGACATGGTACCAAAGCGAGCCCCGATTTGTTGCTCCAAACGTGACTTGGGAGGAGTTCAAGTGACTATTCAAGAAGAAATTCTATCCATACGTAGCACGAGAGGCGTTGGTGAGTCAGTTCGAGCACCTGGAGCAGGGCAACCACACCGTCGACGAGTACACATCGGAGTTTTCTCACCTCAGCCGCTTCGCGGAGAACTTGGTCAGCACCCCTGAAGACAAAGCGCGACAATTTAGGAAGGGACTATCTCACGAGATTCGTCTAGCCATCACCACCAGTCGAGCCGCCACTTACGAAGAGATTCTAGAAGTCGCCCAAGCTGTAGAAGAAGAGCTAAGCCACAAGTCGAAGAGGAATCGAGATGCATTCAGAGGAGTCAACGACCAATCAGCACCAGCAAAGCATCCAAATGTCCCAAAGAAGACCATAGTACCACAGCATCAATAGCAGTCACAAGCAGCCCCACGTCTAGTCCAAGATGTTTCTACCTGCCAGTATTGCTCGAAGAAAGGCCACACTCAAAAAAATTGTCGCGACAGATTAGGGTTGTGATGGACATGTGGATCCAACCAAAACATGTCTCGCAATTGTCCGAAGAGGAACACAAGTGCCCCACCACTACCAACCGCAGAAGGAGGGCGAGCCTTTGCCATGATCACGGAAGATGCGACAACACCGCAAGGAGCAGTTGGCAAAAATTTCCAGTAGATGCTGGCAGTAGTATAGATAAACTTATATTTAAACTTTGAATTATTTAGGAGGAATTGAATTTCTTTATAGCAGTTTGTACTAGACTATTCATTCGAGTGGATCGCAGCTCCTTAAATATTGAGGACGAAATTTGTTTAAGGGGGGTAGAGTTGTCAACCCCTTGACCAATTTTTTCCTCGTATAATTTTTTTATTTTATTTCAGTATTAGTGTAGAAGCATGGAATTTCAGGCGCATCTACAGGCCAGAATTCCTATGCGCTTAACACTACATGCGCCAAGGGAGCTCAAACAAAGTACTTGGCACAGCAAAGGACAGAAAAGTATAGACATCAAAAGAAGATTTTTATTTTCATATAAAAGTCTATTACATGTCTAAAGAAAGACTTTACAAAGGAGAAATTCTATAAAAAAGAAAGATCCTAAGACTACAGCCAGGCGCAGTAAACTACCATGCGTCCCCTGCCAGGCGCATCCTCCGTCAGGCGCATCTCTTCAGCGTCTCAGTCAGGCGCGTCTCTTCAGCGTCTCAGTCAGGCGCGTCTCTTCAGTGTCTCAGTTAGGCGCTTCATCAGCATATGCGCTCCACTTCGACCCCATCAAGTGCTGCGACTAAAGGAGCAGCTTTGAGCATAACAAGAGCGGGCGATCAACCCCACTCTAGCAGGAAGAAGAGCTCTCCAAAGCCCAAGGAAGAGGAGAGCACCGCAATTTTGATCTGCGGCTCTTTCGACATAACGGAGACGGGACTCGAACATCCCGATCTTTGGATGCAACAGGCACCTTCGGCCTGCTTCGGGAGCCCGCGATCCCGACTTTTGGATGTAACAGTCACCTTCACGAGTGCATACGAAGACGACTCGATGCATCTTCGCCCTGGGGAGCGTCTTGGAAACAGAATGAACTCGGGTAAAGAAGTTCATCTTCGTCTAGAAATCAAGGAAGAGACAACAAAAACTCTCTCAAATTATTGCTATTTATAGGCCATGGCAAATCAAACCCATGCGCCAAGTGGCAACCTTTCCGAAGTTAATGCAATGAACTTGCATTTACGATGATAAATTTACCTCTTCGAATTCAGCCAAGTCAAAACGGCTATTTAAAGCACTCGAAGAACTCAACAGTCGGACCAATAAAGATACGTCATACAAACAGATACATCGGTCAGATCGTACATCATACAGACGTATCCATCAGCACCAAGCGCCTCACAAGGATGTGCCCTACGCGTCCCCATGTGCCTAGTGGAACGCAGATCAATGCGCCCACTCAAAGGCCCATCAACCGTCAAGAACATTAAATGCTTAAGTCTGACACGACAGCAACCATGCCTCGATGACAGAGCAACAACAGTTTTACAGAAAATGAAGTGCCACTGACGTCAGCGTCATCATTACTCTCCTCTGGCAGTTACAAGCCACGTAGCCGATCGACCATTCGTATGCGCCTCCGCAGTCATGCGCCCGAAGACTCGTATGCGCCTCAAAAGCCGTGTGCTCAGACCGGTTCGTGACTCCTGAAGGTTACGAGCCAAAGTCTTCTCATGCGCCCAGTCCCAGACGCATCCTGTCAGATCGCTCTCCACCAAATCCAAGATCTTTGAGCTACGGACATGCGCCATGTGTCCTTTGACTCAATTCAGCCTATGAAGGGGTGCTAACCACCCAAGATCTCAGCAACTGAAAGATTCTCTCCACTGCCACGTGCCAGCTACAAATGCAGCATGAAGGATTCAACCCATAAATCATAGCACATCATTCATACGCCCTCCTCCCGTCAATGTCAGCCACGTGGCGTTCCCACGAACAAAGTGCATCCTATATGTGCGCGCATGAGCATCCCAACCTGCTGCTTATAAATAGAGGGATCATTTCCTTCTTCCACACACACAGACATACAGATACGCACAGTCAAAGACAGATGTAACCAGAGCATCAGAGTTATCACCCACAGAGATCGGAAAAGACACTCAACGTCTTCTTCCCCTCCACAAGCTCCGACATCCAGAGCAATCCCGACCTTCAGAGAACCGAAAATCGTCGTCAGATTGTCAACAGAGTCAACGCATTACCACTCGCTCCATCGACACAGGACCCAGATAAAAACAAAAGTGTACTCCTAGGACTACATCAAAGTCCTACGTTGTAACACTGTTCTGTTTGTAATTGAAATTCCAATCAAAGATTTTAATGGCAAATAATTAGTTGTCACATACATTTGTTATGTTTTATATTGGTTTTAGTTGAAATACTAATAGAGAGTTCAAATTTGTAATAAAGGGTATTTCAGGGACCTGGGTGCAAATTGGCACTAATTCAAATCTTTTTTCGGTTTGAACTCAGAGCGGCCCTCACCAAAATAAATTCAAATTCTGTTATAAACTGACCCCTTTCTATATTCAATCTCCAAATAGAAGATAACCCCAAATCCTTAAGGATCAAGCCAAGACAGATTTCAAATATAAATGCCTCTTAGTCGTAGGGATTCACACTTGCATCCAAATCAAATTGGAGATTTAAAGTCGGCAGATGTAGATAAAACCAGAACTCAAATTTGAATCCTTCCGGGATTCAAATTCACGAGTTATCACCTGCACTCACAAGCATTCTTATCAAACCTGTGTATTTGTATATAAGGGGGGAGCAATCAGTTAATCTAATCTCTAAACCCTAACTATTTTGTGCCTCTTGTGTTGGTGAAACATCCGCTGATTCAAGGGAGTTCGGCAAGAACTGGACACCGATTATTCAATCAGGTAAACCCTTCTCTACATCCACCATGTTTAATGACTCCTTGAACATCAGTTGATTTATCACAATTAATAAGGAGCATAGGTATTTGATTAAACTCCTGTTAAGAACCAGTGGTATGAAACTCTTAGTCTGCACAATGGGCACCTATACCTTACTGGTGTATCGGATGGTGTCACATAATGTGTGTACCATAACAGAAGTATACCAGCAAGGGACATCCTGAGAACTAGTTGGCTAAGACACACATACATATTAAGTTACTCTGACATAAAGGTCATGTATATCACAAACTAGTTGCACCTGGGGATGTCTGTACTTAGAAGGAGTAGCTTAGCAAGATACAAGTAGACATGAACTGTCCTGGTTAGATGTCTCCTTGTATCTAATAGATCTTCATAAGATTTGACCTTCCTTTGTATCAACTTGACAATGACAACACGGACCTTCCTAGCATCAAATTAGCTTTGACACAATAACCTTTTCTTTGGACAGCAATTTAATGTGGAGTCAAGCATGACAACTGGTAGGCTACCTTGAGGCAAGAGCCTTGCATATAGGGTTAAAATACTGGTACAGTTGCAATAGGTTGATATTCCCATATGATGTTTTCATAACTGAGGATCAAACCTTAGTAACCTAGGTCATGACCATTGAAAGAGCAGGACAGGTATGTATAGAATCAAATTCGATTCCAGTTAGATGTCCTGGTTAGATGTCTCTATGTATCTAATAAATCTTTTGTCAGTTTTTAGCAACTACCTTAGAATTTTGGGGGTTCTCAATGTCTTAAAGGACATCAGCTTCTGTTTGGTCTTCAACATTATTATCTTATTTTAGGTCCACATGGTATATTATTTCAGTCTCTGTCCCTTGGTATCTTTTTTGAATCGGTTCACCTCTCTTTATATATTTATCTATCCCTATATTTGATTTAGATCTTGAGCACATTTTCAGTCCACATGTGATGTGCCAAGTGTTACAGCCATCTGACCTTGTTTTAAGTCATAAAACAATATAGGTCCAGTCCCTAACTTCATATTGCATAGCCTATAAGTTCAGTCCCCTGTTTCTCCTTAGTATCAATCATTGATGCTTGGTGTCAGAGTGTGTGGGTTAGGCCATACCTATATTGGTTGTTTCAGTGTAGTCACCTATCTCTTAGTATATTAGTTCCCCCCCCACAGTACCATTCACTGGCCCGACCATGGTAATGTTGGTTCAGTCCACTTTGATTCACTGTCCATATCCACACATTCATATTCTGTCCACTTCTCGTTTGCATTCAGTCCTTCATCCTTTGTAATAGCAGTCACAACATGATTCAGTCACCCCCTATAAGTGGGATGTCCTATACCATACTTCAGTCACCTACATCAGTAAAGGTTCAACCATTTCCATTTTTTATTTCAGTCCGTACTTGACTACATTAGTGAATAGATTGTTATGTAGTTCATTCATTAAGTTTTAGTTCACCGTTATATTTGGAATCAGTCTAGGATATAGTACATTGTATCAGTTTTTCATAGGATTTTGGTATCAATCAAATATGGGGATGTGTACAAACTCGTCATGGGTATCAGATAATTGGAGAGAATTTTTATATTGACCATCTACCATTTCCAGCTTTCAGTACCAGAACAGTAGTAGAGAACTAATACCTGTACTAAGTTAGGGTTTTCTTGTATAGCCAAAGGACCAGGAAGTATACCCTCTTGTACCACCTGGTTGAACGTTAGTTTTGTTCCAGACACCACCTAAACCAGCACCTGTTGCTACAGGTGAGTATATCCACCAAATTACTGGGAATGGCCATCTACTCAAGAGGACAGGTTAGTAGAATTCCTACTTGTGTTAGTGTACAGGAAGGTCAGTCAGGAGAATTGAGGAGGAAACAAGTCAAGTGTTTAGGAAAAACAGGATTGAGTCATGTGATCAGAATAGTAGCTTCAACTATGGTGGTAAGTTGGATAAAGACTGATTCTGTTATGTTTTAATATGCTGGAAATCAGCCACACATGTCATATATGGTGAGATTGATTATCCTATACCACCATGGTGTCATATCCTCTGCTATGTCAAGTAAGTTAGGAATAGTGTCAAGAATTAAGAGTGTGATTCCTGAAATACAACCTATACACCTACCAACTAATTTCAAATAAACCTAGAAATGCTAGATAACCAAATTAGATAGGTTGGTACTCTTAATTGATGAATTGATCATATGGATTTATAAACCGGTTATCTGGACCTCGATATGGATTCTCAACCCGAAACCATAGCTCAGGACCATAGGCAAGTATACCTTGCCTTTTTTTACAGCTTTGTTTACATGCACTGTCTTTCATTATTCAGTTTTTCTCATTATTGTTGACATGTACTTCCATATCCTGTTTGTATATTTAATTATTGCTATATAGGCCATGTTCTCAGTTAACTTGGTGTCTTATTGGTCGTATTCACTTGTTCCTTGATTGAGTCGTATTGTGGGTCGAGAAGTGATAAACTGAACTGTTACATCTTCTTGTCTTGAAATCGTGAAGCTAACCTGCGAGTCCACATTAGTGGCGAGGGTTAGTAGTCATTCGTGTCTTGATTCCTGAAGCTAACCTGCGAGTCCACACAAGGGGCGAGGGTTAGTAGTTATTGGTCCTCACCTGCGAGTCCACACTAGGGACGAGGGTGTTTTCCTGAAGCTAACCTGCGAGTCCACACTAGGGGCGAGGGTTAGTTGTTGATCAAACCTGCGAGTCCACACTAGGGGCGAAGGTTTGAATATTCGATTTGGTTATCCATTGACATCTTGACATGAGTTCTTTCGTCCTCGTTCAGCAGTTCATTTATGTGTAGTCAGTGTACAGATTCGTATTTTATTTATTGCTTAGTTTTACTTGTTTATTCTGGATTTTCTCCATGCATGATAAACTGTTAGAAAGACTCATTTTTATGTATCTTGCTAGTCCTCTGAGGACCTAATGATCTCTTCAGGTTAGCCGAGTTTGAGTCAGGAGCAGACGAGAGGGTCGAGTCAGCATCAGATCGCGGTGCCTTGCAGTTGAGGTTGCCTTGATTAGCAGGTTGTATTCAGTTAGTATATTTCTTGTACTTTTATCTTTTCGTCTATTGGTAGTGGATTTGTGTCCACCGGACATGACATTGATTCTTGGATACATTCAGTTTATATTCATTATTGCTTAGTTTCATGGATATTCATTGATCTTGGTTGTGTCTTAATTTTTCTGTGAATGAGATATAGATTTCCCCGTGATTATAGATTTAGTGACTTGTGAGTTATAGACAACGTTCTACCGCCGACACTGCGGCGTAGGCTGGGCTGGACATGCTTCGTATCCGAAAAGTGGGTACGGGTCGTGACAAATTAAGAGAAAGCTTTAGATTTCTGATCAGTCATATTGCGGCCAGAGAATAGAGGATATATATAGGCTACGGCAGGGACCATGATTAGAATTATGGTTAGGCCTCCTAACGGATCTGGATATCCCGTGTTTAGCCCGAACACACAATCCAGGCCCATTAACAATAGCTCGGTCCACTAATGAGCTATTGTTGCACTACCTCCCTAATCCCAAATTATGTTTGTGGGCTTCTTTTATTATATGCTCGTTTGGCTCCCCATGTTAAGATATCGAATGTCCGTCGATCAAATTAAGTTACTGACTACTATATTGATACGACATCTTTTATCCTTAAGTAGTACCGCTCAACTTTATTTGTCATGTCAGATATAATCCACCTGCAGAGTTTACATGACAATCCTTATGAGCTCCTTAAGGGGACATCATTAACCCGATGTATCGGGACATAGATTCCATTTATAATCAACAACCTATCATATATACAATGTTATTACCCAATTCATAGAGGTTGTTGACCCATAATAAATCTCACTCTTTCATAAGTCAAAGTAATGCACACTGTATATACATGTCTGTTATTATATCCGGATTAAGAGCACAAGCATCCATAATAACAGAGGTATTTGTTCACTTATATAGTCAGTACAAAGAGAACAACCTCAAGTGGTCCTGTTCAATACACACAAAGTGTACTAGTGTAAACCTATAGTCAAGATAGACTAATAAAAGATTACACTGCAACCTTTCCAATAGATTGTCCAAGTCCATCTAGGTTGTCAACTATTTATATACTACATAGAGAACTGATAATAAGATCTTCTGTGTGACACCACACACCATATTATCTACAATATAGAATATCAGATATTTGCATTAACACTTGCAAAAATATAATATGTAAATATTTGCCCATATGATTCTCATTCAAAATTTAAGGAAATAAGGTTACTACAAAAGTGATGCTTTTAGTATATAACCCTAACAACTATAGCGTAGGCAATTACAGCAGACAGAATACGCTATAGAAGGCTTTCTATAGCGTTTCGCGCATGCTATTTTAGGCCATATTGGTGGAAGTGCATGGTTCCCAACGATAGCATCCTCCTCGGCCTCTCCATAGACCTCGTCAGTGCTGACATGAATGAACCTTCTGATCTGACCGATAACCTTATAAGCCTCGAGGAGGACATAGGTGCCGTATATGTTGTTCTTGGTGAACTCGAAGGAGTTGCCAAAGGAGTTAACGTCCACATGGGTCTGGGCCGCGAAGTGCATGATAGTGTCGATGGATTCAGTAACGAGGATGTAGTTGATAAGGTCGGCGCTCGCAACGTCATCCTTAACGAATTTGAAATTTGGGGAGGCTCATGATGGCTGGAGGTTTTTTAAGTTGGAACAGTAGTCGAGCTTGTCAAGAACGACAATCTTGTATCTAGGATAGTTCCGAACAAGACGGTTGGTGTCACTTCCCGTTCCCGGAATACGTAAATTTTTGATTTTTCTGTATATGGTATCTGGCACCTGTATCTTGATTGTATGTATCATGTATTTGTAACTGGCCATGGCATGGAACAGTATCTCGTCACGGATTAGTGTGCCACCCCTTGTCCTTGTTTGGTTATAGACGTGGTTCACTGCTTCGATGATAAGATTTCTGAACCGTGTTGTGGTTAGGATTTTATTTAATTAATTTAATTAGTTGTATCATGTAGTCTTTAATATGTCATTAGTCATATGGTTTAGAGCATGCTTAAGCTTAGGGTTTCTTTGAGTCAACCCTCACCCCCTATATATATTCTCTTCCTCTTTCTCTCTCCTCATTCACTCTTTCATTTATTTTTCTCAAGCAAACATTTAGGCAAGTACACCTTGCACCAAATGGTGAGATTCTTGTATTTTTTATTTTTTGATTTTACTTTGATATGAATTGTCTATATTGTTCTTCGCATCATCCTCTACAAGTTTAGTTCTTGGAGTTTTTGATTTTAATGGCTAGTTTTGTGTAGATCTAAGTTTCTAAAACTAGGATTTTATGGATTTTCATGGTTTTGATCTATCAAACTTGGTTGTTTTCGAAAACTAATGGTCCTATGTTGTAGGAAATTTGATTCTACCAAATTATGACCTTTGAAAAGTTAGATTTCGACTTGTTTTGAGGAAGTTATGTTCAAAACAATATTTGGACATTTTCTAGTTCATCTGTCCTGGTTCTGGCAGGGACGATGAATAGTACCACAGGAATAGTGCTACAGAAATAAATAGTGCCACATGGATGCATAGTATATCATGGATACATAGTGCCGCTGGAATGAATCGTGCCGCATGGATGCATAGTACTGCAGGAATGAATAGTGCCGCATGGATGAATGGTACCGCACGAATGAATAGTGCCGCATGGCTTGCATTGTGCCGCAGGCTTGCATAGTATCGCAGGAATGAATAGAGCCGCATGGATGTATATTGCCGCAGGAATGAATACTGTCGCATGGATGCATAGTGCCGCAGGAATGAATAGTGCCGCATAGATGAATAGTGTCGCATGGCTTGCATAGTGCCGTATAGTGCCTATTTTGGCTATTTTTGGCTGTTTTATGCCCTATTTGGCTGATTTGTGGCCAAATTTCTCCCAACTCCCAACATGAAAGTTGTAGATCTTTGTCTTGGCTTCAAGGATCCTCCTGTCTTACTTTAACAAGAATTTATATGTGACTTTTATGTCACGATGGGTCCGTGTGACTTCCTGACTTGATCGTGTTCCTGATTTGATTACCTGTATACATGCTGGTACCTATTCTAAGTGTGTATTGAGATACAATTTTAGTATGCACTGCGGTTATTTAATGAGTACAAGTGTACCTTCCAGCACAGTCATGGTAATTGGTCAGTAATAGTGTCGTAGTATAATGATTGTTGTTTAATGCATTACACTAAGCATGGATCTAGATTGAGCCGATGTGGATTCATACTTAGAGTACACGTACTATGGTATGACATGTAATTCCAATATCAAGATTGGGTTAATCTAAGCAACTTAAATCGGTAGAAGCATTGGAAGGGAACAGAATCTCGAGATCGTGCCATACTAGCCACCCCAGGTCCAGTCCTGACGTGTCCGGTTGGCCGCCACGGATATGGTTTTATTTGCCTATAGCGGATGTCTATATTCGACTCCTATGTGCTATGTGTTATATGTTTCAGCACGGTGGCCTTACGGGGGACCGGTGCATAATCAAAGTGCTACGCGTGTATGTATATTATATGGTTTGGCTAGCCCTGCTGGGTTGACACGATCTGAGGATTCCTATATTGTATTTCTGGGATAAGCCAGACAAATCATAGAAAGCCGTAGGATTGATTGGCTGCTTGTAAGCTGACTTGTTTGTGATATATTTTCTTCTGTTAGCAACTGAGGAACATGGACTATCGTAGTACGTGGTCCAACCCATGTTATTGTTTGGTTGTTGGGTTGGGCTATTGTGCTGCGATAGGCTACGGACCGAAGTCGCGAATCAGATGTCCTTCACCTGCCTATGGTTATAGGATATATCTTATCTCGACATGATATTGGCACTGTTTATCCTTGTTTGGTTGTTAGGGTGTCGTATTGTCTCGATGATATAGTATAAGCCTATAACTCGTGAATCAGGTCTTATTTTACTCATTGGATTTTGTCTTATTCATTATGTGCTCCCTTGTGGTACTTGCTATTCGGGGCCTGACCCCGCTGGTTTTGTTTGGCCAGATCTCGTAGCAGTGCCAGAGGATTCAGCCTTCTACCCGAACAATGGTGCACACCAGGAGTATGGGCACCAGGGACCATGAGTGGGTTTCTTCTTCACCGCTCTGATATCTTCTATTTTATACTTGGCATTTAGCCACCGGCACCAGTTTAGCCGGCTATTCTGGACATTTAGTTCCTTACATAATTGTAATTAAATCAGACTGCAGCTGACTATAATTATGTACTATTGACTCTCGGTACTAGCTTATTATTTTGTATAGCTAGGCTCATGAATCATTTTGATGAAGCATCGGGGATGCCTTACTGCTTTGTCTTATATGATCATTATTTACTGCTTCTTGTTTTAATTGATTGAGACATAGATACTCTGTGAGACCATAGGAGACTTGATTGTAGCATGCACCCCCTATTCTCTTGACAGCCACGATCGGCGTATGACGTTTATATACCTCATATGGAGTAGCTGGCCTAGTCCGTCTCAGTATTCCGGTACTGGGGCGTGATAAGGTTTTATTGGTGTCTCATGCAGGTCTATTTTTCAGACTTGTGGGGTGTTGCGATTATAGGAGTCTCAATCAAAATATGTTTCTCTTGATCTCCTGATTCGTCTTCTCTTTTTTCCATCTTGAATGCTAACTTGATTATCATCTTCGATTCCTTCTCGTCCAATCTTTTGATACCTTGTATCCTTTCCTTTAGGGGTACATCATTCCCGGCTATTGGAGGAGCCGGTATGGGAGAGAATCCAGTAGAGAGGGACTAGTTGGAGATCAGCAAGGGGTAGCCCCTCTACCTGGACAGATTCACATCGAGAACGTTACCGAGCATGAGCTAGTTGAACCGCAATGGCCAGAGGTTCTCGTACCTAAAGTGATGCCGGTAGTACCAGTAGCACTAGACGCACCGACACTATTGTAGATTATCAGAAGGTTATTGGAGACCCAGCAACACCAGATGGCAGCCCAACAGCAACAACAGACCCAGCAGCAAAAACAGAATGTATTACTGAATCAGGGGTTACAGCTATCTCTTGAGAGGAGTGTCAGGAATGATTCAGGAGCGTCAGGGAGGTTTTGCCGAATTAACCCGAGATACTTTGACGGCACGGAGGACGCCATAACCGTGGATGCCTGGCTTCAGGATATTGAGGCCATATTGACAGCAGCTAGCGAAGGTTCCAGCCTAAAAGAAGGTTGACTAGGTCAGACTGTTACTTCAGGATCTCGCCCGCGACTGGTGGAAATCAGAAGAGGTTGGAATGAGGCATCATGTTCCTTGGGATAGCTTCAGTACCAGTTTTAAGGCTAAGTACTTTGGTGTGGTAGCTCGGTATGAGCTTCAGCAAAGATTTATCAGCCTCAAACAGACTGGTAGGACGGTAGATGGTTATGCAGCGGAGTTCTGCAGGTTTAGTAGGTTTGCTCAGATGAGTGTGGCGATAGAGCCAGAGAAGGCTATGAGGTTCCAGCAGGGACTTCACTTGGAGATTATGCAGCTGGTCGAGGGGCACGACTACCAGACATTCGATGCAGTATTGACGGTGGCTCGGAGGCACAACTTACTATTCAAAGGTTATCAGCAAGGACTGGAGGCCAGAAGAGGTCTCATACGCAGAGTACGGAGGGAGAAGGAGCAGTACCTCGGACGTCAGCACCAGCACCTGGCGTATGTATTCGTGATACAGCACCGGTCACGACAACTGTGACTACACTAGTTCGACAGCAGCAACCGAGGCACCAGTAATGTCAGAAAGCACCAGTGGGTTGTACTTATTATGGTTAGGAAGGGTACACTCGAAAAGTGTGTCGGTCAGCGAACGGGCAGTACTTGAGGTGTGGAGGTTCAGACCATCGGATAGCTACGTGCCCACAGATACAGAGGCCAGGAGGGCCAGCTCAATAGTTTCCGACGTTGCTAGCTCCAGAGGTAGAACCATATCAAGGGCCAACACCAGCAGTGAGGCCACTAGCCCAGTGCCCATTACTGACGCAAGCTCAGATGTACCGACAAGTACAACATCAGGCAGGGCTGCAGAGGCCGCAGCAGCAGGGCCAGGGAAGGCTGCAGCAGAGAGTCCAGCAGGGGCAGAGGCAAATAAAATTTGGAGTATTAGAGCAGAGGTTGGCCGAAGGCGATCAGATTATGGGTAAGTTTTCAGTATTATTCATTATAATTCCTTAAGTTATATATTCGAATAGTGAAGGCGACTTCCTCGTCTCACTCATCTGCTCTCGTTTCATGTGGTACATGATATTCATCATAAGTCATGATTACGAGAGTACGTCCTGGACAGAGTCTCGTTCTTGATTAAGTCATTAGTACCGACTTATCTCAAGCGTTGACCCTTGTCCACTTTGGAAGTCAGTGTAGGACCTCGAGGACGAATTCCTACCCATCTGACTCGGGAGGCATATTTTATTCGTATGTCTCGGATCACTTTCCTTCTAAGGTATAATTATTGTTTGTGCTTTTACTTAATTGTTCTTTCTTTCGTAATCTGTTCATGTGCCATGTGTTGTTTGATAATTATGTCTGCTATATGTCATGAGTGTATTTTGTGATCTGAGAGGGTGCTCGACTAGCCTTATCGAAATTTCGAGGACGAAATTTTTCTAAGGAGGGTAGAGATGTCACTCCCCGTTTTCGGAATACGTAAATTTTTAATTTTTCTGTATATGGTATCTGGCACCTGTATCTTGATTGTATGTATCATGTATTTGTAACTAGCCATTGCATGGAACAGTATCTCGTCGTAGATTAGTGTGCCACCCCTTGTCCTTGTTTGGTTGTAGGCGTGGTTCACTGCTTCGATGATAAAATTTTTGAACCATGTTGTGGTTAGGATTTTATTTAATTAATTTAATTAGTTGTATCATGTAGTCTTTAACATGTCATAAGTCATATGGTTTAGAGCATGCTTAAGCTTAGGGTTTTTTTGAGTCAACCCTCACCCTCTATATATATTCTTTTCATCTTTCTCTCTCCTCATTCACTCTTTCATTTATTTTTATCAAGCAAACATTTAGGCAAGTACACCTTGTACCAAATGGAGAGATTCTTGCATTTTTTATTTTTTTATTTTACTTTGATATGAATTGTCTATATTGTTCTTCTCATTATCCTCTACAAGTTTAGTTCTTAGAGTTTTTGATTTTAATGGCTAGTTTTGTGTAGATCTAAGTTTCTAAAACTAAAGTTTTATGGATTTTCATGGTTTTGATCTATCAAATTTGGTTGTTTTCAAAAACTAATGGTCCTATGTTTTAGGAAATTTGATTCTACACAATTTTGACCTTTAAAAAGTTAGATTTTGACTTGTTTTGAGAAAGTTATGTTCAAAACAATATTTGGATATTTTTTAGTTCATCTGTCCTGGTTCTGACAGGGACGATGAATAGTGCCACAGGAATAGTGCCGTATAGATGCATAGTGCCGCAGGAATACTGCCATAGAAATAGTACCGCAGGAATGAATAGTGCCGTATGGATGCATAGTACCGCAGGAATGAATAGTGTCGCATAGATGCATAGTACTGCTGGAATGAATAGTATCACATGGATGCATAGTACTGCAGGAATGAATAGTACCGCATCGATGAATAGTGTCGTATGGATGAATAGTGCTTCATGGCTTGCATAGTGCTGCAGGCTTGTATGGTGCTACAGTAATGAATAGTGCCGCATGGATGTATAGTGCCACAGGAATGAATAGTGCCGCATGGATGCATCGTGCCGTAGGAATGAAAAGTGTCGCATGGATGAATAGTGCCGCATGGCTTGCATAGTGCCGCATAGTGCCTATTTTGGCTATTTTTGGCTGTTTTATGCACTATTTGGCTGATTTGTGGCCAAAATTTCTCCCAACTTCCAACAAGAAAGTTGTAGATCTTTGTCTTGGCTTTAAGGATCCTCATGTCTCACTTTATCCAGAATTCATATGTGATTTTTATGTCACGAGGGGTCCGTGTGACTTCTTGACTTGACCGTGTTCCTGATTTGATTACCTGTATACGTGCTGGTACCTATTCTAAGTGTGTATTAAGATACAATATTAGTATGTACTGTGGTGCTATTTAATGAGTACACTGAGGTATGACTCTACGTGCTAAGTGATCATTCATATTATATTTCAATACAAGTATACCTTCTAGCACAGTCATGGTAATTGGTCAGTAATAGTGTCGTGGTATAATGATTGTTGTTTGATGCATTACACTAAGCATGGATCTAGATTGAGCCGATGTGGATTCATACTTAAGGTACATGTACTATGGTACGACATATAGGAGGATGACCATATGACCACGACATGTAATTCCAATATCAAGATAGGGTTAATCTAAGCAACTTAAATCGGTAGAAGCATTGGGAGGGAACAGAATCTCGAGATCGTGCCATACTAGCCACCCCAGGTCCTGTCCTGATGTGTCGGGTTGGCCGTCATGGATATAGTTTCATTCGCCTATAGCGGATGTCTATATTCGGCTCCTATGTGCTATGTGTTATACATTTCAGCACGGTGGCCTTACAAGGGACCGGTGCATAATCAAAGTGCTACGCGTATATGTATATTATATGGTTTGGCTAGCCCTGCTGGGTTGACACGGTCTGAGGATTCCTATATTGCATTACTGGTATAACCCAGACAAATAATAGAAAGCCGTAGGATTGTCACGACCCGCACCCGGTTTAGGGGCACGAGCACGTGGGTACGTCCAGCCTACGCCGCAGTATCGGCAGTAGAACGCTGTAAATGTCATCTAGAATATATTGAATCTAAGACACAATAATATAAACTGTCATCTCCGCACGGAGAAATATAATCACCACTCAATCACATAATCTAAGGAAGATAAGCACGATGATAAAGATAAAAGATAAAGATAAAGTAAATAGTCTGAAATAGTGCCGAGCCACAATCACAAGTTCAGAATTTAAAGACATCACAAGATCCTAAATAAATACTACAAGTCTCAAAGTATCAAGCTGGAATATGGTCCAGACAATATCTAACTAAACTAAGTCACTATAGGCTGTGCGTCCCCTATAAGCACTGGGTCCACAGACTGGTCCTGGTAGTAGACTCCATCAATACCAAACCTATAGTAGGTCGGGCAGTCTGCATCTAAATCTTCTGAAAAATAACAGAAGTTATCCTGTCAGGATATGAGCAAGTACAAACACCAACAGCAGTTCCATATGAATTGACAAATACTATAAGAGACAATCATAATAAAATACAAGATGAAATGTCAAGACTGAAAGTAAACAGTACAAGAGAACTGGATATCATGTCATGTGTGAGATATAAGACAAAACTGGAATATAAATAATGGAAAGTAATCTGAGGTATGATGTAAACATAAAAAATAAAGTGCCATGAGATATTAGAGCGTTATGTGATCGGCTTGGGTCAAGATCAGGCTGTTCCATTTGACCGACTATGCACAGGTAGTGTAATAGTATAGGGATCAGGCCGGTCAAAATGGAAAGCTATACACAAGTAGTATAAGGTCAGGTTACACCCTACGTGTGGTGAGGGTGGAGCTATGCACAAGTAATAAACAAGTAGGGGTAATGATCATATAACCTCTAATAACTCCCCATCTCCGAATAGTATAATGGATCCAGACATGATAGGTCATGACACGGGATTCGAAGAGCAGGGGGCCAGCCCACTCCCAAATCGGTGTCTATACAAGTACAGGAAACAATATCGAACAATGTACTCATATACCAGGTAAACCGAGAATGACATCTCATGACGAGATTCAATGTATACTAGTCCGTGTATCCTCGTGTCGAGTGTAACCCTACTTTTCTGAGTTCCTATGATTTAGGTTATCAAATTTTGTTTTGATATTAAATTAGAAATTTATTATTTTATTATGCATTTGAAATCCTTTGGCTTATATTGGGTTTCACCCTAGGCCCATTCCTCCCTGGGTCCATTTCCTTCTTTGGGCTGGTACTCTTAAACTTATGTTAACTTTTTCCAAATTCAATTTCAGAAGGAAGATTAGTTCCTTCCCTCTTCTTTTGATTCCATCAGTTGAGAAACTAATTTGAAATATTTTTTTCTTTCTAACAAACTTTCCAACGGTTCCCACCCATTTTCGAAATCTCAATTTCAACTTCCTATTTAAAGCTCATTGCTACCTCATCCTTCAGTTGAACAATTCTCCAGAGAGAGCAGAGCTCACACTTTCCCTTCTTCTTCTCCAACCTAAATTTCTTAACGATAGTGGCGAAGGGCGAGTCGAAAGCTAGGCGGAACTATCAGCAGTGACGAACGTTTATTCTCCACGGCGGCGTACAGCGGGGGATCAATCTAAGTCCTGGCGACCAGAGAGTCATCCTTCGTATTTTTCATCCTGATCTAATTGCTCTTGATTCAACTCACTATTTAATTCATCTATTGATCTAATTCGTAGTCCTCGGTGAATTGTTCCTCGTCGACGAATTTCCATGAATTTTTGAGAATTGTTCGACCGGAGTTAAACCAGTCTAGATCGATTGATCGGAGTATCGACCACAGATCAGCAAACAAATTCAGGTGAGTCGATCTGGATGAACGTTTATTCATCGCTATTGTTCTTAAATCTGCGATTCCTTCCTAAACTTCTTGCTGATTGATGGATCCATGAGATCTGTATTTTTTTACACTTTTATTTTGATTTCAAGAGAAGCAGGGAAGTTTGAGAAAGAATCTCGTATAGCTGACCCCTTCTTGTTTGTGTTTATGTCTGAGTAGGATTTCACTGAGCTGGACATAAGGAATTGTGTCCGATCTAGTGGATATATTGTTGCTGCAGATTCTATTCTTTCCAGGTAAACCTTACTAATTTCAGATTAGTAAGATTAGTAGCAATTGAACAATTGTAGTAGTTTACGTTTTTCCTTGATTGAGTATCACACTCAGCTGTGATCGACTGGATTTTGTGTTCAGTTCATGTCTAGACAGAAAATGATTGCAATCTATTTTTCATTTATGAATGAACTAATTTTCAATTGATGAATGTTTGAATTTGAGACTGCATATGTAGTGTTTGGTTTAGAATGATAAACCTGAGATTTCATGTCAGTATAGTCACTGAACTTTAGTCACTGAACTTGGGATTTCATGTCAGTCTAAATTCCTGCATGGTTAGCTAATGTTTTCTATCAGTGATTATTCGGGTTTCATAATTCATATCAGTAGTCTAGATAGTGTTTGTAACTCACTGATTTACTGGTTTTCTTTCCTGATTTTAGAGTTTAGCCTTGTTTTAGTTTAAATTCTCTGATTTCAGAACTGAGTATTGATTCATATTGGTAAACTGAGAACTTAAGTATCAATGGTAGGGTTTTCTATATCAGGATTGTATACTTATGTTTCTTCTAAGTATCAATTTCTAGTTGGCAATTTTGATTTCTTATGAATGACTTTAGACAAACCTGTCTATTGCTATAAATCTGGGTTTGGAAATCAGGCTATTAATTAAATTTTTCCTATAGGAGAGTTATACTCCTGAGAATCTGTCACTAGTGAACTTTTGATTGAGGATTTTAGTTATGGCAGTAAGGTAACTATGGACTGTGACATATTCTTCAAGGAGATTAACATTGTGTCTTAATCATTGCATGGCAACTTTCGAATTGTTCAGTTTGGTTGTGGGTTAAATTCAACATGGCACATAGAACCAGTTGACTGAATGATCAGTTTTAAGGAGTTAATTTAGAAGTTTGACTTGGTTTCAAAAGTCTTTGCAGCCTTCTGTAAACAAGGTTTTCCATGTATAAACTGAGTTGCAGATGGTTACCTGGTGTATCAGTGAGCTTTTGTTCCAAAACACCTTGGCTGAATGTTGTTTTTATATTAAAACTCACTCGACAGATCAGTTAGACAGAGGGAGTCTGGTTAGTGAACTAAGATTTCATGAGAGTTTGGTTCAGCAATGAACCTAGAGATTCATATGTATTGTCTTGATAGATCAGTGAGTCAGGGGACTGTTTAATGACAAGAACTAGGAACATATGTATCAGTGCTTAACACTGAATCTGAGATTCATATCAGTTCATGGTTTAGTGATGAACCTGGGACTCCTGTGCCATACTTTGGTTCATTCCATTGAACCTGAATACATATGCAATACTTTGGTTCATTCTATTGAAATCTGAATACCTGTGCAATGATTGGTTCATTTTATTGAACCTGAGATTGCATATGCAAACTAATTCAGTCTAGTGAACCTGAAACCAACATAATACAAGTTGATTTAGTCTAATGAAGCTGAAACTGCATATGCAGTATTGGGTAGGATGATTCCTGAGACACATATCAGTGTCTGTCTTTGCATCTGAGAATTCATATTAGTATTTTATCAATGAACTTGAGATCTATACATTGTCTTGGTTAGTTAAGGAACTTGGGAATTGGTTAGGAAACCTTTCAATAGGAACTTAGCTCACTTTATAAAACAGTTATATGGTCCACCCTTAAACAGATTTTATAAGTCATCTGTTTGTAATTTCAAGTATCACTGTGGTTTAAGACTTTTCTTTAGCCTAACTCAAGGCTAAAGTGAGTAAAAGTTGTCCATTAGGTTTATTTTCCAAACAATGTTAGTTAGCTTTACATTCTAATTATTAGTTAGCTAATGGTTATAAGGAATAATTGTAGGAAGTTTAATGTTGAATAGTTAATAAATAGGCTTAACCAAATAACATAGCTTGTAGTTAGGCATGTTTATAACTGCAAGATACCAATTTAGAGCTTGTTTAGTTATTAACCAGCTTGTACTCAATAAACTAGGAGGACATCCAGTTCTATTTCCTACCCTTGATCACCCGGAGCAAGGTAAGTAGTTTTTTATGGTCTTGTGCATTTATATTTCTTATACTCTTCCTGTGACACGTCATGACACGATATCCTGTACTCTTGTATTCCTGTTCTTGTACTTACTTGTGTCGGATGGGGAAATACACTAGCTATGGGACCAAACCCCGGTTACTATATTCATGTAGATAACTTAGGCCTCGCATCGTGCACGTGGGCCCAAAGCCGTACCGTATTCATGTACTCATGTACATGCTCCTGTACTCACCCCAGCCGATCACATAGGCTAGTTGTATTTTAAACATTATGCACATGTCATGTCTTGTACTTCAGGTTCATGGTTTACATTCTTGTACTTTATTTCCTGTACTTTATATTCATGTACTTTCATGTTCTTTCCTGTACTTTATTGTTTATGTTCTCCTGTACTCATTTCCATATCATGATGTTCTTGTTCATTACCTAGAACTGTACTTTGCTCCGCTCCTGACTGGATATGTTGCAGGTGTACTTGCAGGATATCATTCTACCATATGGGCCAGAGCCCGGGACATTAGCTGACCAGGATGGAGACATGACTTAGCTAGAGGCTTCAGGTTTAGACTATTTAGCTTTACTCCTAGATATTATTTTAGAGTTCATAGTACATTTCATTCCTGATGACTAGTACACTTATGTTATATGGATTTATGGATTATGGTGATATTTCAGGGAATATTTTTAGATGCTGTGATTGTACACATTTATGTTTATCTGGTAAGATTTTCCTAGCTTGGTACAGCTTACTTCGTCGTGTCTAACGACGAAGGCTGGGCGTGTCTGACTCGTGTTCGATTATTCGGGAGCGGGTCGTGACATGTTTTTTGTGGTGGCCCATGCAGGTCTGTCCTAATAGTACCTAGGTATTAGAGTACTATTGGGAGACTTGATTAAACTAGGGAAACTTGATCACAGTATAGGAAATCGGGTACATCGGGTATATTGATATTATATAAACACTTGTTGTATTTAGGTCTAGGTTATTTTAACAGTTTTCTATTTTTTCAGATAGTTCAAAAGCACGCGAGATGTTTGAAGAGTTCCTCGATGCCCAAAGGGAGCAATCTATATTTTTTAAGCCAGACTTGTGAATGCACTCTCCGAGCTAGGAAGGACTTCTGATTTCCAGACTCTCCACTACTAAAATACCCCACTTTACCGACGGAAGTATAGCGACGGACGTATTCCGTCGCTAATAGCGTCCAGTTTCCGACATCTTAGCGACGGATTAGCGACAGACAACATAACATAATTTTTTCCAATTTTAAATGTAAAAATTTGTCGGGTTTCCGTCGCTAAGTCGACGAACGTTAGCGACGGATTCTTTTTCGTCGCTTATTCGTCGCAAATGTTGGCGGTAAAATCTTTAAAACATTGGCGGGAACTTTAGCGACTAACTGGCGACGGATATATCCGTCGGAAAAGACCTTTTAATTGGCGACGGTGTAGCGACTAATTTATTTCGTCGCTATTCCGTCGCTAGGTTCTGTGCTCTAACTTAAATTGAACCGACGGGGGGGAATTTTTCATTCCCCCCAAAACTCTCTCTCTCTCTCGCGGCTCTCTCTCTCTCGCGCGCGGCTCTCTCTCTCTCTCTCGCGGCTCTCTCTCTCTCTACCAGGTATCTCTCTCTCTCTCTCTCTCTCTCTCTCTCTCTCTTTCTCTAATTTTGGGTTTTGGGGCCGGGGGGGGGAGTGGGGGGGGGGGTCGGCTTCGCGGGGGGTGGAGAGGGCGGGGGGGTGGTGAATGGGGTCAGGGGGTCGGGGGGGTGTTGGTAATGGGGGCAGGGGGTGGGGGGGTGGGGAATGAGGGTCGGGGGGTCGGGGGGGTGGGGAATGGGGGCAGGGGGGTCGGGGGGTTGGGGGTGGAGAGGGCAGGGGGGTCGGGGGGGGTGTTGAATGGGGGCAGGGGGGTCGGGGGGGGTCGGGAATGGGGGCAGGGGGGTCGGGGGGCGGGGGGTGGGGGGTGGAGAGGGCAGGGGGGTCGGGGGGGTGGGAAATGGGGGCAGGGGGGTCGGGGGGGGTGGGTAATGGAGAGGGCAGGGGGGTCGGGGGGGTGTTGAATGGGGGCAGGGGGGTCGGGGGGGTGGGGAATGGGTTGCATTCCCCGATACGGATACGGTTTGGCATGTCCCGATCCTAAGAAATAATACTATTTTATTTAATTTAATTTCATTTAATTTCAAAACTACTAAGAAATAATACTTAAAACACTTAAAATTATGCCTAAATGTATAAATTATATGTTTTTAAATGTAAATAATTTATTAATAATTATTTGTTTTCCAATACCAAAAAAATTCGATACTTCGATCCGATACCGCCGATACTACCGATATCGCCGATACCAATACTAGATTGCTTAGACTTATATTGCAAGGTAACTAGATACAAGTTATGATACAATGTAAATGCAAGTATACATGTTAGCTAGATAGCTTAGACTTATATTGCAATCTCCTATTCACACGAGTATTGATATCGCCGATGCCAATACTCGTAGGAATATATAGTCCGATACCGATTCCGATACCGATACTTTGAACCTTGATTTAAATACATGTTAGTATAGTGTCTTCACATATATGTTAAGAGTATATACATGATTAGCAAGGTAACTAGATACAAGTTATGATACAATGTAAATGCAAGTATACATGTTAGCTAGATAGCTTAGACTTATATTGCAATCTCCTATTCACACGAGTATTGATATCGCCGATGCCAATACTCGTAGGAATATATAGTCCGATACCGATTCTGATACCGATACTTTGAACCTTGATTTAAATACATGTTAGTATAGTGTCTTCACATATATGTTAAGAGTATATACATGATTAGCAAGGTAACTAGATACAAGTTATGATACAATGTAAATGCAAGTATACATGTTAGCTAGATAGCTTAGACTTATATTGCAATCTCCTATTCACACGAGTATTGATATCGCCGATGCCAATACTCGTAGGAATATATAGTCCGATACCGATTCCGATACCGATACTTTGAACCTTGATTTAAATACATGTTAGTATAGTGTCTTCACATATATGTTAAGAGTATATACATGATTAGCAAGGTAACTAGATACAAGTTATGATACAATGTAAATGCAAGTATACATGTTAGCTAGATAGCTTAGACTTATATTGCAATCTCCTATTCACACGAGTATTGATATCGCCGATACCAATACTCGTAGGAATAGTCCGATACCGATATACATTGTAGAGCTCTATTTTGCTATTCTGGACATGTTGTGACCTGTGCTGTTCTAAATAGGAGCCAGACACACTCCTGAGACGGGGGAGTATGTATAGTGATGTGGATTCTTACTAACTTATCATGTGAACCTATTTATGGGCCCTTCATTGAACCTTCTCATGTGCAACTTTCAGTCCATTCACAGTTCCCTATATTGTACTCTACATCACCTAGTTCACTTATATCTAACATCCTAACCCTAATCCAAATTTATGAGTATCGGTATCGGACTATTCTTATGTTTAGTTTGTCTTACGATACAGATTTTCACATCCAAATTGAGGATGAGTCGTTATTTTGTTGATCGTACATGGATGTACAAACGGTAACACGAGAGTAGAATTGGTGTGAGTGACGATTTTCAGGCAGACGTGGAAGTATTTCTTAATTATGCAATGAGCAAAGCTCAGTACATGGACGGTAACAAAATTAAGTGTCCATGCGTTAAATGTCACAATAGACGTTACGAAGAAGTGGTGACTGTGAGAGATCATTTGACCCGTAAGGGTTTCGTACGTAATTACGGCCTGTGGTCATCGCAAGGTGAACTATATTCGGAAAGACAGGCTGCGAAAGCTGCTACTTATGCTTTTGATGATAATGCTGCAACGGATGTCATCGAAGACCATGGATGCTCTGTTGATTATGGAGATCTGCAGAACCTTGCACGAGATATGGTGTATGATGCGGCAGGGCCTAATTTTGATCCGGAGGATCCTAATCCCGAGGCGAAGGAGTTCTATGACATATTTTAGGACGCAGATACTTCTCTATATCCTGGTTGTGAGACTCATTCCGCACTGTCAGTGACGATGCGGTTGTTGAACATAAAGTCTGATTTTAACTTGCCACAAGCTTGCTATAATCGGATCACAGAAGTAATCAAGGAGGTGTTACCGAAGGAATCAAAAGAGCTACCAAAAAACTTCTACAAGTCAAAGATGATGGTCCGACAACTGGGACTGGGGTACGAGAAGATAGATTGTTGTCACAACGGATGCATGTTGTACTACAAAGAGAATTGCGTATCAGAAAGTTGCAGCTTCTGTAATGCGGATCGTTACAAGCCAGTACAGGGAAAAGGAAAGTCGACTAGAAAACGACGTCCTTACAAGTATATGCATTACTTGTCGATCACGAAGCGCTTACAGAGGATGTATATGTCTCTAAATACAGCAGAACACATGACGTGGCACAGCGAAGAACGCATAAAGGACGAAGGAGAATTGTCACATCCTTCGGATGGAGAGGCGTGGAAACATTTTGATTTGTGTCATCCAGATTTTGCTGCAGAGCCTAGAAATGTACGCCTGGCGCTATGTGCTGATGGCTTCGCCCCTTTCGGACAGTCGAGATCTCAGTACTCATGCTGGCCGGTCATTCTTACCCCTTATAATCTGCCACCATGGATGTGTATGAAGACTCCTTATATGTTTCTGACAGCTATCATACCCGGTCCTAAAAATCCGACGAAGAACATCGATATATATTTACAGCCGTTGGTGGATGAGCTGAAACAGCTGTGGGAGATCGGCGTCACGACCTATGATATTTCCAGGAAACAGAACTTTCAGATGAGAGCTTCACTCATGTGGACAATCAATGATTTTCCAGCATACGGTATGCTGTCGGGATGGAGTACGCACGGCAACATGTCTTGTCCGATATGCATGGAAAATAGTAAGGCGTTCCGCCTTAGGCATGGAGGAAAAACTTCTTTCTTTGACTGTCACCGTCAATTTCTGCCCGCGACGCATCCTTGGAGAAAGAATAAGGACGCGTTCAGATATGGAAAACAAGAATTTTCTCAACCTCCTGCCAGATTTTCGGGATACGATATTTGGGAAGCTGTAAAGGAATTGCCCACCGCAATGGAAGATCCATCGAACCATCGTGTCGAGGGGTTCGGACAAAGCCATAACTGGACCAAACGGAGTATCTTCTGGGACTTGCCTTATTGGAAAGATAATCTTATAAGGCATAATCTTGATGTCATGCATATCGAAAAGAACGTGTTCGATAATGTCTTCAATACCGTCATGGATATTAAAGGAAAGACGAAGGACAATCCAAAAGCAAGACAAGACATAGCCGAGATATGCAAGCGTCCTCATCTGAACTTGATACAAAGGGGTGCTGGTGGACAATTAAGTAAGCCTATAGCGCCATACACATTGAGCAAGGAAGATAGATTAATAATCTGCAAGTGGATATCTAATTTAAGATTTCCCGACGGCTATGTTTCGAATTTGTCTAGATGCGTTGATCTCAATGAACGCAAGCTAACGGGAATGAAGAGTCACGACTGCCACGTGTTTATGGAAAGATTACTGCCCATTGCTTTGAGAGAGTTGTTGCCTTCTGCTGTATGGGTTCCGTTGGCCGAGCTGTCTACATTCTTCAGGGATATCTGTTCAACTAAGCTGACGGTGCAACATATGGTACAACTTGAGGAGAAGATTGTCTTAACAATCTGCAAGTTAGAGAAAATATTTCCACCGGGCTTTTTCGACAGCATGGAGCATCTACCGATTCATCTAGCATACGAAGCCCGTGTCGGTGCATTTGTTCATTATCGATGGATGTACCCCTTTGAAAGGTAAATAAAAATCGATATAATTTAAGTGAAATTTAAGTGGATTTTACAATTCATTGTTAATTCTCAAGATAATTTGTCTCTTTAGGTACCTACACCATCTAAAGAAGAAAGTTGGCAACAAGGCTCATATAGAGGCTTCGATATGCGAATCATATCTTATCGAGGAGGTGTCAAATTTCTGCTCCATTTATTTCGATACTCATGTCGAGACAAATCGAAATAGACCTCAAAGGAATGAAGAAGACGTTGAGGATGGAGGTATATTCAATTTAAGGGGCAAGCCTATTGGGGCTAGTAAGAAACGGTGGTTGACCGACGATGAGTATGATACCGCTCACCGATATGTCTTGTTAAATTGTGACATACAAGAAGTGAGAGATTTGGAGAAGTAAGTGACTACGCCTCGTTATAATCTCTAATTTGGTGAATTAAGTGACTACACTTATTTTTATTCTCTCTAACAGTGTATTTAGAGGTGAAGTCAAAATGAGGACACCATATATTACAGATGAGGGACTTCAAACAGAGGTTGATTGTACCTTTCCGTCCTGGTTTCGTAAATACGTAAGTAACTGAGATAATATGTTATGCGGCTACCATTAAAATATATGCAGCTAAAATATTTAAATTATCAATACATGTTTACAGGTTTTATTGCCTGAAACAACACTCATAAATGAGAGCATTCGTTATTTGGCATTGGGACCGAAGAAGCATGCAAAGACTTTGTCAGGCTATGTCGTTAATGGCTTCAAGTTTAAGTCAACTCAGCATGCTATAAATGCCGAATTTCTCAATGACGGCTTCGATACCAAAAATTCTGGTGTTTGCATAAGAGGCACCATCTATGACGACGAGCCGGACTTTGACTATTATGGAGTGCTTCGGGAGATTGTAGATTTACAATATAGTACCCCATATGATATGCATATTGTGATGTTCAAATGTGAGTGGTTCGATACGAGACCAAATATCGGTTGGAGAATCGATAAACAATTTGGATTCGTCGATATAAATCATCGCAGGAGGTATAGAGGGTCCGACACGTTTGCGATAGCAAGTCAGGCTGTTCAAGTCTACTATACAAGCTACCCAAGGCGTCGTAGAGATCGATTTGACTGGTGGGCAGTATGCAAGATTAAATCTAGAAATACATTCAACGTTGGAGACCCAGCATACCAAGAGGACCAGATCGAGAAGCCCCAATACATGGGACAACAGTCGGATACCATGGACGTGGAAGATGTCGATATACCTCATGCTGAGGAAAATAGAGGGGAGGAAGAGGTTGATATACAAGACTTAGCTGTCAACCAGGGGAGAAAGAGGCGTCTTGTCCCAAGTATTGAGCCTGAAGAAGAAGAAGAAGAAGAAGAAGAAGAAGAAGAAGAAGAAGAGGATGAGGATGAGGATGATGATACAGATGAAGTCGACGATGAGGATGATGATATAGATGAAGTCGACGATGAGAATGAGGATGAGAACGATGACGATGACGATGAGGACGAGGACGATAACGATGATTAGATTAAATATCGGTATATATTAGAAGCACTTACAACTAACTTAGTGAATTCAGTTTAGACGGACACATTCTTATTTCAGTTTATGTTTTTGTCGTTCGATCATCTACTTATTGTATGATTTTCTTTTTACAGATGGCACTCTTAGTTCTCATTGTCTTGACGGCACTCGTCGCCCTGCTGCTGGTATATATATTTTAGTTCAGTTTTATATTCATTTATACTTCTATATTGTTAATTATATTTATGTGTTCTATTTACAGGTCATGGTCACTACCACTCGTGCTGCTGGCAGTGGCCGTGGACGTGATGGTAGTGGTGCTGGTGGTGGCGGTACTGGCCGTGGTGGGCGTGGTGGTAGCGGCACTGGCCGTGGACGTGATGGTAGCGGTCGTGGTGGTAGCGGCACTGGCCGTGGACGTGATGGTAGCGGTCGTGGTGGTACCGGTCGTGGTCGCCTTCCACATTCCCCGGATATAGAGTCCTCCGATCCCGACCTGGAGAGCCCGGCCACAGACTCTTCCCGCCGTCGATCTATCTCTGCGCATGGACCTTCATCTTCATCGAGGCCTGAGACTCCATCCGCTAGCGGATCCGTTCCGCCCCCGGATGCACCAGCGGGTACACCATCAGTTACTGCAGGGTGGGCTCCGGAGTACCCCCGGATTCAGCTTCATCCTGCTACCGGTGAGTATATCCGCGGACCCGCGGATCCTCCGACGCCTCCAGAGAGGCCGATAGGCGAGAACCGACGAGAGCTATGGCCCGCGGGTGATACATAAGTAAATTTAAGTTAATTTATTAAATTTGTTTCATTTATTCAAGTTAATAATCCAGTCTTTGCTTCTTTGTAGGTTTTTCCCATATGATGCTGCCCGGATACTCGGGCAAATTATCCGGGAAAACTACCATGGCCCCTACCTCAATTTTTCTGAGGTGCCTCAGAACATGCAGTACGACGGGATGGCGACGGGATGCCCATTATCCGTCGACATGGTTCTGGAATTATGGAAGCTTTCCAGAACCAGGCCGACGCCCTAACCGTCGCTAATTCGTCGCTATAACGTCGAGGTTAACGACGGGATGGCGACGGAATAGCGACCGATGTTGCGTATCAGGAACCTCTCTGATACGCTTTTACCGACCTATTTAAGGCTTAGCGACGGATATTTTAATATTATATGCCATGTAAACCGACGGGAACAAGTCGCTAATGCGTCGCTAATCCGTTGAAAGGCAACCGTCGGTAATCAGTCGCTAGTCCGTCGGTTAATCATTTGTCCGACGGCTTAGCGACGGACAAATTTTAGCGACGACGTATTTCCCGACGGCCATTTTCATCAAATATCCGTCGCTATGCCGTCGATAATTTATGTTACCGACGAATTCGCGACGGATGTGGCCGTCGCTAAAGTTGGTTATTTTGGTAGTGCTCGGATCCTTGGACTTCCCCGACACCGAGCGCATATCTTGCACCGAGAAGCAGATCGAGAACCTGGAGCAGCCACTGAAGATCATCCAAGTCTCTGAGGACCCGATTCCTCTGAGATTGGAGCCATCAACTAGAAGATCCAGAACATAGCATGGATACTAGAACGAGACGGGAAGCTAAAGCCCAGGAAAGACATAAAGACTTATGACGAAGACAGCAACTACCCTGGACCCACAAAGTGTCACAACACTCAGACAGTACTTATTCAGTCACATCATCAGCTGCATCATCAGAGCCAGATTCAGGCCACATTCGTTGTGTGCTATGCAAGAAGATGGGACATCATGTTGACAAGCGCAGCAAGAGGGTCGGACTCTGTTTATACTACGGGGCTTCTGACCACCGAATGAAGGATTGCTAAAAAGTTATGGATCACAATGGCCGAAGAGCATCAGGATCTCAGCAGCCAGCACGCCAGCAGCCGTATAATCCTGCCACAGCCCTGCACTTTAGTTCCAGCGGGAGATCTAGATTCAGATTCAGCCGACGATCATTTGTATTTTCTGTCGTCGCCCAGGACACCACTACGACGAGTGCTGCAAGAGACGGAGGCTATGCTTGTACTACGGATCGCCTGTCCATCAAGTCAAGGATTGCCGGAGACCGTTGATCACACTGCCCAAGGACAAGCACGAGGAGCATCCGGACTACAGCAAGGGGACCCACCTCTCCAGATTCAGCAATCACATGGAGCACTACCGCATGGACCATTCTATATCAGGACAGTTGAAGAAGATTAAAGAGATTCCAGTCCCGGAGGAACTGAAGATAGACTAAAGACAGAAGGTTTCTTTTGCATGGTTGGAGAAAACTATGGATCGTGATTCATAATCCAGTCTTTCCTTAAATTCCTCTTAGCACCTAGACCATTTCTTGAAACTTCTTGTTTTCTATTTTGGAACCTTAGTTGATATTCGAAACTTATTTCGAGATATTGTTTCATATTCGTTGATTGATACTCCTCCATCTATTCTTCGTAACCCTGCTTTCTTTTCGAGATTCCATTCAGGAATTTTGTTTCCTATTCTGAACTAGTTACAATTTGTAAATTTTGTTTTCTCCCCGAGGTTCAGTTTTCTATTCGGGGCTTGTTGGAATTTGATTTTATTCAATATTTGCTTCTATTCACCATTCAAGACATCGTTTGAAAATTTTCTTTCAAATCTGAGGACTTGACATGTTCCCTATATAAGATTTCTTTTCCTATTTCGTAACTAAATTCCATTCGAGATTTTAAGATCATGTTTCCTATTTTCGAGACTTTATTTTGTTCGTGTTTTTTTCAGACTTTGAAACCTCAGTTCCTACTCGCGACTCGTGGAGACCGTGTTCCCTATTCGATACCTTGTTTCCTCGTCAAGATTTCCTATTTGAGATTTTATTTCCTAATCACAACTTTGTTGTTATTAGTTCTCCATTTGGGACCTTGTATCCTATTGGAGGTTTGTTTTCCCTTCGAGATTTTGACTGAGATTTCGCGATTATTTGAGATATTATTGAACCATGTTTCCGATATGAGATTTTATTCCTTATTTTGAGACCTTTTCATCTATCTGATACCTTGCTATTTTTGAGACTTCGTTACCGATCCAAGATTACGTTCCAAATATGGGGTCTTGTTACCATTCTGGTTTTCATTTGAGATTTTGGTTACTATTTGAAGCTTTGTTTCACTACACCATACTAGACGATTGCCCACGGTTATTACCGTTACTAAAAATTTTAGGAACGGTAAAAACCGTGACTAATTAGCCGTTACAAAATATTGTAACGCTTTTTGTAACGGTTATAACCGTTACAAGTAATATTTTGTGAAGGATTTTGTAACGGATATAACCGTTACTAAATTTATTTTACTAACGGTTAAAACCGTTACTAAAATAAAACGTCATAACAGTTATAACCATTACAAAGTTGTTTTCAGAAAAAATTAAATGTAGATCGGTAACGGAAAAAATCGTGACAATTAATATTTTGTGACGGATTTCGTAACGACTATAACTGTTACTAAATTTATTTTTACTAACGGTTAAACCGTTACTAAAATTAAACGTCGTAACGGTTATAACCATTACAAAAGTTGATTTCAGACAAAATTAAATGTAGATTGGTAACGGAAAAAATCGTTACGAAAATGCATTTTTTTTCCTTGTTGCCAATTTTCATCTAATAGAGCTTTGTAATAGTTGTACAACCATAAACCTGTATTCATCCAGAATTTATAATAATTTTCCTGTAATCAAATAATAAAACATAAAATCACATTCCAACAACATCTCAACAAAAGGTGGCTTACATATTGTCCAACAAAAGTATATATATAACCATAATAGCTGAAGCATAATAGTTAAATACCTACAAAAGTTAACAATATTTTACCAACAAATGTTTACATGTTTTAATGTTAAGCATAATAGTTTGAATCCCCAACAAAAGCTTACATGTCTTAAAGCTTACAAATATCGGATATGTCCGCCTCCCCAAATAATATAACCTCCATCAACTAATTCACAAAGCAAAGAGATTCCATTTTGTGGACCATCATAAACCGGTGCTTCTGGTTTTATCACCTCTGACACAAACAATTTTCTCATCGTCGTGCACTTCCCTCCCATGACAAATAGTGTGAGATGCTAGGAATCCCTTAGCTACATCCTCTTGTCCACGTCCAAGTAAAACCACATTTTGTTTTCCTCCTGAAGTTGGTCCACCATTCTTATCATGGACAACATGGCCACCATTGTTACCATTTTCACCAGGGCTGACAGTGTTATTCAAAACAGGGTTCAAATTTTTTGGAGTTATAGGGATATGCATGTTGTTAGACGCACCTTCTGCCTCGGGTGTGCCAGAACCAAAAGTTGGATTTTGAGACTTGTGAGAAGTATAAACATAAGTAAGCACTTCTCGTACCATACCCTCAAGACTGTTCAATCTTTGTGTAACTTCTGGGTTGCTATTTTTGTTGGCTATTGCCTTTGCAGCTTGTCCGATTTTTACTTGCTTCGTCGAAGATGTGGAGCTAACTGCATGACAACGACTCCTTTTATCAGCTCCAAAAACTTCAGCAATAGGGTCATTCTTAAAGTCTTCTATGCTTGGCACACCATCACCACTCGTGCTTACGGCTAGTTTTTGCCTCTTTTTTGCGGCCTCTATTTCATTCTGTGATTTGACAAGATATAAGACAAAGTTAAGAGTTTAAGAAAGTAAAGAACAAAATTAATCAAAAATTAGTACTTTTATATACAGATGATATTGATGGACAGATAGATTGCATTGTTTTGTAGAGTACAGATAACGAGGGCAGGGCAGACTTCGTTGTCATAATCACTTGGTGTGTCAGGCTTTTAACATACAAGAAATTAATGTTTTGCTTGCGACATATGTGTCAATACGTCTTGAACCACTCCACCATCTCTTCTATATACTCTTGTTACTATTGACCAAAAACCAAGTGAATAGCGAGTCATTTGTATTATTTATCACAAATGTTCAGTATGTTGCAACATTAGAGCTAGACTGATTCTAGGTTCCATTTTGAGATATGCGGGATAACTATCCTTAAGCTTGTCAACAACAAGATGAACATTCTATTGCAGAATCAGTCAGTAAATACCCATCAGAATTTGTCATCAAAGATCTAGACTAGTCAGTTGCACATAGATATAGAACAAAAATCTCAGAGGAAATCATGAATTCTAAAATTTTAAAACTAGGATACAACACCCAAAGCTCAAGGGGGTTTGGACATTAGAGATCCAGAGATATCTAATAAGACTAATATGGCTCTAATAACTAATTGACATGGAAGATCCTCACCAATCCTTAAACAAGAAGATTTCTGGACAGTTAGTAATCCATCATCCTCATTCTGTGTTTGGTCTAGTACCCTTCGTAGCAGAGCTCGTCTCCTTAATAATGTCTTCGGGTCAGTTGGTGATGGGACTTAGAATATGAACAAACCCTGGGTTCCAACCATGCCTTCTTATAAAGTGTTTGGTAACTATAATGCTAACAATTTGGTACAGAGGGTTAGTGAACTATCATGGAGAGTTGACCCTGGGTTTCAACCATACCTCTTATTCATTAGCTATATACCTGTTAATGAAGCTTTAGCCATCATTCAAATTCCACTTAGCAACTCCAGTCGCAATGACAATCTAGTGTGGACTCATATTGCCAATGGAGAGTTCAACAACAAATCTGCTTACCGATTTATATACGACAACACCATGCCCTTGCCTATTGCTAACCCACATGCTCATATACTGAATTCAAGAACTGGAAACAGCTTTGGTGATTTCATCATATCTTCCAAAGTGTCCTCATGTTCATTTGGAGATGTCTCACTGATTCTCTACCTACGAAGGAAAATATTCACAAAAGGCTATCATACCAGTGTGCTCCCTATGCCAGGTACAAATGGAAACTATAGATCACCTATTGTTTTATTGCTCTATTTCGGGTAAAGTTTGGCATGCAAATGTTACCATTTACCAACCACTGCATCCAACAAGACATGTATGTCAAGAGCTTCATTCACAGCATTCTAACCATTGAAGATTGCAATCTATACTACATGTTGTGGTCCATCTGGAAGGCGAGGAATGAAGCCATTTTCCAAAAGAAACCAATCTCAAAAGACTATATCACAAAATCTTCAATATGTTTGCGGGACAAATTAATATCGATCTTGTTGGATATGATATACATTGATTCGAAACAATATGCAACAAAATTGGACATTTCTAAACCATTTAAATACAACTGTGGTGTAAATACAAATTTCAGAGTTTTGGGATGAACTCCACACAACTCTTGGGTTAACTAGGCTTCTTGGTATATACTCCATTTTTGCAGTACTCATTCATGCTCTGATATAATTAAATTCTATCCTTTTCCCATTCCATTTGTCAAAAACTAGAAGAACAAATGAGAAGAAATATGCCTTTTCGGACCATATTTTCTTCAGCATCCCATGTAAAACAGTAGATACATGAAACTTCTTAGTTGTTAAAGTAGAAGTCAACGAAACAGTATGGTTAGAGGGCTGGGTTACAAAGATGGATTACAACATGGTAACTAATGTCGCAGACTGGAGAGAGAATGAAAAAAATCATTTCGTTTATTAGTAGGAACCTTAGGCGGTTCTCAAAAAATATAGGGAAAAAATTATCCTGCAATTTTAAAATTAATTAAAGAGTAAAGATCACCCTTTTATACAAGGAAATAACAAAGGCTACACATAAAACAAGATTCAAATATCAGTTAACTGAGTATGTGATGATCCATCCATTCTTCAACAAAGATTCATAGACAAATTTGCTTGTTTGTTAAACAAACCTTGTAAATAGGAAGATTCATAGACAAATGTCACGTTAAACAAACCTTGTAACTGACTCAATGCAACAATTTTCCTCCACACCACATATTCTTAGTCATTTCATAATGAGACCTAAAATCATGCTTTTTGAGTTGAAAATTTTGTTGGGTGGTTGAAATTCAAATGTCAGGTTTGTTGGGTGGTTGAAATTCAATTGACTGATATAGAGGTTACGGGAAACCTGGCAGGTGATCCGTATGGTCACAAGAAACAGTGTCCAGAAGAGCCGAACCCTGAACATGAAGTCTGGGTCCCCACCGTAATTCATCAGCATAAAAAATGACTCTTATGCCTTCTTGGTATGGTCACAAGAAACAGTGTCCAGAAGAGCCGAACCCTGAACATAAAGTCTTGGTCCCCACCGTAATTCATCGGCATAAAACATGACACTCTTATGCCTTCTTGGTACTAGTAGAGAGTGAACAGTGTGTGTATCAATGTCATGTGAGGAAGAGATTATCAGTAATATGTAGCTAGATTGAATCAGGTACTAATACAATTTTGTGCATAACATGGAATTCAAAACTATTTAAAAATGCTCTTAGTGAAGTATAGGAAATAAAGATGTTGACAGACAAAAGTAAGTAGACTTGTACTAACATATTTCTCTAATGCACATGGAAGCGCATTCCCAGTAGCCTTGTTTTTGTAGGCTATCTTCCATGCTTCCGATCGCCTAACACCCTGCCCAGGGTGTTCTTCCTCCTACAAGTACAAATAGGAATTAATGATACTTATAATAATATCAATTGCATTTATAAGTAAAAAAAAAAGTAAATACACACCAATTCTTCGTATATTATAGCTTTTCCTTCCAAGAGTGTGAGTGATTTTAGATTGGGCCTTGTTTTCAGCATTTTTCTTGTGTTGCTCAATCTTCTTTGGAGCATACTCATTAGCAATAAACTGCTCCCACCAGATTTTATCAATATCATCAGGACATTGACTAAGTGCTAGAGGTTTCGATAAATATATTTCTTCTTTATCCTTGATTGTGCCTCATAGGTGATACTTCACTATCCTAAAAAACTGTAGAAATTTGGGTTCCAATAGTGGTCGAGTGAGGATGGGATCAATATTAAATTCAAACTTCGCCTACCACAAACAATAATGAATAAGGCATTCTTTAAGCCGATGAAGCAATTAGATAAATGTTCAAAAGGCATGTAAAGAATAGAAAGAAAGAAAAGTGATTTACCATCAGTAAATTCCAAAGAGCATCTTTGTACACCTTATTTACACTCCTCCAATCATTGTAGCCAATTGGGATGTGAGCTTGAATCAATTTCCCATATTTACAACTCCATTTTGCCTCGCCTTCACCTCTAATTACACCATTTGCTTCAATATGGAGTGAGTATTTTTTTACTTTTGATGGAGATGCAGCTTGTGTTCCACTAGGATTTGACGACATTCTGCACTCAACAAATTAAAACAAAAGAAATCGATAATGATACTTTGGACATAGGAAAGCATAAACTCCATTATCATAAACTTCATTATCATACTTTGGACATAGGATAATTTGATACTTACAGGTATGCAGAAAAAATATCAGGTATAATTTGATACACCAGGTATGCATCAAAGTATCATAATTTGATCTTACAGGTATGCATCAAAGTATCATAATTTGTAACCTAGGTTCAGTTCATGTATGTGCAGTGATACCTATACTAGTGTGAATTTTGGGGAGCATGGTACCAGGTAATGCTAGTTAGTGATGGTGGATTCTAGTAGGAGACTTCTTGTTGGCACCTTCCTGTGTTTTGCCATGACAGGTACATGAGGTTTGGGAATAACTATCCCAATGTTCATGTATGTGTATATAAACCTGTTAAGAAGAATTCAAGTGCATACGAGGGACAACTGTCCTTGCCTTGTATGCCTGCCAAGCTTGGATACTGTATCTAACAGCAAGAGTTGCAGCAGCTATAGCAAGTCCTGCTAAAAAGGGGGCAGCCTGTAGGCAAACTTAGCAGAAATATTGGTCGATTAGGATACTATATTGCAAAAAAATAAAAGACAACAACGTAAGTTTCTACGATATTAAATATTTACACACATCTACCTGAACAAAAATACTACATTTGACCAGTTTTACGTGTCCAATCGTGCCAAAGACACATTAGCATATACGACCATATCAAAATTACTCTTGCCATGTTCTTCAATGACCAGAACAAGATCAAACCCAATATCCTCCAAGTCCAACTGTATTTGACTTTTAATATAGTTTATAAATTATAGTGATACAGGAAAGCCCTACTATAGCTAATGGAGGCCTTGATAAGCTTCCATTGAAGATAGCCAATCTATCAGAACAGAACAGCTCTCAGTTTATGGGCAGAGAAACTTTTATCAAAGAAAACCAATATTTCATCAATACAAGAAACTTCTCAATAAATGTATAGGCAAGTAACCCAAAAACTAGTTAATGAATATCCTGAATTGGTTGGAAGGTTGTGGACCTTTAGGTATTGTTTAACTGGTGCATAGGAACTATGGTATTTTGGACTGATCAGTTAGTATCAGTCATTGTGTGGTTCTGTTCCATATGATTGTTCATACCCATTTAGCATTTTAGTCCTTTGGGAGCAATAATACTTCATATGTTTTGTTCCCATTTTATTGGTTCAGTCCCCTTAAGTCAGTCCCTGTTTTCATTTGGGTTCAGTCACCCTTAAGTCTGTCCTTGTTCAGTTAGCAATGTATCAGTCCCATTTTATATTGGTATCGGTCCTTACTTCATATCTTGTTCAGCCTTAAGTTCATATGCATTGTCCTAATGTATCCATGTTTCAGTAGCTTGATGTCAGTCCCATTTCTTAGACACTATTCAGTATCATTTCCTTATGGTTCGGTCCCAGTCTTGAACTAAACTCATATATGTTATAGTCTATTCTCTATTTGTGTTCAGTCCTTTATTTTGTTTTAGTTCCAGTCAAGGGGTATATGAGATAGGGGGGCTCGGGTATGCATGTATAATTAGTTTATTTCCTACTGAACTCTATACCAGTCCCTTTGATCTATATGTATCAGTCCTCTAACTTGAAGTTCATTCCTATACTCTTGTTTATAATGTAACTGATACAGGACATTCTTGACATAATTTACTAAATTTACGTATTCTCTTCTATAATAGTTCATGAATATCCTGAGTGTACAAGCAAGTAACCCAAAAACTATGAAACTGATACAGAGTTCTTGGTTACATGCAAACATGTGCACTTAGCTATATTGATCAAGTACAAGTCTTGAAATATTCTAAAATGTAAACAAAGGAACCTGGAACCAGCAAAAATGTTCAAGTATAGCATTCATTTCTTTCCAACACATTTTAGTAGCGGTGCCAAGTGAGGTTGCTCCACAAGACAAGATTGAAAAAAATTTGGTACAATCAGCCCATCCACCACATCAGTCATTCGCTTTGGAGAACAAAGAACAACCGACCAATCTGGATTTTGAATGTCTGTTACATAAAAAACCAGACTTGCTACAAATGCAAGAATTGCTGGCTCATCATACTCCCCATCGGTGCTTTTCAACTTTTTTAAATTCACCGTCAATAAATTAGAGTCTGGACATAACTTACAGCCATTGGTCTTATCTCCAATATTCACCCACTCACAATAGAACACAGCATGGTGAAATTCATAATAGTCAACTTCTATGATCTCTTTGATGATCCCATACCATGTAGTATCATCATCCGTAAGGTTCTTGTCTTTTGAACTTGCCCTAAATGTGGTGATTGCATCCATGCAAACACCGCTATCTTGTGTTGCAACTTTATCGTCGTAACTCTGGGGAGAGAAGATATAGCCATTGACCCTATACTTAAGATATGTGTTGGCTTGTCGACTTGGTCCGCTAATATATTGCTAGAGATCTCCATTCATGCATTCTTCTTCAATTAATTAGTAAAGCAATAAAGTAAATATAATTAATTAGCACCACATCAAGTAAAATGATACACACACACACACACACACACACACACACACACACACACATATATATATGATATACACCTTTTTGTGTAACCAGTCAATGAATCTGGATTGTATCACTACTTCTGCCTCTTGGTATTATCACGGGAAGTAGTTTCCAGAGATGAGCGATACAAACTGGAAATCATTTAAAATGAATTAAATATAAATAAAAGATATAATTTTTTTGATAATTCTCTATTCCAAAGATGAGCGATACCTGTAGTACTCTGCTAGTTTCGGTATTTCTAATCTAAAAACTATCCATCTTCGAATTTGTCTCCATTGTACCCCGGTTAACTTAATTATTTTACCCTCAATAATAGAGCGCTCATACACATCATCACCATTTTCAACTAGAAAAGAGGCCTGAGTAGAACTATGATTGCCATCATATGGATTTGGCATGTACTCCATAGCATATCTAACAGACTCCGAAATAAGATAAGCCTCGGCAATCGACCCTTCAACATAGCGCTTGTTGCTAGGAATGTCTTTACACTCCTTCATAGACTTTGTACCCGATAAAACAGTTAAAATTGTTAGTTTCCATCTAACTCAATAAATAACAACATTACAAAAAAATAATTATCTCACCTTTCAAACGGATACATCCAAATGTATCTCGTAGGTCCACAAAGTAGAGCTTGGTCAGCAAGATGAACCATTAGGTGGATACTTATGTCAAAAAAGTAGGCTGGAAAATAATGATCCAATACACATAATGCCTCAGCGATCATATCTTTTGCAGCTTGGACATGCTTTCGATCTAGGATCTTTGAGCACAATATGTTAAAGTATAGGCATACTTGCATAATAGCTCTTTTTAGGTCGCGTCTATTTAGAAATGCATGTTGAAGCATAACTGGCAACAAATATTGTATAATGACGTAGTAGTCATGTGACTTTTTTATATGCAAACTTAGTGGTTGAAGACTTACAAGGTTGCTCAGGTTAGATGCAAATCCTGATGGGAGCTTTAAGCCTTTTAGGACTTGGCAAAATTGTTTCTTCTAGGAATTGTCTAAGGCATCACCCGAATCTCGTTGCCCCTTTTGATCAAAAAGCATATTTATTAAATGTTCAGCAACATTCTTCTCAGTATGCATCAAATCAATAGTATGTCGTACTTTATGAGATTGCCATTATTCCAAATTAAAAAGAATGGACTTTTTATACCATGCTGGTCTTTCACTACTATCATAATCGATATCATCATCATCACCACCACCATCACCACCACCATCGCCCTCGAGTGACATTCTCTTCTTGCCATAACCTTTCACTAACTTACTAGGTATATAGTGGATGCGGTCAAGCCTTTGCAAAAGGGTTGTTCCATGCAAACGCTGCGAAGGTTGTCTGTGCTCTTCAGTCTTATACCATCCACGTTTGACTGCTCTGAATGGATGATCATCCTTCAAAAATCTTCTATACTTTGTGTACAAATTCTTCCTACCAATCCTCTCAGACTCCGTCTCAGTACCGCAAATAGGGCATACTTTGTAACCATGTGTTACACAACCTGATAAATTTCCAAATGCCGAAAAATCATGGATCCCCCATAACAACATGGCTCTCAAAGTAAAAGGCATCCCTCTGTCCAAGTCAAATGCCGATACTCCTTTCCAAAGTTGTTTCAACTCATCTACAAGAGGCTGCAAGAAAACATCAATATCTTGACTTGGTGCTTTAGGCCCAGGAATTAATAAGCACATCATCTGAAACTGTGATTTCATGCATAATGAAGGAGGCATATTGTTTGGTATATGGTAAACAGGCCAACAACTGTAATTATTAGATAGAACACCATGTGGGTTGAATCCATCAGTCGCTATACCAAGCCAAACATTTCGTCCCTCATCAGTAAACTCTGGCCACCTGCATTTAAGTGTTCTCCATTCAGCTGAATAACAAGGATGTCGCATAAAGTCCCACGAAGGCTCTACTTCCTTATGCCACTGCATTTTTTTTTTGCAATCCAAGGTATTGTATACAACCTCTTTAATCTTGGAATCAAAGGAAAGTGCCTCAAAACTTTTCTTGGTTCTTTTGAATCCCTTCCAACCTTTCATGGCTTCGTTTTCTCCTTAACTTTGAACCGGGACGTCTGACATTGAGGGCACTCAGTCGCATTTGCATACTCCTTCCAATACAACATGCAATTGTTCTCGCATGCATGGATGCACTTCACCTTCATTCCTAAATCTCTCATCATTTGCTTCATTACAGGATACTTTTGAGGGAGTGTGTTCCCCTTAGGGAGCCATTGAGTCAAACACTTTAACAATTCTGTCACACTATTTCGACCAATTGTACTTCTTCTTTAAGTTATGCAACTCTATAATTACAGATAGAGTTGTGTGTTCATCTTCACAACCGGGATATAATTTCTCACTAGCAATTCTCTTATATTCACAATACTTATCAACATGATGAAGATAAGGAGCAAAAGAATTTTCGGGCACTACATTTGCTTGAGAATTATTTGCACCAGTACCTTCACCACCAGGAGCTTCATTGTGTACACCATAAGCATCATCAACAAGGTTCTCCAGCGTACCCTCATTGACATTGGTATCTTTGCTTAGAACTTCACCATGGATTTGATCTTCTTCAATAAATTGTGCTTCATAACCTGCTGTCATATCCATGCCCGGCTTCTCTCCATGAAGAGACCATTCATCGTATGTCGGAAGCATACCATTGACGATCAAATGCCTTCTAACTACTTCAAATGAAGCTCTTCTTTCATTTTTGCATATTTTACAAGGGCAACTACATGTTGTAAGCCCGGGGGTGAGTGTTTCATTGCAAAATCCATAAAAAATCTAACCCCTTGTTTGTACTCGATGTCATTTCTACGTGGATATTTAATCCATCCTTTTGAAATCGATCGTGACATGATAGGAAGAAAAAATATATCCTCTCAAACAACAAACCTAACAAACAAAGAAGATGAATATTAGTAAGAATTTAATCATTATACAAACTGTTAAGAAATAACACAAAAAAAGAATATATTGATTTCTTTTCAAGTTACTTTCTAAGTCATTATATTGGCTTCATCTGTTTATATAAGATAAAAATTTAATGAAGGCAAAGGATATAAACAAAGGTGATCGACAAAATTATAATGCATGGATCATAGTACCCGATGGACAACAACACATGCTTTGTGTCTTCCTTTTTCAAAAGGGAGTAGAAATTAAAGAAGATACCATGCTCTTCCTTTTTCAAAATCCTGGAATTTTTTTTCTTCTATCATATTCTCCCTATCAATGAAAAAAAAGGAAAAAAAACAAAAGGGAAAAGAAATACAAACAACAACAATAATGTACTAGTGGTAGACAAGATCAAACTTTTCAAATATTTTACCATACAAAATTCTAAAATAGTGTAAGAGGAAAATGGCTAATAGCCCCACTACCCAAGGAAAATGGGTAACCACTAGCCTGGAAGAGGAAACCCCCCATTGTGAATGGGTCATCAAAATGACATTGCCAAAATATGTGGTTATGAAAATTATAAATTCTTTTGGGAGATTTTATGAATGCAATCAAAGGTGGAAAATAGATTGAAAGGAAAGATATATATATCAAATAATAATACACAATACTAGTAATTGCTTATCCACCCATGTTTAAGCCAAAAAGTCCAACGCTTCCAATCATTGGTTTCTTCTTCTTTTTGGATAAAATCATAAAAGACCATTGGTTTCTTGTTGCTATACAAGTATATTTCCCTGTACTCATAAGCTTATTAATATATAGGTTGCTTAACAGGGGTTCCAAATTCTACCTCTAAGTAAATTGACTAAAATTACTACTTAAATCACATTATAAGCTTCAGAGCTGATAATATAAGAACTTTAAGTTGCACGGGCACAGCCATATGACATGATACCACAGCCGGAATGACATTATACAGACAAGGTGATGACAGCTATATGGGTGTGCATGTGTCATGTCCTGTACGTGTACGACACAAGCAAAACAGACGCAACAACAACTTTTGGAGTGTTCATGCTTCCAATTTCTGAATTAATAAGATGTAGTAGTAGATCAGCCAACAAAGCCACAATCCAATCACTAGCCATCTCTCTCTCTCTCTCTCTCAAAATTCTAATTCACCAATTGTTGAGACATTCGTGGGCTACATAGCACCACACACAATCCAGACACAGTCAATTTTTACAAGATAAACCAAAATCAAAAAAAAAAAACTACGGAACCACCATCCAATTCGATATGAGATTTACTTTTAACAATCTCTACTTCTCTTCCTATTTTATATGCAATCATGAACTAGGTCACAACCCAGTCATCTGAACATTTGGAATATATTTCACAGGATCCGCTCTGTATACAGTTTAATTATGAACATTGAATCACATAAATCTATAAGAATGAGCGCTTCAACTTTTAAGAATATTAGCAACCGACAGGAAGGAAAATTCAGTATAGTGGAAAAAAAATTGAAGCTATACATCCATTATTGTATCAGTCACTTAATCCCAGCAAGGAAACGTCACCATAACTACAGACAATAGGAAGTATAAGAAAATATTCATGGCTTGGCATACTGTCAAGTTATTTCTTAGCTCTTAGATGTAGTAGTAGATCAGTAACAACCTGAGATCTTAATCCACAAATTAACATACAATATAAAAACTAAAAATTAACATACAATTAACAAAACCCAAAAATTATCCACACGTAAAAGCTAGATCATTATCCACACGTAGGTCAAACACATAAATACTTCCTCATTTGTTTGAAATTAACATAAAATTAACAAAACCCAAAAATTATCAAAACCCAAAAAATTAGGGAGAGAGAGAGTATGAGGGAATTACCTTCCTTGCTTCGACGATGCTCAAAATCTTCAGATTGTGAGAGAAGGAAACCCGAAACCCTAAGAAAACAAAAGCCCTAAGAAAATCAAAACATTATGGAACCGAAACCCTAAGAAAAATAAAACCTTAAGAGATTATGAGAGAGAATGAGAGGTCATACCTTCGGAATAGGAGAGGAGGGAGCGTTCGGCAGCGGGAAGAGGGAAAAATTGGGCGCGCGCAAGAGAGAAGAAGAGGGAAGGGCGCGCGCAGGAGAGAAGAAGAGGGAAGGGCGCGCGCAGGAGAAGAGTTGGTGCGAGAAAATTTTGGAGAATTTTTTCCCTTTTGGCACTTGGTAAAACTTTTCTCTTTGCACATGTTTTGCATGTGATCTAAGCTGTAAATTTGTCACAGTTTTAACTGTTACAAATAATATAAAAAATAAAAAATTGCATAACTAGAATTTTCGTAATGGATTTTTCTTATAGTCACTGTTATAACTATTACTATTTGTAACGATAATAACCGTTACTATTTGTAAAAAAATGTGTGACAAATTGCTTGCTTTCGTGTAGTGTTTCCTGTTCGAGATTTAAAAACCTCATTGGTTGTTCTTTTAGTAACCGCTACTCCTTGTTGGATCTTTTGTTGCTCCGTAGTACCTAGTGAAACTTCTTATTTTGTAAAGGACATATAACATTATTTTCTATCATGATTTAGCACTCGTATTAGATTATCATGAACCATTTGAAAATTCATGGACAAGGGTGAGAGAATATTCGACTATCTATTATGACATGACAGTTGTGCACTGCAGCCATTATCTGGATTATGGAGACTGAGGATTCACTGCAGCCGGTTACGCACTGGCGAGGCATGAACTCCAAGTTGAAGTAATTTCAAGTATTTATGGGTTTTCGGATATTATTGAGACTTTGTCCTAAACTCTTCATATTAAGATATCTTGAGTTGCTTCGTTAATAATTGTTTGAAAATAGATAAAGTTGATATGTTATTCGGTAACATATTGTTATTTAAGTCATGGAACCAAAAGTTCACTGCAGCCAGACATACACTGGCGGGGCAGGGATTCTAAGTAAAGTGACTTCGAATATCTATATGTTCTTAGATATCATGGAGACTATATTCCATTTTCATATGATTATTGGTTTTCGAGAACCACAAATCCTTGCACGTTTATTCTGATTTGATACTGTACCTCCTGAGTATTTCGTACGTTTCCTTAATCAACCCCTGTTAATTTCTCTTTAGCATTTTATCGTTAGATCATCGAATTCCTCAAAAGTATACATTGACAGATTTTGTTTTCATACTTCGTTTGTGTCTTGTCTAAACTACGATCTTAAATCATGTCTATCTGACCATGATTTTTCCTACCTTGTCCTAGTCCACTTATATTAAACTATCGATTTTTGATCGTACTTAATAGTTGTGTCTTCATAATTTTGCTCCTCTAAGTTGTAATTGAAACTTCATTCTATCTCGTGCCTATTTGATTCTTGATCGTTGTTAGATCGTGTTATTCAAACTTCTTGTGTGTAATTATCGTACAGGGTCTCAAGGCTCAGAGAGCGTCTCAGAGTTGTACAGGATCGGTAGAAGCACTAGGCGGACAGCAGCAGACGGCCACTGGAGTTCGCAGTTGGGGATAGAGTGTTACTGAAGATCTCACCGACCCGAGACGTCTTTCGTTTCGGCAGAGGTGGAAAGCTCAGTCCGAGATTCATCGGGCCCTTCGACGTGATGGCATGGATTGGCAAGGTGGTATATCGACTAGCACTTCCAGCAAGCTTGGAGAAAGTGCATGATGTTTTTCACGTGTCCCAGCTTCCACGCTACATTCCATATCCGAGCAATGTAGTGGACTACTCAGAGCTAGAGGTGGGTCCAAGCTTCACCTACGAGGAACAGCCAGTAGAGATCCTTGATCGGAGGGAGAAGCGCCTGTGGAACCAGACTATATCACTTGTTCGAGTCATGTGGCAACACCACTCTCCGGGAGAGTCCACGTGGGAGCGCGAGGACGAGATGCGGAGCGATACCCCGGTTTATTTGTTTGATTGTACTTTGGTACTTAAGAAAATTTTCCATTCAATAAAATTTTTATATTGGTGAGAATTGTTTTGAGTTTTGAAATTAATAAATATGATTGTTTCATTGGAATTTCGAGGACAAAATTTTTCAAGGAGGGGAGATTTGTAACCCTACTTTTCTGAGTTCCTATGATTTAGGTTATCAAATTTTGTTTTGATATTAAATTAGAAATTTATTATTTTATTATGCATTTGAAATCCTTTGGCTTATATTGGGTTTCACCCTAGGCCCATTCCTCCCTGGGTCCATTTCCTTCTTTGGGCTGGTACTCTTAAACTTATGTTAACTTTTTCCAAATTCAATTTCAGAAGGAAGATTAGTTCCTTCCCACTTCTTCTGATTCCATCTGTTGAGAAACTAATTTGAATTATTTTTTCTTTCTAACAAACTTTCTAACGGTTCCCTCCCATTTTCGAAATCTCAATTTCAACTTCCTATTTAAAGCTCATTGCTACCTCTTCCTTCAGTTGAACAATTCTTCAGAGAGAGCAGAGCTCATACTTTCCCTTCTTCTTCTCCAACCTAAATTTCTCAACGACAGTGGCGAAGGGCGAGTCGAAAGCTAGGCGGAGCTATCAGCAGTAATGAACGTTTATTCACCACGGCGGCGTACAGCGGAGGATTAATCTAAGTCCTGGCGACCAGTGAGTAATCCTTCGTATTTTTTGTCCTGATCTAATTGCTCTTGATTCAACTCACTATTTGATTCATCTATTGATCTAATTCGTAGTCCTCGGTGAATTGTTCCTCGTCGGCGAATTTTTATGAATTTTTGAGAATTGTTCGAGCGGAATTAAACCAGTCTAGATCGATTGATCGAAGTGTCGATCACATATCAGCAAACAAATTCAGGTGAGTCGATCTGGATGAACGTTTATTCATCGCTATTGTTCATAAATCTGCGATTCCTTCCTAAACTTCTTGCTGATTGATGGATCCATGAGATCTGTATTTTTTTACACTTTTATTTTGATTTCAAGAGAAGCAGGGAAGTTTGAGAAAGAATCTCGTATAGCTGACCCCTTCTTGTTTGTGTTTATGTCTGAGTAGGATTTTACTGAGCTGGACACAGGGAATTGTGTCCGATCAAGTGGATATATTGTTGCTGCAGATTCTATTCTTTCCAGGTAAACCTTACTAATTTCAGATCAGTAAGATTAGTAGCAATTGGACAATTGTAGTAGTTTATGTTTTTCCTTGATTGAGTATCACACTCAGCTGTGATCGACTGTATTTTGTGTTCAGTTCATGTCTGGACAGGGAATGATTGCAATCCATTTTTCATTTATGAATGAACTAATTTTCAATTGATGAATGTTTGAATTTGAGACTGCATATGTAGTGTTTGGTTTAGAATGATGAACCTGGGATTTCATCTCAGTATAGCCACTAAACTTGGGATTTCATGTCAGTCTAAATTCCTGCATGGTTAGCTAATATTTCCTATCAGTGATTATTCGGGTTTCATAATTCATATCAATAGTCTAGATAGTGTTTGTAACTCACTGATTTACTGGTTTTCCTTTCCTGATTTTAGAGTTTAGCCTTGTTTTAGTTTGAATTCTCTGATTTCAGAACTGAGTATTGATTCATATTGGTAAACTGAGAACTTAAGTATCAATGGTAGGGTTTTCCATATCAGGATTGTATACTCATGTTTCTTCTAAGTATCAATTTCTAGTTGGCAATTTTGATTTCTTATGAATGACTATAGACAAACCTATGTATTGCTATAAATTTGGGTTTGGAAATCAGGCTGTTAATTAAATTTTTCCTGTAGGAGAGTTATACTCCTGAGAATCTGTCACTAGTGAACTTTTGATTGAGGATTTTAGTTATGGCAGTAAGGTAACTGTGGACTGTGACATATTCTTCAAGGAGATTAACATTGTGTCTTAATCATTGCATGGCAACTTTGGAATTGTTTCAGTTTAGTTGTGGGTTAAATTCAGTCTGGCACATAGAACCAGTTGACTGAATGATCAGTTTTAAGGAGTTAGTTTAGAAGTTCGACTTGGTTTCACAAGTCTTTGCAGCCTTCTGTAAACAAGGTTTTCCATGTTTAAACTGAGTTGCAGATGGTTACCTGGTGTATCAGTGAGCTTTTGTTCCAAAACACCTTGGCTGAATGTTGTTTTTATATTGAAACTCACTCGACAGATCAGTGAGACAGGAGGAGTCTGGTTAGTGAACTGAGATTTCATGACAGTTTGGTTCAGTAATGAACCCTAGAGATTCATATGTATTGTCTTGATAGATCAGTGAGTCAGGGGACTGTTTAATGACAAGAACTAGGAACATATGTATCAGTGCTTAACACTAAATCAGAGATTCATATCAGTCCTTGGTTCAGTGATGAACCTGGGACTCCTGTGCAATACTTTGGTTCATTCCATTGAACCTGAATACATATGCAATACTTTGGTTCATTCTATTGAAATCTGAATACCTGTGCAATGATTGGTTCATTTTATTGAACCTAAGATTGTATATGCAAACTGATTCAGTCTAGTGAACCTGAAACCAACATAATACAAGTTGATTCAGTCTAATGAAGCTGAAACTGCATATGCAGTATTGGGTAGGATGATTCCTGAGACACATATCAGTGTCTGTCTTTGCATCTGAGAATTCATATTAGTATTTTATCAATGAACTTGAGATTTATATATACATTGTCTTGGTTAGTTAAGGAACTTGGGAATTAGTTAGGAAACCTTTCAATAGGAACTTAGCTCACTTTATAAAACAGTTATAGGGTCCACCCTTAAACAGATTTTATAAGTCATCTGTTTGTAATTTTAAGTATCTCTGTGGTTTAAGACTTTCCTTTAGCCTAACTCCAGGCTAAAATGAGTAAAAGTTGTCCATTAGGTTTATTTTCCAAACAATGTTAGTTAGCTTTACATTCTAATTATTAGTTAACTAATGGTTATAAGGAGTAGTTGTAGGAAGTTTAATGTTGAATAGTTAATAAATGGGCTTAACCAAATAACATAGCTTATAGTTAGGCATGTTTAGAACTGCAAGATACCAATTTAGAGCTTGTTTAGTTATTACCCAGCTTGTACTCAATAAACCAGGAGGACATCCGGTTCTACTTCCTACCCTTGATCATCCGGAGCAAGGCAAGTACTTTTTTATGGTCTTGTGTATTTACATTTCTTGTACTCTTCCTGTGACACGTCATGACACAATATTCTGTACTCCTGTATTCCTGTTCTTTTACTTACTTGTGTCGGATGGGAAAATACACTAGCTATGTGACCAAACCCCAGTTACTATATTCATGTAGATAGCTTAGGCCTCGCATCGTGCATGCGGGCCCTAAGCCGTACCATATTCATGTACTCCTGTACGTGCTCCTGTACTCATCCCAGCCGGTCACATAGGCTAGTTGTATTTCAAACATTGTGCACATGTCATGTCTTGTACTTCAGGTTCATGGTTTACATTCTTATACTTTATTTTCTGTACTTTACATTCATGTACTTTATAGTTCATGTTCTCATGTACTCATTTTCATATCATGATGTTCTTGTTCATTACCTAGAACTGTACCTTGCTCCTGACTGGATATGTTGTAGGTGTACTTGCAAGATATCATTCTACCATATGGGCCAGAGCTCGGGACATTAGCTGAGCAAGATGGAGACATGACTTAGCTAGAGGCTTCAGGTTTAGACTGTTTAGCTTTACTCCTAGATATTGTTTTAGAGTTCATAGTACATTTCATTCCTGATGACTAGTATATTTATGTTATATGGATTTATGGATTATGGTGATCGTTCTGGGAATGTTTTTAGATGTTGTGATTGTACATATTTATGTTTATCTGGTTAGATTTTTCTAGCTTGGTACATCTTACTTCGTCGTGTCTAACGACGAAGGCTGGGCGTGTCCGACTCGTGTTCGATATTCGGGAGCGGGTCGTGAGAATCAAGTATAACACTACAACTGAATCGGATATAGTAGATATCAAAGCAATAAAAACTATCAGAGAATGTACTTGCCGGCTGTCCTGAGTTGAGAAAATCGATACTACAAACCACTCAATGAGCCACGAACGGTCAACTCGTACAACAGTCTCCTAATGCTAAAACAGACATTACCAACGTTCTCAGAATGGTCAAATTAGCTAGAAATGCCTATCCATAAGTCCAATTCTGGACACAGGGGCAAAACGATAATTTTGGATCAAAATGGTGTCCGTCGTTTGACCCACTTTGCACCGAAAAATGTGCCAGAATCTATGGTCTCTAAAGTTATCAAACTATATGTCTACAGATCTGGTTTGACGAGACGAACCCAACCGTATGTCTAAAGTTGGATTCCGGTGGGCCGTGCACAAATTCGCCCGATGGATCGGGTCGCGGGCCCACCAAAATAGTGTTCCGGTCGACCTTCTCAGAATCGGACCAAACTTGGCATACAGGACCAGAAAAATGATACGGACCTGTTGGCACAAGTTTCGTCTCGATATGACGAGCGTGCACAAAGAAATTGACAAATATGCAAAAGGTCGATACGGTGAATTTTGACGGATACGCATCAAATTCGTCGCGCACACGCGACCAATTTGAATTTCGTCAAAGCCCACACGTCCACGAAGTCGATACGCACCTTTCAATACTTTTGGTTCGCGACCACGTCGCCCAAATTAACGGGACGGACGGCGTATCGGGACAATTTTTCTAAAAGGGTTTTAAAGCCCTATAGGTTGTCTACAAGTCTCTTCAAACTGATTTTGAAGACTCGCAACAAGCTGGTCGCAAATCGGCCACAAAGTTGGGATTTCGGGACAGTTTCTAAGGTCCAATAAATCAAATTTTTATCGATTTTGGAACTCGTTTTTCGTCGCACATGATACGAATCGGCACGAACTATTTGAAGAGAATTAAAGGTGTATATGTTAGGATCGTACCTGACCAAGTGGTTCGCAAAACAATAGAACGAGAAAGGAGAAATCTATTTCCGAAGTTGGCTCCGCTGACAGTTTTCGTGCGCGGGTGGGCTGCTCGTTGTGCGTTTTCCAACGATGGACGGCCGCGGGTTGGTCGACGGCGACGTTGGGGCGTACGCTAGGTTGGGGGTGACAGCTAGGGTTTGAATTTTGTCAAAATTAATCTCTCTCTCTATATATACACGTATATATATACAGGGGGAACTTCGATCGGCTTAAATTAGGAAAAGGGGGGTCCGCTCGGTTTGCTAGAATAATGTTGCTGCTGTAGGAACCTTTGTGGGGGGGCGCGTGTGTGTGTTTGTTTGTTTTTTTTTCCTTTTTTCTTTTTCTTTTCTTTCTTTCTTTAAACCTTAAAACCTTATATACATATATATATATATATATATATATATATATATATATATATATATATATATATATATATATATATATATATATATACATACATACATACATACATACATACATACATACATACATACATATATATATTACATACATACATACATATATTATATATTTACACATATACGTATATATTTATTTATATAAAAATTAAACCCATTAATATTTTCCCCTATATACAAATATATATATATATATATATATATATATATATATATATATATATATATATATATATATAGATATATATATATATATCCCATAAATGGAATAATACCTAAATATATATATAAATAAAATCAGAATTTATTTATAAACAAAAATTAAATATTTTATTTTATATAATTATTAAATATATTAAAGCTTTTTATAAATAAAAACTCTATCAATAAAATACCTATTTAACTAATAATATAAAAACACTAAAAATAATATTTAAATAATATTAAAAATAATGAAACATTATAAATGACTATATTAGCCATATTCAGGAAAGTGGGGGTGACAAGGATTGATTGGCCGCTTGTAAGCCGACTTATTTGTGATATGTTTTCTTCTGTTAGCAACTGAGGAACATGAACTATCGTGGTGCGTGGTCCAACCCATGTCCTTGTTTAGTTGTTGGGTTGGGCTATTGTGCTGCGATAGGCTACGGACCGAAATCGCGAATCAGAAGTCCTTCACCTGCCCATGGTTATAGGATATATCTTATCTCGGCATGATTTTGGCACCGTTTGTCCTTGTTGGGTTGTATGGGTGTCGTATTATCTCGATGATATGGTATAAGCCTATAACTCATGAATCAGGTCTTATTTTACTCATTGGGTTTTGTCTTATTCATTATGTGCTCCCTTGTGGTACTTGCTATTCGGGGCCTGACCCCGCTGGTTTTGTTTGGCTAGATCTCGTAGCAGCGCCAGAGGAATCAGCCTTCTACCCGAACAATGGTGCACACCAGGAGTATGGTCGCCAGGGACCATGAGTGGGTTTCTTCTTCACCGCTCTTATATCTTCTATTTTGTACTTGGCGTTTAGCCACCGGCACCTGTTTAGCCGGCAGTTCTGGATATTTAGTTCCTCATATAATTTTAATTAAATCAGACTGCAGCTGACTATAATTATGTACTATTGACTCTTGGTACTAGCTTATCATTTTGTATAGCTAGGCTCATGAATCATTTTGATGAAGCGTCGGGGACGCCTTACTGCTTTGTCTTATAAGATCATTATTTACTGCCTCTTATTTTGATTGATTGAGACATAGATGCTCCGTGAGACCATAGGAGACTTGATTGTAGCATGCACCCCCTAGTCTCTTGACAGCCACGATCGTCGTATGACGTTTATATACCTCATATGGAGTAGCTGGCCTAGTCCGTCTCAGTATTTCGGTACTGGGGCGTGACAATTGGCAACATAGGATGCAATGAAGCCAGCCGCCCCCGTAATGAGAATATTCTTCGGTGTATGGCTCGTCGTCATCACTCGTTGTCAGGAATAGGCCTACATTGTAATAGTTACAAACATTTTATATGAGGATATTTAAAACATCAGCAGAAGCATCGATAGATCATAATCAAGTAATTGCAGAAAATATCATTCATCCTCATACATGAGTTAAATAATTTCACCAGGTATCATGTACTTGCACTATTTTATTTTATTTTAAATTTTTAGAATCATGTATAGTACATGTACCAAACAATTGGGAAATCTTAGGGTAAACATATTTTTGCTTCTGATTATATTGTTATAGTTAACTGCTGATCACTGACTCTGGCAAGCAAACAATTGGAAAATCTTAATGGTCTGCTTGGATTGAGGATTAAGAGGGTTAAGTGAGGGGAAGTTAAGTGAGGGGGAAGTAAAATCATGCTTGGTTTGAGGGTGGGGGTTTAGGAGGGAGGGTTATAGAGGGTTAAGTGAGGGTTTATTTCATCCTCTTTTATCCATTTTTTAACACCCCAAATCGGTAGGTTAACGAGGGTAATTGAGGGGTTTTGTTTAAAAGTCATAAATGTCCCTTATTTTTTATAAAATATTATATATTTTTTTTCTTTTTTTTGTTCTCAACATGTTAATCCGTAGCTTCCTAATTTGTGAAGATATTTTGATAAGTTCTAATTAAAAATTCAATCAAATTTAATTTTATGACATATATAATAAGGTTATTTTGGTAACTATCATATTTTTATTAATCACCCTCTCACTTAAAACCTCCAATCCAAGCAAGAGTTATTAAACACCCCCCACTTAACTCTCCCTCCAATCCAAGCAAGGTTCTACGTATTGACTCTACTCCTCCTCGCTTAACTCTCTCTCATTTAACCCCACTTAACCCTGTTTATTTTTTCCCCCCTCAATCCAAGTAGACCCTAAAGAGTAAACAGATTTAAGTTCCATATATCTAAACAATTTCATATACTTTCATTACCGATTCACAGAAACACTCAAACAAGTCTGGACGTGTCTCAAGTAATTGTCATGCACTAGCAATTTTATACATCTTCGTGAACATAACACTTAAATTCAGAAAGAAAAACAGTTAAACCTCCGTGTACAAAATTTTAATAACGATTGGGGTATTATAATTGTTGTCGCGTCGAGTACACACACGAAAGCGACACAAAAACAATAATCTTACGGCGACGAGAAAATAACAAAGCACAAATAACCGAGCTATTGCATCCAAGAACAATATGGACAAACACACAAATTTAACGTAGTTCGGTCAAGCTCAACCTACTACATGTGTCTTGTCCGATTATTGGAGACAAATGTAGTATTTCGTCGTTGAAAACGAGTCATATACAACAACGAACACCTTGACTTGTCATAAAATTGGTTACATTCAATAGACAACCACATGAGAGTGTTGCCGACACAACGTGATCTTTTAAATTTAGCTCCCACTTAGATTTTCTCCCCAACGATAAGGTCTTTAGCTAAAATCGTAAAACAAACCACCGTGGTGGTCTTGCCCAAAACTCAACACGGTCAATGACACGGTTTTTATCCAGAACCGCGAAATTGCCTCTAACAATGGTTTTTTTAGGTATCCTTTTCTCCAGGTTGGCGAGCAATGCCAGAGGAGGTGGCATGGATTCGAACCGTACCATCCGCACGGGACCCCCCTGTGTACCCAACGGGCTGCATCCCTGTAGATGCCTCTAACAATGGTCTTTGTTCAGAGTCGTGAAACTGGCTCTGACATGATCTTTGCCTTAGAAACAAAAAAATGCTACGACCCTTCTACCGAGGCCGAGAACCTTTATTCAACCGGAGTACCTAAAAGAAAGTCAAGACGGACTTGAACTTCTCCGTAGGAATCACTTCTATTAGCATGTCAACTGGGTTGACTTTAATATCAATATTCAAAAGAACAATCTCCTTATTATTATAGAAGCAAGAAAAGGGGATATTACTTTTAATCCCACATCGGAAAGGAGAACAGGAGAAGTCTCATTTCACTCTATATAAAGAGCCCATTTGCCTTCTTTGAAAAGGGGCACCAAAATAAAAAAAAAAAGGGAGCCCGTTTCCAGGAAGCCCGTTAGAGCCACGAAAAGTTGCAATAGTGCCTCTTCTTCTTCTGGATCGGCTGCAAGTTCTTCACTTTCCATCTTGGCAAGGAAAAGTTGGACTATTACGAAGAAATCTAAGGCAGCACGGACCATGCGCCCCAAATGTGCTACGCCCAAAGTGAACTAGAGATACGCACTCAAAATCATGCACGCTGCCGATGGTAAACTGTACAGAGTCGACTCGGGTGCGTTCGCACCAGATACAAGCCGAATCTCAAAGTCTCCGTCTCGCTTGGGCGCATCTTCAACATTTGGAACCAAGTCGTGCGAGGCAAAACTTGTGACTTTGAACCCATACGCCCACGTGGGTTGTGCGCATGAAGTAGGTTCAAGTCGCAATACATGTTGCTCCCCCACCAATGATCTAGACGTATCTCATACGCTGGAACTAGATTAGCGGGTACAGCATTCACATGACCACCGCGGCACTTGGCCTCGCCATGCGCCTGAAGGAAGTGTGAAAGTGAAACTCTTCCCTCATGATTTTCGTAATGTGATCACTTACAAACACAGATCAGGAGAGCTGACCATTAAGCACGATGCGACCCTCGCGAGACATACTTGTTCTACGGTTGCCATCAACTGCTGCTGCCATAAAACAGTGGCTCCACCACCAAGGCAGTCTGTGTTCCAGCGATTTCAGTCTGCTACACCAGTCCGATCGACATTATCTCGGAAACATGATGCGAATTGAAGTCTTTGTACAGCCTACTCTCAACTCGCCGCATCACTCTGATATCTCAGCTAGGCGCATCGTCTCAGCCCAGCGCATTAGTCTACCAGCGCATCACTCTACCCCGTCAGAGCGAATTACTCTCTCGTCAACGCACAGGTGCATCTGCCAGCCTAGGTCTCTTCCATCATAATGAGGCTTGGGCACATAAAACCCAAACCAAGCATTCAACTTGGCACCCAATGCTATCCCATAGAAGAATACTGTCGACAAGGGGATCGAACATAAACTATCATGTCTATTTCCGGTGCATCTCAGTCTACTGAAGGAGTTCATCGTCAAAGCTTCTTCGAACAAGGAGATCAGCAATCCACAGTGCAGCGTCTCGCCAAAAAAGAGGATCGGTCGAGTTCATCTCCATTTGGAAAGAAAAGTGAAACGAGAAACAAAACTTATCTTCATGCTACTACTTATAGGCTTGGGAAAATCAAACCCATGCGCCAAGTGACAACTTTTTTGAACTCGGTGCAATGAAATTGCACTTATGGTGATGATTCTGCCCCTTCAAATTCAGCATCAAAGAAGTCATTAAATGCCTCAGAAGAGCCAACAAAGACTGACCAATGAGGATGCGCCACACAGAAGATGTGCTTGTCAACACCATGCGCTCCGTACTGAAGCGCCTAGTGGAACATAGACCCATGCGCCCAGTGGTGTACGGAGATGCGCCCACTCAGGCTCGTCACCCTTTAAGCATTTAAGCTATGTGACAGAGTTAGCAGCACACTTCCCGAAGACTGAACAGTAGACAGCTTTTGGCAGAAAATGAAGATCCGCCAACGTCATCTTCATTATTACATTTTGTCCGTTACAGCTGTGCTTTGCCACGTGGTCGACCGATCACTTGCATGTGCCTCCGCAGCCATACGCCCAAAAATTTGCATGCACCTCAAAAGCCATGCGCCCCCGACTTACTCCTGATACCAAAAGGCAGAAGCTAAGTCTCTGCATGCACTTCCACAGCCATGCGCCGAAAAGCTTTACATGCGCCTCAGGAGCCATGCGCCCAGACTGGTCTGTCATAGACCAAGTCGCCTTCCATGCGCCAGATCCTAGGCGCATCCTGACAGATCAACCTCTACCAAATTCAAGATTTTTGAGCTATGAACACGCGCCACGTATCATTTGACTCAGTTTTGCCTACAATGGGTGCTAACCACCCAAGATCTTAGCAACGGTCGAATCTTCGCAACTGCCACGTGTCAGCACCACCGTAACCCAATAGTGCAGTTCAAACAAGATTCAGCTTCAACTCAGGGTGCATCGTCCATGCGCTCCACAACATCATCCATGTGGCGTTCCCACGTACAGGCACATCCTACATATGTGCGCATGAGTAGACCAGTCTGCTGCCTATAAATAGAAGGATCATTCCTTCATCCACATACACACAGACACACATACAGATAGATCATCATATCTACCTACAGAGACAAAAAGATACACGTAATGTCTACTTTTCCTCCAAATGCTCCGGCATCCAGAGCAACCCAGACCTTCAGAGAATTCAAGATCGTCGTCAAATCGTCAACGGAGTTAACGCATTACCACTCGGTCCACCGATACAGTTCCCAGATAAAAATAAAAGTGTACTCCTTGAACTACGTCTAAGTCCTACATTGTATAATATTCTGTTTGTACTTGATATACCAAAGTTTTATCTCAATAAAACCTTTTTGCATTTTAGATGGCAAACATGCTGGCTACTCTGCTGGGGACTTCTTTCTCTTACGACGAAAAAGTTGTGTTGCAATCCGACGACATCAAGCTTGGCTTATCGCACAAGACACTCGTTGTGCGCCTCAATCAACAGGCGTATGAGAAGTTCATCTCTAAAGGCAGCGCAAGTCTTTCGAAGCGGCTGCCAAAGCTGAAGAAGACTCGCCAAGTCTGGGTGCGCAAAGGAGATGCGCGGAGCACAACCACTGAAGGGGACGTGCCACTGCAGCCCACCCTTCCTGCTAACGTTCTTAGCAAGCAAGATGCGCCCGCCAGTATAGCACATCTGCCAGGGAAATACAGTGTTGACTGCATTCCCCAATTGTCCTCTTTCCAGTCGAAGAAGATGTGCCGACGAAACAAAGGCGCATCTAACTTCCCGTGCATGAACTCTGACGTGCAGGAGAGGGCATCTGTCTTTAACAGAATTACTCACTATCGTAGCGAGGATGAGTTAGATTCTGAGTAATATGCGCCTTCGCAGACTGGTATGAATAAATCTAAGACAGCATGGGCCTTGCGCCCTAAATGTGCTATGTCCACAGTGAATTGGAGATACGCGCTCAAAATCATACACGCTGCCAATGGTAAACTGTACTGAGTCAACTCGGGTGCGTTTGCACCAGATACGAGCCGACTCTCAAAGTCCCCGTTTTGCTTAGACGCATCTTCTGCGCTTAGAACCAAGTCGTGCGAGGCAAAACTTGTGACTTTGAACCCATGCGTCCACGTGGGTTGTACGCATGAAGTGGGTTCAAGCTGCACTACATGTTGCTCCCCCACTAATTATCTGGGCATATCCCATACGCTGGAACTGGATCAGGGGGTGCAGCATTCACATGACCACCCCGGCACTTGGCATCGCCATGCGCCTAGAGGGGGTATGAAAGTGAAACTCTCCCCTCATGATTTGCGTAATGTGATCACTCACAAACGCAGATCATGAGAGCTGACCATTAAGCACAATGCGCCCCTCACGGGGTACACTTGTTCCATAATCACCATCAACTGCTATTGTTGTAAAATAACGGCTCCATCATCCAGGCAGTCTGTGTTCCAGCGACTGTAATCTGTTGTACCCATCCGAAGTCATCTCGGAAAGAATGTGCCAATTGAAGATGAGTCAGAGCACAAGGATGTCTCTTGCCATGTTGTCTCCAACTTCCATTCACCAGGAAGAAAGACAACCACCAATCCCTCGACCGCAGCAACATCATCCAAGAGTCAGCCGAAAAAAAGCAAAACGATAGTCTCGTCCTCAGGGATATTTGATAGCACCCGGTCAAGGAAGAAAGTTCCAGTGGAAGCATCAGTCAGGAGTAATCAAACTCCAGCTATCGATGACAACCCTCCACTTGAAGATGAGGACGTTCTCCAAGGAACCGACCCCGATGTAGCTGGGGGTAGCCAGTACGAGGTCTCAAAAATGGAAGCTCTTCCGCAGGAAAGTCAGGTCGAAAGCGAAGCCTCAACCGATCCATCCACTTCCATCCATGTTATTCCAGTCTACATGGCTGGGGGTGGTGATGAAAGAGAGTCAAACGCTCTAGCTCCGGACATTGTGCAGCACATGGAGACCCTGGAAGGGAGCCTCGAAACCCTCTCTGCTACCATGCAATCCTTGACTCAAATGGTATTTGAGATTCGGACCACTCTGGCATCTCAACCATTAGCAAGGGCACCTGTCTTCACCAGTTCCGATCCAGGGGCCATTAGAGAATCAAGTATACCCCCTCAACGGGTATCTTAGGGTGCAGATCATCACACTGCACCTCGGACGTCGGCTCCTTCAAATGCGGAGCTTCACACCTTACTGCCCTCACCGGCTCCCAGTTCTACAGAGGAGCTAGTTAACATGATCAGAGATCTGCGCGAGCGCTTTGAAGCATGAAATAAACAGGAAGAATGTCATAAGATGGGAATTCCACAACCTTACCCTCTCGAATGGAACATAGTGGTTTACCCTCTCAAGTATAAACCACAGGCACTGACACCATATGATGGAAAGGATTCTCCTTGCCGGTATCTGACCTACTTCCAGTTTCAAACGGGACATCTCCCAAAGAAAGATGCCCTACTCACCAGCCTTTTTGTCAGAGCAATGAAGGGAGTCGCTTATGACTGGTACTGCAGTCTTCCTGACCACTCTATATCATCCTTCGATGACTTGACATGCCTCTTTCTCGACCGATTCTACGACGGTAGGAAGGACATGACTATGTCATCTCCTATGGAAGTGTGCCAGGCAGAGAAGGAGATTGTTCGAGCCTTCATCGAACGTTTTCGACAAACATGCTTAAGGTTGCCTCATCTTCAGAACATGCACTGATCGATGCCTGCAGTATGAACATGACTCCTGCAATCAAGCTCTGAATCGACTCCACCCAGCCTCCCGATTGGAGTTCATTGATCATCGGGGCCAAAGCTGCTAAGAAGAAGACACGTAATGCTCGCCTTCTGGGGGTTAACTTCCTCGCCTTTGATGACAAAGGGAAATGGCCTACTACCAGCAACGGTGGGCACGAGGAGAAAGGGAAGCAGACATTGACCGTCAAAGCTTTGAAAAGCATGCAGGGGCCCGCTCAAAAGCCTCCACCAGCATCGAGGCCGAAGGAGGTCTACTCCTTCAATGACGATGACACCTTACAACTCTTCGAGATGCTGAAACAGAGCGACAAGATCAAGTTGCATGATCCTAAGCATCCTAACGAGGTGGACAGAGTGGGCGACCCGAGGTACTGTCACTACCATCGGTTTATTGGACATCCAACTGAAGATTGCTACATCCTCAAAATTACATACAATGCATGATGAATGAGAACGTCATCTCAGTCGATTACGAAGAGAAAACAGTCTCGGCCAACATGGTGTCGCTCCAGTTCGGTACCTTACCACCTACTACAACTCAAAATGGTGTTGTCCCCATCCCGAAGGTGACATTGGAAGTGGTCAACCTTCTGCCGACTCTTGACAATGCGAGTGGATTGATTCCACTCACCATATCTCGAGAGGAGATCATGTGGGTTCATCCAAATCTCGCTCCGGAACTGACTCAACTGGGGGTACATTCTACCTCCAAAGCTAAAGGCAAGAAGACCAAGTTTTGCCGAATGGTGACCTCCTCCCGCAAGGAGGCACTTCCTATACAAATGTGTTCACAGCAGAATGCTCAGCCTGAGGAAGCCCATGTCGAAGTGGCACCTCCCGTCACCACCTCGGCTGCTCAAAGTGAAGGTCCTTCCCAACTTCCAGCGGCTGACAAACAGAAGCATAAGGAGGCCCGCTTCGACAGGCCTCTACGAAGAGACAACGTTTTGGGGTTAACCAAACCCCACAACTTTGACATACTGGCACAACTTGCCAGTACTCCAGCTCGGCTGTCCTTGTTTGAGCTCCTCTTCCTGAAGATACTCGGGAGGCTCTCTGCGAAGCCCTGAATGATGCTGAGTCTTTCATCAGTCGGGTCAAACAGCCTGAGGATAATCCAGCATCATGTCCATATAGCCATAGTGTGGGGGAGATCATCCCCAACATCACATTCACTCAACAAGATATGCTACTCAAGAACAACAGGCACAACAGACTACTGTATTATATAGGGTACGTTGGTGACATCAAGGTGGATCGAATACAGATCGACCCGGGGTCTTCTCTCAGCATTGTCCCCCGAACTCTGCTCCAGACGTTGGGAATCCCGATGCATCATCTGACAGCATCCCATACTACAATCAGTGGTTTCAACGCCAGCAAGAGTGAGCCACTGGGGAAGATCAGGCTAAAATGTCATATCGGTGATCTCCAGACTGAAGTGACCTGTTATGTTGTGGATGCGAACGTCAACTACAACATCTTGTTAGGGCGATCGTGTCTACACGAATATATGGTGGTACCATCCACTCTTCATCAATGTATAAAGTACGTATCCACCAACGGCATAGTCCGAACAGAGTTCGCTGATGTCGATCCTTTCATAGGGATTGAGGCCTTCTTTACCGACTCTGATCTGTATAAATTGATTCATCTCGAAGATGAAGCCAACGATGCCGATGATGAAGCCGAAGCCGAAGCTGACTTAGAGGCAGAGATGACAATCGACGCTCCCCTGAAAGTGCGACTCAAGGGCAAGCCGCCTCAAACATCTTCTCCTATAGTGGTCAAACTTTGCGGGAGGGCACCAACTTCTCTAGGCGGAGCATCCACTGAAGCCCCCTTGAAGATACGAATCAAGGGAGAGCCTTCTCAAGTGCCAGCTCATTTCGTACCAAAACTATGTGGGAAGGCACCAGTCGCCGGAACACCAACAGAGGTACCTCTTAATGTACGGCTTAAAGGCAGACCCCCTCAGTCTTCAGCCCCTCTTAAGCTTCAAGAGAATGCCCACGTATCTCTATCGGCACCAGAGCCGACAAAGGCCAAGCTCCCAATAGGTTCTTTCGAACCACCTCAGGCTGCTCCAGTACTCACTGACGAAGAACTAGGAGAGTATATATCCGCCAATATGGACGTACCGTCCCTTGATGATGTAATCCCTCGGGAAAAGATCTCGTATTTTATTAATAAAAGGGTGTCTTTATTCTAGTCTTCCACATTGGAATGTCATGTATACTCTAGATAATGCTCTACAGTCGTTTTTAACACAAATAATGACTGTTAATCATGTAAATCGAGTCGTCCTGTACCAAGGAGTCTGTTATATAGTCCCGCCTCGGAACAGGACGAGAAACCTGTCATCTTCGGCAAAGTCGAGCGTCAAAAAGACCTTCCACCGACGGAGCCAGAACTCGACACCGACAGGATGCAAACTTACTGGTACAATGATTGAGCCAAGTATCTCATCCAAAAGGTGGACTACAACCTGAAAAGCGGCCAGGGTCTAAACTATGACAAAGGTCGACGTCTTCCCTTACGACTCCCTATTCCGAAAGTGAAGCCACAAGACTATTATCACTGTACTCGACGGGGAGTGGGCTACATCACGCCCCCAACAACCCTAGAAAGTTCAGAAGCAGAAGACGTCGCACATACTCACTCGTCTAAGGCTTCAACTTAGGACTCCGACACCAGTGTTGGCTCAATCTTCAGGAAGGTGCTGTCTGCCAATATGACATCTATGCATCCTTCAGAAGATGAAGACGACAATCAAACAATAGAGTTCTTCGAAGAAGAACCCTGGGCTCAACGCCTAGGCATACAATAGGAATCTCGCTTTGAATTACGAGAACCCCCTACCGAAGACAAAGTCGAGCAGATCGACCTCGGGGAGGGATCTTCATCCAAACCTATTTTCATCAGCAAGAGCTTGGCGGAAAAGGTTCGAGAATCTTTGGTCCAACTGGTCAAAGAATACATCGACGTCTTCGCCTAGAGTTACGAACACATGCCTGGGCTCGACCCACAAGTCGCAATGCACAAGCTTAATATCTTACCTGACGCTAAGCCCGTTAAGAAGCAACAATGACGTTTCCATCCCAACATTATGGACGCTATTGACAAAGAAGTAGACAAACTCATGGCCAGCGGGTTTATTCGCGAAGAGCAACATCCGGAGTGGGTGGCCAACATCATCCCCGTCACCAAGAAGAACAGAAAGATCCGAGTCTGTATTATTACCCAATCAATTACTTACAGAAAAGGAACTTTGGCACAACCAAAGTACAGTTTCGCGGTTCACATATAAAATTGTTGAGGATACTAGAAACCTGTGCCACATGACATGTTAAATGGCACCAACAAACTACTCCAAAGTAATAAGAGTAACTAGCACCAACCATAAGGAACTTCTCATGTATTCTACCATAAACCAAAATATTTCATAAATTTGTCACTCTTAGCTACCTTAAAAACCAAAACATTTCTCTTTTACATGTAGACCTTAATCAACTATTGCCAATGAAGCACATAGATAAATCAAAGTTTTAAGCATCGGCACACACGAATACTCGTATGAAGATTACAAAGCCGGGTATTTTTGAACCTTAAGATGGATAGGGACATAAGGCAAAGGTTCGAAAACTCTGTTTTCGGATCAATGTTAGAGCCTTCCTAAAAGTTTCATCCAATTCTAACTTTTAGTACCCTAAAACTAATAAAACACAATATCAATTTAAATTGAGAAGGATGGCTGAAAGATATAACCTTAGAATTCTTGAAACGACAAACCAGATTTATTCTACAGATTGATCGACCAAAGAGTCATTTAAACAAACACGTAATGAATCTAACTGAAAGCTTCTCCTCATGTACTTATAGTGCACATCGACAACAGAGTTTTTCCTTTCATAATTTAGGAAACCCGCTATATTCATTAGATAAAGAATGCAGACATACATTTAATTCTCTGAAACGAAGTGGAGCAAACTACCTCCTCCGATGAGAGGATAAGGATGACATGTTTCGCCATGGGAATTTGGTCTCCTCTTCCGACAATAGGTCTGGGGAGATGGAGAGGAGTGATTTCAAGGTTATATATACATACTTGTAGTAGTCGAGATTGGTTGTTAGGTATCTGTCGACCTTCCTCTTCTTCTCCAGAAGCTGTTGTCACAAATGAGATCCATGGAGGCATCGAAGAGGGAAGTGACCTCGGAGGGGCCGAGGGTCCGGGTGAAGGATTTGAGGAAGTGGTGGAGGCGCTCGACGTCGGCTCCATCTCCTTCGTATCCTCCGCCGCTCCATCTCCAGTGGTCCTCGAGGAAGAAAAATTAGGGTTAGGGTTTGGGGATCCGAGGGGAGAGGAGGAAAGAAGGTACGTTAGGAAAAGAAGAGAGGAAGAGAGAGAGAGAGAGAGAGAGAGAGAGAGAGAGAGGGGGGGGGGAGAGGGGAGAGCTCAGGAGAGAGTTGTTAGGATTTTGATCGGAATGAAATTTTTTAGGGGAGGGATTTTTTTATGGGAATGAAAAAATGAGAGGGGAATGAAAAAAGAAAGTGGGTCCTGAAACTTTAGGGAATGAATTTTGGAAACTTCTGTAAACGTTACGACATTCGTAAAACGCTATAGAACTTGATATGTAATTTTCGTTATGCATATATAATAGCAATCCAGAAAAGCATGCTATTACTAATAGTATTTTATAGCATTCAGACTCGAACGCTATCAAAAATCTGCTATAGTAAGTCCTATTTGTTGTAGTGTAATTTGATTTAGGTCTCGCTCGGCCTAGGAGGAACAAGGATAGTCGTGGCTATCGTACTATCACAAAGTATTGCAAGATTTTCAGTATGTAGACTAGAAGGGTGCAACGAAATATAAGGTGTTTCGACAACTTTCAAGGGTGCTCGCTACCCGCCGTTGAAAGGGAGTTGTCTAACCCGATATAGTCCAAGATGATGAGTCGCTAGTGACCTTCATATATATATAGTTAGGCTGCATGTTAATGAAATTTTCTTATAGGCCTATCTAGTTGTTTGCAAGGACGAACTCACGATGCACTTATGTTTTATAAAGGCTAACTAACAAATGTCTTATGCAGGGACACATTTTGACATAACTATATATTATGAATGAATTCATTGTAAGCATGGAAGGATGGTAAGTATTGGGTATGATCAACTTTACTAAGTGACACTTTTGTGCTCGTAAACACACGTATGCTCATGAATTCTTAACTGACCCTAAGGCAATATTAGAAAGACTACATTTATATTCTTGCATGCACTCACTTACTAACCCCCCAACTACCCAGGTGCAGATTTTTGCTTGGATGCGCTGAGGCGTTGGAGCTCGGATTGGCAACTCTTGAAGCTGTTCGGCTAGATATGTTCCTCTCTTTTATTTGCATATATATATCTTCTGTACTTTTTGTATTGGAGTTTCTTTTCTGTAAAGCTCAATGAAGAGTAAGTAAACAAATTCGTCTATATCAATTCAAAAGTTTTCCTTTCAATCAAACTTTTTTAAGAAAAAACACACAAAAGTACATTAATGTAAGCTTCGAATATGTCATTAGTTACATATGTCAATTAATCATATCTAAGGTATCATCGTTTATCCAACAGACGACACATTCGTACAATATCGGGCATATGAATAAAGAAAACCAAGAGAAGATAGCCAATACACAAAATCCAAGATAGTAGCACAGGGCCGTACTGAGTGTGGGTACACATTACACGCAAGTACATGATACAATATGCCATCAACGAAATTAAAAAAAAAACTTAGAAACTCCAAATATGAGAGCTGAAATACAAATACAAATGAAATACAGAAAAATTCGAATACGAGGACATGGAATATAAGTACCAGAATAAAAATATAGTTTACGGACAAACCTCCGTAGAAAATACAGTCTCTGGAAAATGGTCTCACACAACCCGTTTATATCGGAACTCATTTAGTCTCAAACACATCTCGTTTAAAAAACAGGATTGGCAGGTCGGATTAACAGGTTGAGGTTGTTTTTCCACCCTTACTCTATATATAATATTCATCTATATGCGAAGAAATTATTAGATGGACCATGTCCACCATTCATTCTATTGAACAATTCACTCGAACATGACATACGGGTCCTAAAAGGATTCAGGATTGAGATAGAACCCATAAGTAAAGTTTGAGCAACCAGATCCATATAATAATGAATAGTGGACATGGTTCACCTAATAATATCTCCTCTCCGTATCCGATATCAATTGAAGAATAGTTGTTTTCAAATGTTGCTATATGATGATCTCTCATTCATTTAGGCCTAGGTGAGTCGTCGGCAAAACACATTTTACTTAAAAAGAGAACAAAAATGTACAAGTAACCTTCAATAGCAAAACTAATTGATATAAGGATTAAATTAACCATACAAAAAAAGAAATAAAAATGCACATTTAAGTAGATAGGCTGAAAAATTAAGTTCAGCTACATGCAATCACGAATAATTTGATAACTTGGAGAGGACACTAACACCCTGGGAAATAGTTGCAAGGGGTCATGGATTCTAATGGCAAGATGAATGGGGGTGATATGCTGCTGCTTGTGGCATGGGTGAGAAGATAGGTGAATGCTACTAACTATAAATATCAGCTGAATAAATATCAGCTGAGCCAAATCAATCAAGTGCCACGGAGACCTGTTGCGACTGCAGCTAGCGCGCGCGAGTCTATGCATCACTTCCTTGACGCTTCGCAGTACCAGAGCATCAAATTGGCCAAGCTGCTTCATTCACGTTACTCGAGTTCATCATTTTATGTACTTTACTTTGCAACAAGAATTGAGATCCCGTTTGGTTCGCTGTAATGTAATCGTAATTGCAATATAATCAAATAATTTTTTTTTATTTTTTTTATTTAATTACATTACGATTACGATTATATTACATTGTATCAAACGATGCCCTAATGGCTGCCTCCGTATCATCTATCAACCTTTGCATACCACCAACAGCAGCAGATCACCGCCATCATCTCACCTTTAGTATCCATGGCCTCACCATCTCTGTATGCTTCTTTTAGCATGCATTGAAGCCCTAGCTATTTATATATATGAATTTGTATTGACATCTGATATATTTGTTATAACAACTAGACACTCTGGACTAGGGGTGAGCAACGGTTCGGTTCGGTTCAAACCGATCCGATTTTATAAAAACCGAAAAAACCGAAAACCGTATATATGAAAACCGTAAACCGAACCGTTTTGGGAAGAAACCAAAAAAAATCGAACCGAAAAAAACCGAACCGAAAAAAATCAGTTCGGTTTTAGGTCGGTTCGGTTCCTGGGTTAGTGGCCAGGCCTGCACTTAATTTAAGCTAATGTCCTGACCATAATTTTTTACATTGAAACAAATATAGCTCCAGTACAAACATAATATAAACAATACAAACAAGCAGTATACCACCAGATTCGTCTGGTAAACAGATGACCTGACTGGATTTTTTTTTCGATACTGACAAGATCAATTTTTAACATACAAGGCAAATATACAAACATCCAGTTCCAGTCCCAACAAATACAAACATACGCTACAGGCTACAAAAATTGTTAATATACAAACAAAAATTACATGAATATTTTGGATTCAACCGGTGATACTTATTTGTAACCAGACCAGATCTAAGTGCATGCTTCTCATCTTCTGCTTCATCAACTACTTGAAAAGGTCAAGTAATGATCTCTTGAAATGAAGCTCACCTGACGAAATCCTATAAGTAGCTTGACAATCTCCAAGTGCAAAATGGACGTCCCATCTACAAAATATGAGAATATAATACAACTTAGCAAACAAAACCACAATCTTACCTTCCTATCACTTGTGTTTCTCCATTTATTCCATGATCTACCACCTGAACACCACACAACAGCAGAAAAAGAAAAAAGAAAACATCAGAGATACAACAGCAGAAAAAGAAAAAAAAAAACATCAGAGATCTAGAATGAGTGCTGGAGAGTGGAGACTCTCAGTAAAGAGACGTAGATCTAAGTTTAATACAGATCTGATATGTAGATCTAAGTTTAGATCTGGAGAAAGAAGTTAGAAGTTTAGATCTCGAGATATGATAGACTCGTCGGAGATGTAAATGACCAGGAGGAGAAATAAATTAGCGTTTGGGAGAGGAGTGGAGCAGAACACTCTCGGAGAACTGGAGATCGGAGATGGAGAGGAAAGCGGCGGAAGAAGAAGAAAAGAAATGAGTTTGATGAGAGAGAAATTAGGGTTTGAAAGTTTTATATAGATGAAGGGGTAAATTAGTAATTGTATTTATTAAATTCGGTTTTCGGTTCGGGTCAGTCACCGAAACCCAAAATCGAAACCCGAACCGAAATCCGAAATATCATAAATACAGAACCGTAATCCGACCCGGCTTAGTTAAAACCGAACCGAAATGCTATTTTCGGTTCGGATCGGTTCGGTTTTCGGTTTCAAACCTTTTTTTGCTCACCCCTACTCTGGACAATATTGACTTCCACTTATAACTAATTAAGAGACTTTCTTGGACATTGGATTAATGCTCTATTCAGCTAACTTGTTCTTGTTGTTTCTACTTCTAAAGAGCCAGCTGCAGCATAGTAATTTCGATGGTAACTAGTATTATGTATTAAACCTCTCCATTTGGCACACCATGGCTTGCTCGTCAGGTCACAGTAGTTGATTTGTATATATATTTGACTCAACCAAACTTGACTTCTTTCTTGATAATCTTGCCTAGCTGGAAGAATTGTTCATTCCTTGCAGTACGTACTCTCATGTTTTTTGCAAGGGCCAAAAGAGTATTTGATACTTCCATCAGTGTGTCCAGTCTGAATTTGGTAATAGCATATTTATGGAATACAAATCTGATTAAATATTTGATTTAATTTGATTTGGATGTCCATAATTAATGTTGGACTATTTTAGATATAATATGATTCTTATTTGAGGGTTTCCTATTTAAAAGATCCTATTATAATCTAAAATAGGATGTTGATGGACTATTTTACACTACCAAAATAAGTCAATTTAGCGACGTCATTTAGCGACGTCTAATTTTAACGTCGCAAAATATTGAAATTAGCGACGTACAAGAAAATACGTCGCCGTACGTCGGTAATCAGCGACGACGTGCGACGTCTTTTGTTACACGTAGCAAATATGTGGAAATTAGGGACAATTAGCGACGTAGGTAAGACTAAGTCGCTTAATAGCGACGATCAGCGACGTATTTCTAAGACGTCGCTAATTTTTTTACATACCGATTCAGAAATTTTATTTTCTCCCATTCTCGATCTCTCCTCCCAAATCGTCGAGGCCTCCCCCGATTCAGAAAATTCCTATCCACCGTCGAGAGCCGCCGAGAGCCGTCGTTCCTCCACCCAAGGCCGGCTCTAGCATTTTGGAGGTCCTAGACAAGTCCTATAAATGAGGCCTTCAGTCCTCTATATATTTTTATTATAAATTCAAGAAATCTAAAAAGTAAAAAGAACTTTTCATTATTGCTAGTAGAGCAACAATGAAATTAGACGGCACAAATCACAATTTATGATTATTATTTTTCATTGGCAAATACATCACTGATTATGAATTATTCACTTGATAACACTAATGAAACTTTGCTAGTAGAGCAACAACGAAATCAGACTGCACAATTTATGATTACCTTTTTTTTCCTTACTGACAATGAAGTTGAAAATTTCAGTTCAGATATGGAAGAAATCAATTACAATTTTTCTGATTGACCAAATTAAAATGAAAGCAAACAAACAAATATATGGAGGAACAAAACAAACAAATAATGTAAAATAATTATAGTACAAAATAAAGTCTCACCTCTCAAGCAAAGACCAAGGAGCCTCCGAGCCGGCTCTGCTCTGCTTGCCAACATTGTCGACGACTCGTGGCCCGGTGGCCGTGAACTGACAAGTGACAACTCCACATCTCAGATCCAACCGTGTCCCGAGTGATAGCAAAAAAATCAGAAAGAGATGAATCAATTATCAGAAAATATTATTTAGAGACTTAGAGAAAGAGAGATGATAATTAACTTGTCAAATAGCCAAACAAAAATACTCAAATTTATACCAATTTCACAAGAGAAAAAAAAAGACCGTTAGAAATTAAAGAAGAGAATTAGAAAAATACACCGATACATGCGGCGCGCTGCGGGAGGGAGACTTGGGGAGAGGATTATCTGTTTCCCAAAAAAAAACAAAACCGTTGTTCCTTTTTTCTAGGTCTAGATTTTAATTGTTGCCGCAATAACAATTGCCCGCCATTGACAATTGCCTACTGGACTTCCAGGCGGTAGGCCCTTTGTCAAAAAAAATTTCGCTTATGAATAACAAACACTACCAAAATAAGTCATATCAGCGACGAGTTTAGCGACGCTTAATGAAAACGTCGCTATTATTTGGCAATTTAGCGACGTATAATTTTTACGTCGCTGGACGTCACTACTACCGACGTTCAGCGACGTATTGCGACTAATTTTTTTATAACAAAATTTTACGTCGCCCAAAAGTCGGTAAACGTCGCTATTGTTTTACTATTAGCGACGTTTTTGCGACACTAGAATACGACGTCGCTATATTTTTAGAATATAGCGACGTTCAGCGACTTTCACTGACGTCGGTAAATCTTTTCCACTAACCCGATCGGATTTTCCTTTCCCCCCATTCTCACACGAAAATTTCCCAAAAAATTTGTTTTCCCCCCATTCTCCGCCGTCACCCAGCCTCCTCTTCCACCGCCTCTTCGAGCTCCTCCTCCTCCTCCACCGCTCCTTCTCCTCCACCGACCTCCTCCTCCTACTCCTCCTCTGCCGACCGGCCTCCTCCTCCTTCTTCTCGTTGCTGCGTGCTCCTCCTCCTCTCCGAGCTCCTCCACCGACCCCTCCTCCTCCTCCACCGCGAGCTCCTCCTCCTCCTCCTACTCGGCCATCCCAAGATCCCCTCCTCCTCCAACCGAGCTCCTCCACCGAGTTCCTCCTCCTCCAACCGCCTACACGCGCCGCGGAGCTCCTCCACCGCGAGCTCCTTCTCCTCCTCCTCTCGGCCACCCCCTTCCTCTATCAGCCCCAAAGCTCAGGTAAACCCTAACTCGATATCTCTAGTAGCCATTTGACATGGACACGACACAGACACTAATACGACACGAACATATATAATATATATGCTAATTCTCTTTGAGCAGTTATGTAATTTTGTAACTTTACTAAGGCAAAGTTATCTGTAGTTGAGGGTAGACCTCTGTCAAGTTTGCTTCTGGCAAAGTTTATCATTGTGGCGATGCTAGCGATGTGACAAGACTAATACCTATGCCCTTTTATTAACTTTGTTTCTGGCAAAGTATATTGTCGCGATGATGCTAGCTATACGGCAAAGTTAATGTCCTAGCCATTTTTATTAGTGTATTACAAACTTCAGATTCTTATGAATTGGTAAACTGCATGTTCAAGAATCAATTTACAAACCAAAGGTTTTCGATGGTATGACGAGGCTAAGTCCCTAGTTATATTTTTGTTTCTGTCAAATGCTAAGCCTTTGCGGGGTTGTCGAGCCGAGCCAATATAATAGGTTCCGTTTGTTCGGTTGAATATTTTCAATGTTTAATAGACTGGACCTAATATTGAACTTTTGTCAAAAATATAAATTTGATAAACATACACTGAATTTTTACATTTCAATCATTTACAACAAAATACATCACTAAATTGTTACATTTCAATCATTGGGTATGTAATATCACAGAATTGTGAAAGGAAATCAATTTCTTGGCATTTTCTTTCCTTTGAAAAATTGTAATTCCCACTGATTTTCTTTTCCATTGTTTGGAAATGGCAAGGAATTTGAAAAGGAAAGTGAATACTTTAATGTGGAAAAGTGTTTCCTTGCTTGGATGGATGTAATCACTTTTTCCCCTAATTTTCCTTCCATTGGAAATCATTTTCCTTTCCTCCTCAATTTCTTTGGCATCCAAACATAGGAAAGTAATCACTTTCCTTTCCCAATATACATGATTAGAAATGATATCCCAAATTGAGGATACCTGAATATTTTAGTTAACCATAGTGAATATATATATGAAATTCTTAAGAAAGAACATACATACTAAGACTGAGATGAATTGAACTAGAAAGAAAACAAATTATTTTTTTAGAGAAAACTAAACTGAGAGAAACATGTATTTAAGTACTGTTCCCAACTTGAGATTTTGGAAACACTTGAAAAGGATTTCCCTTTTGAAAGTCTCATATGTAGTTATGTTTCTCTAAAAGAAGAGCCTTGTCCAACTTTGTACTAATTCTTTCTAAATCGAGTTAGTTATCCTTCTTCCTTCATGATTAAAGTTCGGTCATCATAGTCATGATTATGGATATCCGATATCTTAACCAAAGTGAAATATATCTGAAATGTTAATAACATACATCTTATGAATTAAGCAAGGAAGTAAACAAACACAAATGATCCGAAAAATTGTATACGAGCACATTGGACTTGGACACGAGCACATTTGTCACGCCCCAGAACCAGAATACTGGAGAGCGGGCGGCGCATGCGGCAGCGGGAATTCGAGCTTATGCGGCTGCGGAAAGGAGGGGCTCATGCGGCAGCGGGATGGCAAGGCCTTATGCGGCTGGAAAGGAATCAGTCCATGCGGCTGGGGAGAAATGTGGACTCATACGACATGGGATTCAGCAAGGGTATGCGACTGCGGGAGGAGGCAGTCTATGCGGCTACGCCTATGCGGCTGGGTTCAAGTAGAAACTTATGCGGCTACGCCAAGGGCAGCTTATGCGGCTCGCGGGGAGCAAAGTCTTATGCGGCTGGAGGATCAATAGGTATATGCGGCTAGAGATAGCCTAGGCCTTATGCGACTGAAAATGAATGAGTTCATGCGGCTGAATCATGGAGTCTCATGCGACAAAAGGTGATTGAGTTCATGTGGCTGAAGACAAAAGTTCATGCGGCTGTGGGGGTGATTAGCTTATGCGGCCGGGAGACCAACAAGGCCATGCGGCTATGGAGACTTGCCGCATGAAAGTCATACGGCTGAGGCTACCATGCGGCTCGAAAACTGTTCTTCTTCTCCACTGATCCGAGAAGAATAGCTATGAAGTCCTTGACTTCAAAGCTCCATAATTTCTTCATTTTAAGCCCAAATCTGGACTTCCATAGGTCAAAATAGGGCAGAATAAAATTTTCTACAACATGGAACCAACAAAACTTGGAAATAACAATATTAAGTAGATCAAAACCCAAAAAATCTGAAAATACTATAAACTAGATCTATGCAAATTGGACCATGGAAATTAGAAACGTCAAATATTAAAGTGTGTTAGAATCTCGAGAGGAAGAGAATGGAACAATAAAAATGAAGTTCCTCTATGAAGCAAGCTACACTTACCTAAGCTCTCTCTCTCACTCTCCTGGTGGTTGAAGAAGTAATGGTGGAGAAGAAGAAGTAAATAAAGAGAGAGAATGAGGGGAATAGATTAAATAAGGAGGGTGGTGGTAGGTAGGAGGGTTCACCTTTGGTTCATGATGAACCAATCCAAGCCGAACCAACCCAAGAATAAATCAATCAATGAAATGCTAGAATAAATCAAGTAGGGAGACACGCAATACGGGTCAAATTACGTATACGTATACCAAGATACGCAATACGAACCACAGGCATTACAACTCTACCCACCTTAAAAGAATTCCGTCCTCGGAATTTAATTAAGAGGATAGAGGGACAAGAGCAAGCTATACTAATCACAAACAAGTTATAACTAGGCAATCAATGATTCATTCAAGCAAGGAACTAAGGGTGTAAAGCATAAGAAAGACATTATATCTCACGAATCAAATAGGTCGGGATATCGCGATCGGATATCAACCTCACGCTCCCACGTTGACTCACCCAAAGAGTGATGACCCCAAGCAACTCGGACTAACTTGATAGTCTTGTTCTTGAGTGTCTTCTCTCTTCGGTCCAATATAGACACGGGCCTCTCCTCATACGAAAGGTTGGTACCAACAACCAATTCCGAATGATCCAGGATGTGGCTCGGGTCTGGGATATACCGTCGCAGCTGGGATACATGGAATATGTCATGTACATCACGCAACGACGGCGGAAGGGCGAGACGATAGGATACATCTCCTACTCGCTCCAGAATATCGAACGGTCCTAAATACCTAGGACTAAGCTTTCCTCGTACGCTGAAACGAATGACGCCATGGTTAGGCAAAATCCTCAGGAATACATGGTCGCCGACAGAAAACTCGTGAGGGCACCGATGAGAATCGACCTAATGGCGCTGACGATCTTGTGCCACGCGAAGATGATCCCTGACTCTTCTGACTACTTCAACTGTCTGGGCAATCATTTCTGGACCAAGCATCTGCCTCTCTCCAACATCATCCCAGGCTAGCGGGGATCTGTACTTCCTACCGTACAGTACCTCGAACGGTACCATCTGGATACTGGCCTGGAAGCTGTTGTTGTACGAGAACTCCACCAGGTGCAGGTGATCTTCCCACGAACCACCGAAGTCGAGCGTAGAAGATCTCAACATGTCTTCAAGAGTCTGGATCGTGCGTTCCGACTGACAATCAGTCTGTGGGTGATATGCTGAGCTGAACTGGAGGCGAGTTCCCAAACTCTCTTGCAGGCTTCGTCAAAAGTGCGACATAAATCTGGAATCTCGATCCGAAGTGATACTGACTGGAACACCATGAAGCCTGACGATCTGCCGGAGATACATCTCTGCTAGCTGAGCCGTCGACTGACCAACTCTGAACGGGACGAAGTGAGCCACCTGCGTGAGCCGGTCGACTATAACCCAAATAGCATCTCTGCCTGCCGGGGATCTAGGCAATCCAGTCACAAAATCCATGGTCACATGCTCCCATTTCTATTCTGGAATCGACAAGGGCTGAAGAAGTCCAGCTGGCCTCTGATGTTCGGCTTTAACTTGTTGATAAACCAAACACCGAGAGACAAACCGAGCTATCTTCCTCTTCATGCCATTCCACCAAAAGTGCTGACGGATATCACGATACATCTTCGTGCCACCGGGATGAATGGAATACTGCAAACTGTGAGCCTCTGCCATGTTCTCCTGTCTGATATCTTCGCTAGGTACACAAAGACGCTTACCATGTCGAAGTGTACCATCTTCATGGATACATAACTATGGTCTTCGTCCTGCCTCACACTCTGCTCTGAGTCACTGAAGCTTGGAATCTGCCGACTGCGCCATCCGGATCCTCTCGACTATAGTAGACTGAACTTGCATACTGGCCATCAATGCCATACTGGAAGAGAGGACAACTTCTATACCCATCTTCTGAAGATCTGCTAATAGCTCTGGTTGCACGGTTAGGAAATAAACTCCGGCTCTCCTGCTCAATGCATCTGCAACAACGTTGGCCTTCCCTGGGTGATACTGCAGGTTGACATCATAATCCACTATCAGCTCTAGCCATCTCCTCTTAAGCATGTTAAGATCCTTCTGGGTGAACACATACTTCAGACTCTTATGGTCGGTGAAAATCTCCACCCTCTCTCCATACAAGTAGTGCATCCAAAGCTTAAGTGCAAACACTACTGCTACCAGCTCCAAGTCATGGGTTGGGTAATTCATCTCATGATCACGAAGTTGTCGTGACGCATAAGCTATTACCTTTCCATGCTGCATCAGAACACATCCTAAACCTTGGCCCGAAGCATTAGAATACACTGAGAATCCCCCCGTTCCATCTGGAAGCGTAAGAATAGGAGCCGTCATCAAGTCTCGCTTCAACCTCTCAAAAGAATCCTGGCACTCTGCTGTCCAAGCAAACTGCATATCCTTGCGGGTCAACTGGGTCAATGGCGCTGAAATTCGAGCAAAGTCTGAAACAAATCGCTGGTAGTAGCCGACCATGTAATGCCCCGCTCCGCACGAGACATTTGGTTGGCTTATTGGATGGGATCAGAATATTGGACCATGACTTATGTTGGGAATCAGGAGAATTGAGACTGATGCAGTCTCTCTTAGCTGGCTAGACGGAATGGATATTGGAACGTGGCTCGCTGGTGGAGCTACGCTTAGTGGAATTTTGGGTGAGTGGAACTGTCCTTCCTCCTCCTTACTCCTTCATGCTTAATAGATGAAGTATTGAAATGCTATGAACTGCCCCTAAATGTCCCTTATGTTAGTTGCTGAAGAATAGAGATGCTTTTGTTGAGAATTATTGAAATGTACAACACATTGAACTGTTAATGTGATTCGCTGCCTGAGAATGAATTGATAATATTGCCCCTTATGCTTAACACTGCTGGAACAAGTAGACACTTGAATAATGAGATGCCTTATGAATGATAAAATAAGAAATGAACTGGCTATGCTATCGAACCAATGAACTGAATAAAACACTAGAATCATGTACTCTCTATATAACTGTTGCAAGAATATGAAATGTTGCCTGTCCCCTATAAGAAATGAAATGAATGAATGTTAAGTTCCTCTTAAGAAAGGAATGATATGAGATACGTTGCAATGAAGCAATGAATGAGAAATGATAAAGCTGGGATCGTTGAGATCACCAAATGAAATGATGGTAATGATAAAAGAATAAGTCATTGAATATGACTAATGATGCACTGTTGCCTTTACTTTCCTTAATACATTTTACCATGCGATTTTGTTCACAATCGAGTCGGACACGTATTCGCATGGTCATGGACAACTTGTATACAAGGTTTGAGTAATAATTTCCTCGAACGGTTCCTAGGGCCCTGGGGACCGATTCGGCCTAGAAGGAAATAATGATGAGTGCTATGGGAGCACGGATAAGGCGGGGTGGCATAGAGGCTCACCACCTACTATGCTGACCGCATTATCTTAAAATGAAATGAAATGAGAAGAGTCCATATGGTTTAACAACACCAGTGACCATGTAGCCAGGATGCATGCTAATGAATGTTTTGTGCAGGCAGAGTAAGTATATCAGATAACCTGTAATTGATACAGGTACGAGGAGTCGGCTATCGGTAAGAAATCACATAATTGTGATATTGTATAAGTTGGTTTAACTTGCCTGCTTAACATGTTCCATTTAGTATGCTAGAAAGATGCCTTGCTATAATCATTGCTCAAACACAACATACATGCTAAGTGATGCTTGAAGTGAGAACTGTTATAACATGCTTAAAATGTTAATGTTAACGATGCCTCAATGATGCCTTTTCATGATAACACCTAGTATGCCTCAATGATGCCTTTGCATGATAACACCAAGAATGATAAATGATATGTCCACATGAATGCTACTAAGAATATGTTTACATGCTTCACTCTGATTATTGCCCATGAACTGTAAACTGATGCTAGGCCCCAAATAGAAAGATCACTCTAATAAATGCATGCTTAAATGATCACCTTAAAATGTTGGTTTATGCGAGTGGGTTGGATTCTGCTCGCCAGTACATAGATGATGTGCTGACCCACGTTTTGTGGACAGGTGCTCGAGCTTGGAATGTTCTACACACGAAGTTTAGCTGGATTGGTCCCGCGGCATCGAAGATTTGTTGGGCATACAGAAGCTCTCCTTGCACAAGATGATGTCTTCTGTTTATAAAGGGCATAATGTATGGAACATTGTAATCAGTTGTACCAGTGAGATTGTAAGCCAAGTCGGTATATCGAGTGGTAATCCATTGTATCTAAATATCAAATGTAAGCTGTATAGCATTGTTCAGTTGGTTTCCAATTTAAAGTGAGATGTGCTGTAATCATTGTACTTCAATACAAGTCTTGTACTCTTCTTCAATTATCAATAAAGAGAATAAAGTTCTACATATCTCTGTGTGGCTTCGAGTTACTCTTTTTCTCCGCTGCTATAAAGAAGTGATGTACTTCTATTCAATAAGAAAGATTGTCCTCATTAAATTCAATTTATCTGCTTCTGCCGCTGCGATGTGTTCCTATTTGAAGAATAATCGATTATGTACCATCTTTGCCTTGTACAAGTGCAATACCAGACTTGTACGGCATCACGCCCAAGCGAGGACGATCGATTCCAAGAGATAAAATATGTGAATAAATGACTCTATGAATCGGGGCGTGACAAATTGGTATCAGAGCACGGCTTTACGTCCTTGGTCTCTTCTTTGATTCATTTCAAATCAAAGTTGCATCGATGATTAACTAAAGTTGCTTCCGCGATAACTCAACGTTGCTTCCGCGATTAAATCAAAGATTGCTTCCGCGATTATACTATTGTTGTTCGGTAATCATCTTTATATTATCTGTGCTTGAAAGATCATTGACCCTCTTGGCTGCTCACTGGATGTTCCATACAATAAGTCTATATACATTGTGATGCCCCTGAAAGAATGATTGTTGTTGGTTTGGACACAAATAACCCAACAATGACTCGATGCCATAGTATGCTATATTGTGAATGCTGTTTGGAATGTGGGAATATAGAAAAGTGGCTGGGTATGCTGCAATAAGTTGAGAATTGCATGTGATGTTGGAAAAGAATTGTGAATGAAATAATTGATGGATGCGATTGACAGAATTAGTGAATTGACTCATGTGTGTCGGCTAAGTGCTTTCGAGACCCTAAGAATGTTGGCTTATAATATTGAGACCCCGAGATGTTGGTTAAGTATTGTGATCATTATAGATCATGAATGTCCGGAATAGATTGAGTTGGTATTGTTTAAGGATGGCTTCGTTTCTGAGTGGTATATTGCCTCTACCACCTCAGAACGAGATGTATGTTGACCCTTTCCATAAAATAGCAATGAGACTATCTGTGAGTACTGGATAGTGCCGAGACTTAGCTGGGAGTCATGTATTGTACTAGATGACTCAAGTGTCCCCTGACGGTGATGCTATGTTGGGTAGTGAGATTGTAGAAATGGTAACGGTTGGCTTGGTTAGAAATTGTTTAGTCGAGTGATGACTCAGACTAGTAAGACAGTTAGTATGCTACGGGTAAATAGACTTGGATAGAGAATATTGTGGCTTAGAACATCTGAATGTTGACTTCGATTGGTTGAATGTAAATCAAATGTTGCTAATACAAAGTTGGTTGCCAAGCTGAAAGTTTGAAAATATTGTCGGTAAATCAAAGGAATATTAGAGTTTTGTGCCTTGACCCTAAGGTGTAATAGATGTTAACCCATCTAGATCACCAAAGGATAGTCGTTGCCTATGTGCATGTATGCTGAGGAATTGAATTGCACTAGAAAAATAACAAGTAGTGACTTAGAATATTGTTGTTGCCTAAAGGATGGTTAAGTGATACATAAATTGTCGGATTGAATGGGATGAACTACTTGACCATTACTGCATGAGATTAAGAATGCCGTAAGATAGTTTGATGATTGAGAAACAAATGGAAACGAGAAATTGTAAACATGTTGGATAATGTCGGTATAGGTGATTGTTGGTTGGGATATAGATTGTTGGCTTATGACTTAGTGGTTTGACTCTGTCATACAGACCGAATAGTATGATTCCATAGTTATGTTAAACTATCGGAATCGATGACCCTTGAATAGTTAGCATTGGCTTACGGGTTTGTGTGAGTATAAAGGAATTGGAATAGAAATTGAATCATTGGAAATTTACTTGATGGATTATTAGAACGATGAAGATCGTATGTCGGATTTGGAATTTACCGTAATGTTGATAGATCGATCTTAGTCGATTGTTGGGTAAGTCTAGAATGAGCCTCTGTGGGAATTATTTCCTTGAGGAAGACCCTGAATAGATAGACTTGACCCTAGTGACCAGTTGTTGATTTACCAATTGTTGGCTTAGCCCAATTGGCGATTAGTTATTCAGACAGAGTTAAAACCCATAGGTTTGGGTAGAGTTCCTTAGAACTGTTGGTTGCTTGTTGGCCCTAAGAAACAGAAACTAGTATAACCCTAGTAGCCGTCCACTCTAGGGAAGTCACCTGAATGATTAAGTTTAGCTGTCAGTGTAGCTAACCTTAGAGATTGATTGAATAATAGGTGACCATTGGAGACCCATAGAATAACCTTATGGCATTGAATGAGAGATGGTGCTAATGAGTATTGACCTAAGGGAATGTATGCTTCAACTTGAGCCTTAAGAGATGTTTGACCATTGAGGATTATATGTCGGCCATAAGTGGAAATTACAATCGTAAGGTAAGGCTTGAGTGTACCTATAGTCGGGTAGCTAAGTTAACCTTGACTGTTGCATAGAATTATACCCTGATTCGGGTAATCGATAGTGGGTGACTTCGGATTGTATCTTTTAGAAAAGATGAATTGCCTCGGTGAAAAATGTTGTTGGATTTGGGAAGGAAAATGATTGTCGTTGTGAAACCTTGATATGATTGGCTCTAAGTTAGACCCTTGATCGAATGTTAGAAATGTTATGCTTGGATGGAGATTGTCCCTGATGTTAAGTGGTGGCCTGGAAGATAGTGATTTTGGCAAAGTGAATAAAGCAATAAGTCAATTGAAAGGATGCTAAGTTAGATTTAGAAAAAAGAGTTATATTGTGGCTGATCGAATCGCACTAACATGGAAGTTGGCTGAAGTACATATGTTTTGGGGACGCCTAAAATATGTGTATGGATCCAGCAGAAGTGATTGGTTGTGACTGAGATAACATTATAGGAAGAATTTATCGCACTAGCACGGACTTTGGCTGAAATGCATATGTTTTGGGGACGCCTAAAATATGTGTATGGATCCAAACGAAGTGATATGTTGCGACTGAAATAGAAATGTAAGGAAATGTTGGCGAATCAATGAGAAGTTACAAGTAATTGAAAAAGAGATAGACAGATCGAATCGTTGATGGATTTAAATGGTACAGTTGGATAGATATTTTAAAATGACCGAGTGGGCTGAAATGAATATTGATTTGAAGCTGAATGAGTAAACTCATGGTGATTAAGTGAATCTTGTAGAAGACATGTTTCCTTAAGTTTCGAGGACGAAACTTTTTCTGAGTGGTATATTATGTAATGCCCCGCTCCGCACGAGACATTTGGTTGGCTTATTGGATGGGATCATAATATTGGACCATGACTTATGTTGGGAATCAGGAGAATTGAGACTGATGCAGTCTCTCTTAGCTGGCTAGACGGAATGGATATTGGAACGTGGCTCGCTGGTGGAGCTACGCTTAGTGGAATTTTGGGTGAGTGGAACTGTCCTTCCTCCTCCTTACTCCTTCATGCTTAATAGATGAAGTATTGAAATTCTATGAACTGCCCCTAAATGTCCCTTATGTTAGTTGCTGAAGAATAGAGATGCTTTTGTTGAGAATTATTGAAATGTACAACACATTGAACTGTTAATGTGATTCGCTGCCTGAGAATGAATTGATAATATTGCCCCTTATGCTTAACACTGCTGGAACAAGTAGACACTTGAATAATGAGATGCCTTATGAATGATAGAATAAGAAATGAACTGGCTATGCTATCGAACCAATGAACTGAATGAAACACTAGAATCATGTACTCTCTATATAACTGTTGCAAGAATATGAAATGTTGCCTGTCCCCTATAAGAAATGAAATGAATGAATGTTAAGTTCCTCTTAAGAAAGGAATGATATGAGATACGTTGCAATGAAGCAATGAATGAGAAATGATAAAGCTGGGATCGTTGAGATCACCAAATGAAATGATGGTAATGATAAAAGAATAAGTCATTGAATATGACTAATGATGCACTGTTGCCTTTACTTTCCTTAATACATTTTACCATGCGATTTTGTTCACAATCGAGTCGGACACGTATTCGCATGGTCATGGACAACTTGTATACAAGGTTTGAGTAATAATTTCCTCGAACGGTTCCTAGGGCCCTGGGGACCGATTCGGCCTAGGAGGAAATAATGATGAGTGCTATGGGAGCACGGATAAGGCGGGGTGGCATAGAGGCTCGCCACCTACTATGCTGACCGCATTATCTTAAAATGAAATGAAATAAGAAGAGTCCATATGGTTTAACAACACCAGTGACCATGTAGTCAGGATGCATGCTAATGAATGTTTTGTGCAGGCAGAGTAAGTATATCAGATAACCTGTAATTGATACAGGTACGAGGAGTCGGCTATCGGTAAGAAATCACATAATTGTGATATTGTATAAGTTGGTTTAACTTGCCTGCTTAACATGTTCCATTTAGTATGCTAGAAAGATGCCTTGCTATAATCATTGCTCAAACACAACATACATGCTAAGTGATGCTTGAAGTGAGAACTGTTATAACATGCTTAAAATGTTAATGTTAACGATGCCTCAATGATGCCTTTTCATGATAACACCTAGTATGCCTCAATGATGCCTTTGCATGATAACACCAAGAATGATAAATGATATGTCCACATGAATGCTACTAAGAATATGTTTACATGCTTCACTCTGATTATTGCCCATGAACTGTAAACTGATGCTAGGCCCCAAATAGAAAGATCACTCTAATAAATGCATGCTTAAATGATCACCTTAAAATGTTGGTTTATGCGAGTGGGTTGGATTCTGCTCGCCAGTACATAGATGATGTGCTGACCCACGTTTTGTGGGCAGGTGCTCGAGCTTGGAATGTTCTACACACGAAGTTTAGCTGGATTGGTCCCGCGGCATCGAAGATTTGTTGGGCATACAGAAGCTCTCCTTGCACAAGATGATGTCTTCTGTTTATAAAGGGTATAATGTATGGAACATTGTAATCAGTTGTACCAGTGAGATTGTAAGCCAAGTCGGTATATCGAGTGGTAATCCATTGTATCTAAATATCAAATGTAAGCTGTATAGCATTGTTCAGTTGGTTTCCAATTTAAAGTGAGATGTGCTGTAATCATTGTACTTCAATACAAGTCTTGTACTCTTCTTCAATTATCAATAAAGAGAATAAAGTTCTACATATCTCTGTGTGGCTTCGAGTTACTCTTTTTCTCCGCTGCTATAAAGAAGTGATGTACTTCTATTCAATAAGAAAGATTGTCCTCATTAAATTTAATTTATCTGCTTCTGCCGCTGCGATGTGTTCCTATTTGAAGAATAATCGATTATGTACCATCTTTGCCTTGTACAAGTGCAATACCAGACTTGTACGGCATCACGCCCAAGCGAGGACGATCGATTCCAAGAGATAAAATATGTGAATAAATGACTCTATGAATCGGGGCGTGACAGACCAAGCCAAGAAAACTGTAAATTTTTGCTACTGTGTTAGGCACTGGCCACGACTCAATGGCCACGATCTTCTGGAGATCCACTTCTACTCCTCCTCTGGTGATGATATGACCCAAGTACGAAATACGATCAAGCCAGAACTCGTATTTACTAAACTTGGCATACAACTGGTGCTCCCTGAGAATCTGAAGAACCACACGGAGATGCTGCTCATGCTCCGTCTCACTCTTGCTATAGACTAGGATGTCGCCTAGGAACACAATCACGAGCTGATCCAAATAAGGCATAAAGATACGATTCATGAGGTCCATGAATACTGCCGGCGTATTGGTTGCTCCAAATAGCATCACAAGGAACTCCCAATGCCCATATCTCGATCTAAAAGCTGTCTTCGGGATGTCCTGCTCTCTGACTCTGATCTGATGGTATCCTGACTGCAAGTCGATCTTCGAGATTACTGCTGCCCCCTTGAGTTGATCAAACAAGTCATCTATCCTCGGGAGAGGGTATCTGTTCTTGATTGTTACTGAGTTCAAGGTACGCTAATCTACACATAATCTGGATGTACCATCCTTCTTTTTCACAAGAAGCATCGGGGCTCCCCAAGGCGATCCACTAGTACGAATGAATCCCTTGGTTCTGAGTTCTTCAATCATCTTGTACAATATCTCCAATTCTGACGGCGCCATCCTGTAGACTCTCTCTGATACTGGGGCTGTCCCGGGGATTAAGTCGATGGTAAACTCGATCTCCCACTCTGGTGGCATCCCGAGAAGCTCTTTTGGGAAAACATCTGGGAACTCCTCGACTATCCGAGGCAACTGTACTGCTGTTACTGCCATCCGCAACACTGGAAGAGAAGGTTCAACTTCGCCTCGGGAGAAGGAAAACTCTGGCTCGCCTGGAATGCTAAAAATAACTCTGCCAATGTGGCAGTCTATCCTAGCATACTGGTCCCACAACCAATCCATCCTTAAGACCACATCATAATCGGCCATCGGAAACTCTATCAATCTAGCAGGAAATTCTCTACTGCTAACTACGATCCGACATGAGAAAAATACTCTATCTACTCCCACAAGTCCGTTACCAGTAAGTATATTGAGCCTTACTGATAATGACTCGGGCTCCAATCCTACCCGTGTCGCGAATCGTACAGACATAAATGAATACGATGCACTAGAGTCAAATAATACTGAAGCTGGAAAGGTGTTGACGAGAATAGTACCTGCCACTACCTCACCTGGTGCTATTCTTTCTTCTCCTATGGTCAAAGCCAGCACTTGACCATGTCCTCTGGGTGCGGGTCCCCTCTGCTAAAAATTCCTCTGTCTGCTCTGGATCAGGGCTTGGGCTTGGGCATACTGCTGCGGTCTCTGCTACTTGAATGCCTGGGCCTGCGTCGGCAATGGCCTCGGGAGCGGGTACTGCAGCTGCTGCTGCTGCTGATGCTGGACTGGTACTGGTCCTCTAACTGAAGGACTAGAGAATGCTGATGAACTCCCCCTGTTCGGGCAATTCCCAACCCTGTAGTCCGGGGTACCACAAACCAAGGACAAACCCTGTGCTCTGCGACACTCTGATATCACATGCCCTGGCTTTCCGCAGTGTGAACATCCCACTGCGGAAGACTGCTTCTGTAGCTCCCCTTCCCGAAAATTTGGAAATAGTTTAATTTTAATTATTTTATTCGAATGGTGATTTTAGATTTTTGTAAATAATTATTTAGCTAATTATTACGGTAGATGATTTAAGTCCTTGTGGAGTTATGGAGCACAATACGATTATGAATTGTGACCTGGGAGATGTGACAGTGTGCTTCGACTAGAGTACTAGCCATGCCAGGAGAAACCTAGCCATAGCGATGTCCTAAACTAAGAAAACCAGGCCAAGTTGCGACTTAACCCGTACCGAAGATTTTATTTATTAGTTAATTATATTATTGAGTTTTCGGGAGACAGGTTGTACCAAACCAGTCTGGATTGGACCCGAACTGAGCCGAGCCCATGTAGTCATGCGACCCGTCCAAAAACGTTCATGTTGATATATTGTTGGTATAATTTTTTCATATTTCAGTTTAATGATTTAATGCATGTTTTATATATATTTTATTAATAAATAGTATAGATATCAACATTAATGATATCCAATGATAATTGTATATAAATAGGTCCTTGTACATTTTTGGGATTTTTAGACTATGTAAAATGGTATATACACCATTATTTATTTATTGAATTTCGTTATTATTATTATTTTTATTATCAAGATTGTTATAGTATATATATTCATATTTATAGAAATAAGCTCTACACTAGGAATAGATGCTAGTGGGACTTATTTGAGTTCTATGGTATATAATATATAATATATATATATATATATATATATATATATATATATATATATATATATATATATATATATATATATATATATATATATATACGGAAATGCTTTGTTGCCCGCAGGCGGGCCAGCCCGCCCGCCTGCGTGGCACTCCCCCATTGGCCCCCCTGTTAGCATGGGGCCCACGCCGTTGACCGGCCAATGGAGGAGGGCCACGTGGCGGGCGGGCTGGCCCGCCCGCGGGCCAAATAGCAGTCTCCATATATATATATATATATATATATATATATATATATATATATATATATACTTGTATGTGGGTGTATGTATATATAGTTATAATAGAGTAATAGAATATAGAACCCCCGGCCCAGCCCATAGGCCGAGCCCAACACCCCTTTAAGTTACTAATGTTCCTGCTAGTAACAGAACCAAACCCGAGCCCCAATCCTGAAGCAATCCCGAGCGAAAACCCGACACCCCCTCGCTAATATAAAGAGGATTTCATCAAAACCCTAAGCACACCTAGAGCCCAGACCTCGGCGCGCAGCCCAGACGGCCGTGCGGCGCCGCAGCCACCGCCGGCCAACGGCAGGAGGCCGCGCACGCGGGCCGCGCGCACATACGCGTGCGGAAGAAACAGCAGCAACGGTTGAGACGCACCCATTCGAGACGTGATTTCTCCGCCGTTACTCCGCCATTTTGCGAACGGATTGCCCTTGTACGATCACTATATAACCATCTTTTAATCCCTTCAAATAGTTTATTTCGATTTGTACCATGTGCGATAGAAATCAAGTTCAAACTCGACCAAAAACCAGTTCGAGACAGGACGTAGAACTGTTCCAACATCCAATGTTTGCGGTCGATTCGCGACCAGAATATCGCGAGTTTTGGAAAACCGTTTGAACAGACTTCTAGACAACCTAACCAGCATTAAAACCCTATTTTTAGATTATTTTTATAATCAGTGGATGCTAGATAAACTTCATCAAATATCGAGAAAAACCTATTTTAAAACTGTCTAAAAATATAGAAATCGCTCCACACGACGTGCGTCCCGCCAATCCGGGCAACGTGGTCGCGAACCGAAAGCATCGCAAGTTTCATCTCGATTTGACGAGTGTGCACAAAGAAATTGGAAAACTTGCACAGAGGCCGATAAAACAGCAGCAGCGGTTGAGACGCGCCCGTTCGAGACGTGATTTCTCCACCGTTACTCTGCCATTTTGCGAACCGATTGCTCTGGTACGATCACTATATAACCATCTTTTAATCCCTTCAAATAGTTTATTTCTATTCGCACCATGTGCGATAGAAATCGAGTTCCAAATCGACCAAAAACCTGTTCGAGACAGGACGTAGAACTGTCCCAACATCCAATGTTTGTGGTCGATTCGCGACCAGAATATCGCGAGTTTTGGAAAACCGTTTGAACAGACTTCTAGAAAACCTAACCAGCATTAAAACCCTGTTTTCAGATTATTTTTATAATCAGTAGATGCTAGATAAACTTCATTAAAGATCGACAAAAACCTATTTTAAAACTGTCTAAAAATCTAGAAATCGCTCCACACGACGTGCGTCCCGCCAATCCGGACGACGTGGTCGCGAACCGAAAGCATCGAAAGTTGCGTATCGAGTTCGTGGTCGTGTAGGCTTTGACAAAATTCAAATTGGTCGCGTGTGCGTGACGAATTTGATGCGTATCCGTTGAAAGTCACCGTATCGGTCTCTATACAAGTTTTCTAATTTTTTTGTGCACACTCGTCAAATCGAGACAAAACTTGCGCCAACAGGACCATATCGTTTTTCTAGTCCTATATGCCAAGTTTGGTCCAATTCTGAGACAGTTGAATCGGACGCCGTTTTGCGGGCCCCACGGTCCCACTCAATGGGCGATTTTCTGTACGGGCCGCCGGAATCCAACTCTGGACATACGGTTGGGTTCGTATCGGAAAATTGGATCCGTAGACATGTAGTTTGATGACTTTAGAGACCGTTGACTCTGGCACGCTTTTCGGTGCAAAGCGGGTCTAACGGTGGACACCATTTTGGCCCAAAATTACCGTTTTGCCCTTGTGTCCAAAATTGGACTTAAGGACAAGAAATCCAAACTATTTTGACTATTCTAAGAACATTGGTAATATTTATTTCAGCTTCCGGGGACTGTTGTACGGGTTTTGACTTTTGTGGCACACTGAGTGGATTGGATTTTCGGTTTCAGCAACAAAGGACCACAGACGAGTACAGTTTATTGTTTGTTTTCAGTATTGATCTTTACTATGCATCAGTGTTTAGTCGATAGATATATAATTTCAGTTTTATGTGATTTTGTTCCTTGTTGTGTCGGGAGGTAAAGTACCAACGATGTGTGATCTGACCTTAGATCGTGTAGACCGTGTAGACCGTGTTTATTATTGCATTTATTTCTTGCAGACAGTGTAACGTTAGACCGTGTAGACCATGATTATTATTGTATTTAAAACTATGTAGTTCGTGATTATTATTTTGTAGACAGTGTTTCTTTATTGCAATATTTTCTGTAGACCGTGTAATTGTAGACCGTATAACTGTAGACCGTGTAACTGTAGGCCGTGTAACTGTAGACCGTGTAACTTTAGACCGTGTAGACCGTGTCGCATAATTGTCCGGAGATCGATCACATATCAAAGGTACTTCTGTGGGTCAGTTGGTGAGTATTTTATTGCAATTTATTTTCTGTTCTTATTATTCAGTTTTATTGTCTTTCTTCATTTTATTTTATGAATCATATGTCTAAAGGCTAACCCCTGTTATATAGTCATTTTCATATATTGGAACTGCATTCAGTGAATTGTACTCGTTCCATTCCTGACTGAAAACCAATATTTTTCAGGTTAACCGTGGATTCACTTAGCATGAGAGATACGGGGGTACTTGCAGACAAAAGCCTAGAGACTAGCTAGATAGTTCAGTTGTAGTCATTAATTTATTTGTACAAGTTTATATTTTTCTACAAATGTAAAATTTGTGATCATTGTAAGTTAAATTAATTTTGTGAATGAACATTATTTGTAATTTTGATCTTCATGGCCGTGACAGCGTTCTACCGCCGACACTGCGGCGTAGGCTGGCTTGGACACGTCTCGTATCCGTTTAAAAAAAATGGGTACGGATCGTGACAGCTTCTGCTTCTGCTGCTGAGGGTACGTCGAGGTGGAATACTGAACCGACGTCACTGAGGCCGCCCGCCTCGGAGCTCCAATGGTCAAAGCCCTGGCTGCCGGGACTGGTGCTGATGACTGATTCATCTGGCTATGGGATCGCTTCCGACCTCCGGTCCTATCCACGATACTCTGGGAGGTATATTCATGCCTCCGGGCTGCTCTCAATACTGCATCAAAAGTCTGATGCTCAAACTGCTCCACCGCCAACAAAATCTCTAGGTGGAGCCCCTGCTGGAATCGCTGGGCTCTATCAAACTCCGTCGCCACCAAGGTGGGAGCAAACCGACTAAGCCTGGAGAACTCGACCGCATATTCGTCGACCGTTCTACCCATCTGTTTCAGATTGATGAACCTGGTCTGCAGATCGTACCGAGCTACAGCATCAAAATACTTGGTCTGGAATCTCTCCCTGAATACTGTCCATGAAATAGGGGCCACTAATCCATAGGCCAGCGCTGCCCACCAGCTGCGGGCAAGATCTAATAACTGTAGGCGCACTACGGCCACCTTCTCGTTCTCTGGAGTCCTGGCTGCTTCTAGAATCACCCCGGTGTCCTGAAGCCATGCATCTGCAGCAATCGCATCTTTACTGCCGTCGAAGAAGGGAGGGCTCAAGCGCTTGAAGCTGTTGGCCGTGCTATTACCCTGATGACCTCCTCTGGTCAAAGCATCTGCCACCGCCTGGTGTAAGGCATCTCCTCGACGATCCTAGGAAGCTAATAGGGACCTGATGAGACCCACCAAAGTGCCATTATCAGGCTCCGCGGGCTGGACGGGCTGAAGTGGTGACTCTCCTCCAGTAGGCATGACTCTGGAGGCTACTCCTGAATGTTAGGCTTGATCTCCAGGTTGCTGCTTGTAACACCCTGTTTTCTGAAATTAGGGATTTTTGAAAATTTATTATTTTATTATCATATTAGTGGTATTTTAGTCATGGCATGATTTTCTGGTGAATTTAGTTAAGTTAAATCATTTCTAGAGCAATGCTAAGTCATGACTTATGACTTTGTGTTTTTGGTTAGTGTAACTTATTGTAAACCCTAGTTTCCTTAACCTAGACATTGCCATGACCATGTGAACTTGACCATAGGCTTAGAATATCATTTTAGTGATTTTTGGCCTAAGGGGTATTTTGGTAATTTTTTAGAAATTAAGGAGGATTAGTGAGATTTCACTATTCATGGACTTTTGTTTAGTGACTTGATAATCCCTAACTTAGATTACCCTAATCTATAGGTTAATCCCTAACCTAGAATGACTAAGGGTTAGATATTAACTTTAGGTCAAGTTTAGAAATATCTAAACTACCTTTATTAGATCTTTTGCTTAAATTGTGCAAAAGATCTATTTTTGGCACAAAGTCCTTTTCTTAGCCACTAAGGGTTGAACCACTACCCCCCCCCCCCCCCATGCTTGGCCGGCCAAGGGGTACCCCCTTAGCTTGTGCACACTCTATATAACCCCTTGTGTTCATCCATGAATTAATTTACATGAAATTAATTCCTAGAAAACCACATTTCTTCAAACACCCATATCTTGATCATTCTTGATCCAAATTGACTCTAGTCTCTTGCATTGGGATCCTACAACACCAAGGGAGCTAAGGGAGGCTAGCAATCAAGAATTTGGAGGCTTTTGTCATCATCAAGTTGAAGAACAACACCCCCCTCTTCTTTGAATTTCCTTGAAATTCACCAATAGGTAAATTTCCACAAACCTAGTTAAATTCCTATTTTTCTTTCATAGATGCATTCATATAGGGATAACAATATTGTGGGTAAAGTTTGGTAAGATTTTGATGTGTTTTGGTGTCGTGTTGGACACGTATCCTACTAGTCTAGAACCCTAATTTTACTCACTGTTTGAGCACTGTCATTGTGTATTTTGATCACTGTTTTTCCAAACTCTTTGAACAAAAACCTAGCCTAGCTAACCCTAACCCTAATCCTATGTCACTGGACACAATTTGACCTTGTGTCGTGTCCAAGAATGGACACACAAGCTCTCGGGACACAGGGCAGTACACAGGAATTGTGTCCTGCTGCCACAGTGTCCCCACGCACTGTAGAAGCCACGTGGACACGCCAAAATTGGCACAGAGCACGGGGCAATGACTGACAGGTCATCCCCAAAGTTTGGGATGACCTCGTGTCGTGTCGGACACGGAATCGACCCCGCAAGGGTCGTTCTAAACACTGTGTACACACGCACAGACACTGTACTTTGAACGTGTCGTGTCCACTGTACACGACACGTGGACACTTGCTACTGACATGGACACGAAGCCCAACCCTAGGCGCACCTTCGGGCACGAGCACGAGGCCTGTGTCGCTTTGTGTCGTGTCCTAGACTACTTTGAGTTTTACACTGTAACAGTGTACACTCACTTACCCGGGTGACTTCAAATCATTGTGGACACGTCGTGTCGTGTCGTGACACAGTGTCAGGCTGCTAGGGACCTAGCCTAACCTAGGGGCTATCATTACCAACCAAGTTTGGGTCATCTTAGGTCGATTTGATTGATGTTTGAGCTAACCCAAGTTGGGTTTTCACAGTGCATTTCCTGTTTCCTGAAAATTCACAGTTTTTGCAAAATCGAATTTTGATTCGATTTTGCTAATGATTTATGTATTATATTAATGTATTTTAATGTGTATATATGTAGTATATGTGTATGTGAGAGTGTGGGTCGATTTTGGGGTAATTTGGTATTGTGTGGGTTAAGTTATACATATATATACCTATGTGTGTATATATGTATTGTGTGTGTGTGTGTTTTGGATGGGTTTGGGTTCAGGAATTCCTGGAACCCCCCTGATTCACTAAGTCTTTCCCTCTCTCTCACTGTCTCACTCTTTCATTCACACTCTCTCTCTCACTAAGTCTCTCTCTCTATGTCTTATATATATATATATATATAGTATATATATAGGTATTATATATAGATATATATGTATATATATATATTGATATATATATATGTATTAGTATTAGATACATATATGTATATATATGTGTGGTTGTATATTATATGATATTCCTATATTGGGTATTGGGTTAGATAGATTCATACATCTATATATGTATCATATATATATATGTATATGTTCCCAACTATAGGTTATATAGAAAACCTAGACTATTGGCCTATGGCCTAGGATTACTAGCCTATGGCTTGGGGCTAGCCCTAATGACCCAAAATCCTTTGTGTTGACCCTTGTTGACTAAGGGTTGACCAAAGTCAACTGTAGGTCAAAGTTGACCTAGATCACCTAGAAATGACTAGGAGTGACCTAAAACCACTAGTTTGACTAGTTTGACTAAAACCCTAACTAGTTTGACTAGTATTGACTTAACTTTGACTAGTTTGACTTTAGAGTTGACCAAGAGTTGACTTTTGACCAGATTGACTTAGAATCATGTAGTTTGCATAGTAGACTTCATTTTTACTATTTAGAACACATTGTGACTTGTGTTGCTCTGATCAGGAGCCAGACACCTCTCCTCAGACTGCATATTCTCTACAGACATTCATACAGCAGGCGAGTACATTCTCTGACCGTTTCATACTTGTTCAGGCTTTACTTCTCGCTCTAGATTACTTTACTTGTTGCTGTCACATTTGTAACACGGATTGGTACTATATGGATCTTTACATGAGATGTTATCCCTCTCGGGAGCATCGGGTTCTTCATGTTATGTGTGTTTCACTATCATCATGTACTCCTATGCTTCCATCATTCATGTGCACTCATGTGATCATGTACTCTCATGTTTACTGAGCCCTCATGTATACTATCATGTGCACCCTTTCATGGGCCCCATGTGATATCATGTATAAATAACGTAACCTGTATAGATCCTTGTGTATTGGTTGGGGAAACGGGGGAGTAGAAGTGGACATGTGAATAATTCCAAAGTAGTGTAATCATGTGCAAACTCAGTAGTGTAATCATGTGCAAATTCTAGCCATTCACATGCCTATCTTATGCTCTACATCACTAGTCACTTATAGTTCTCTATATACAGTAGATATTTCATTACAGCTATCTCTTTTACAGCGTATATTTCCTTTCAGCAGTTCATGTATCTTACTCTATTGCCTGTATCGTATTTCCTAACCTGATATGCACTGTGTGAGATGTATTGTGCTCGTTCCCGTCCTGATTGGACCTGTTGAAAATATTACAGAGGATGAGGACGAGGCATGGGTGACTACCTATTATGGAGCAGGACTAGATGACACTTGTATCGAGGACCCTCAGCAGGTTCCACCTACAGCTGAGGAGGATGTTCCAGTAGTCTAGACCAGTTTAGTCTAGATAGTCTTTTCTATATCATTTTGTCTCACATTTGAGTTGTATTTTGAGATGTGGAGATGTATAGACTCTTAGACTTATTGTATTATGAGTTGACATTCTGGATGTTTGTATCTTAGACACTTAGTCTTATTTCATCTATGCTATGGTTTCTCTGAGTTGCTATCTATCTTTCTGTTGTTCACTCTTCTACCTTAGATGTGATTGAGACTTATGATGTTACCTCCATTCGGAGAGTATGAACTGTACAGGTACCTTTATACTGTTAGATGATTTACCTAGGACAGCGTTCTACCGCCGACACTGCGGCGTAGGCTGGACGTACCCACTTCTCGTGCCCTTACTCTAGGGTGCGGGTCGTGACACGTTTTTAGTGGTGGCCCATGCAGGTCCAGTTTATGTGGTGGTATTCGAACTAGAGTATCGCCACAGCCTGCAGTAGGAAATAGGATGTAGTTGAGGTACTCAATCACATTAGGAAAAACTCTTATCTAAATCCCTGCTATCTAAATTCTTGCTGATATTGTCTTTCTTTTGAAATAAACTGTCTCCTTTGACTATATCGTTTCTTCTCCGTATTTTGACTTTCTTGTTAATCTGTCTTCAGGATGGTGGAGACACGATCGCAGCGTCTCGGTCCAGGTGACACCACTGAGAGGTCTGCCACCTCTCGTCCAGCTCACCAGGACCCGGGGACTGCAGCTCCCCTTACTCCAGCTCATGTGGGAGCTTCTGCCACGTTTGGGGGTGCACCTCTACTTATTCGGGGGACCATCCCAGCTACCCCAGACATGCCTCCCCCGCAGTTTCGTCAGCCTCAGTTCCAGCAGCACCAGCAGCACCAGCAGCACCAGCAGTACCAGCAGGAGTACCAGCAGCAGATGCCATCTGGGTATGTGGATGCTGCGCAGATGTTTTCATATTTCCAGCAGTTTCTAGAGTCGCAGCAGACCCAGCAGCAGCGACAGACGACGGCATTTACTAGAGGCATTGATGATGTCCATCAGCTGGCTACAGCGACGATAGAGAGGTTGGCAGCCCAGCCGCAGGGAGGAGCAGGACCGCCGTGGCAGCAGAGGATTCCTGGCATCCAGGAGTTCAAGAAGATGAACCCCAGGGACTTCTTGGGTACTGAGGGGATTCTTTATGCTGATGACTGGATAGAGCACATCGAGGAGATCTTCCGATTGGCGGAGATACCAGCCGGACTCCAGGTGGAGGCAGCAGCTAGCCAGATGCGGGATCTTGCCCGTACCTGGTATCAGACGGATCCGAGAGTAGGTACTCCAGGGCAGGCATGGGGAGCTTTCAAGGAGCTCTTCAAGGGGAAGTTTTTCCCAGATCAGGCAGTCGGCGCCTTGGAGACACAGTTCGAGAACCTGGTTCAGGGGAACCAGACCGTGGAGGAGTACGCCGGCGAGTTTTGCCGGTTGAGCAGGTTCGTGGAGGGCCTTAGCGAGGCAGCGAAGGCGAGGAGGTTCAGGAAAGGCTTGGTCAAGGAAGTCAAGTCCTTGACCAAGAGTGAGAGGAGTGCCACCTTTGAGGATATTCTAGCAGGAGCGATGGCAGCTGAGGATGATCTTGAGCTGAAGCTCAAGAGGGGCCGCGACACCCAGGGAGCTGGCAGCAGTGGAGGACAGGCCAAGAGGCCTCATTTTCAGCACCAGCAGCAGAGGCCATTCCAGCAGCAGAGGCCGTTCCAGCAGGTGCAGCAGCCGAGGCACCAGCAGCAGGCACCCAGGCAGCAGGTCGTCACTTGCACTTTCTGCAAGAAGCAGGGTCATGGATGGAATGACTGCAGAAAGAGGCTTGGCAGGTGTCTACTATGTGGTTCTGGAGACCACCAGCTGAGGGAGTGTCCCATGTCTTCGGGACGACCAGTTCAGGGAGGCGGAGCCAAGGCTCCGGCAGGGCAGCAGAAGGGACCTTTGCCGACTCAGCAGCAAAGGTTCACCCAGCATCAGGCTAGGGGTGGTCAGCAGGGACGAGCCTATGCCATGGCAGCAGAGGATGCCGAGGTTACTGGAGAGCTGATAGCAGGTTCTATTCTTCTCGATTCTATTCCAGCTTATGCTTTGTTCGATTCTGGGGCTTCCCATAGCTTTGTATCAGTATCTTTTGCGATTCGACATCATGTTATATCTGAATCGTTGCCTAGGACTTGCAAGATTACGACAGGGGGTGGCATTATCCTCGTTCGTGATATTTGCAAGGGACGGAGAGTAGTTATGGGAGGCCGAGAGTTGGATGTGAGTTTGCTCGTAATGCCACTACCGAACTACGATATTGTACTCGGTATGGATTGGTTGAGCATGCACCATGCCAGCATAGATTGCCGCGGGGGTAGAGTTCTGTTCAGAGTGCCAGGAGAGCCAGAGTTTGTATATTCCAGACGGCAGGCAGAGCAGACTTGTGGAGTTTTCTGTGGAGCTTCAGTCGAGGAGCAGCCAGCTCCACATCCATTGATTGTTGAGTTCATGGACGTGTTTCCAGAGGAATTGCCTGGGCTTCCACCAGACAGAGACGTTGAGTTCTCGATAGACTTGGTTCCAGGTGCGGAACCCATTTCACAGCACGTCTATCGGGTGAACGACAGCGAGCTGGTGGAATTGAAGAAGCGGGTGGATGAGTTGCAGGACAAAGGCTTCATCCGCTCTAGTTCTTCACCTTGGGGTGCACCGGTACTCTTTGTACCGAAGAAGGATGGGTCGGTACGTATGTGTATCGACTACAGGGCACTCAACAGTCTGACGATCAAGAACAGATATCCACTGCCGCGGATCGATGATCTCTTCGATCAGTTGAGCGGAGCTCGGGTATTCTCGAAGATTGATCTGAGGTCAGGCTATCATCAGGTAAAGGTGAAGAGGGAGGACATCCCGAAGACGGCGTTCAGGACGCGATACGGCCAGTTCGAGTTTATGGTGATGCCGTTTGGGTTGACGAATGCTCCGGCGGTGTTCATGAACTTGATGAACAAGGTGTTCTACCAGTACTTAGATAAGTTCGTGGTGGTGTTCATCGACGACATCCTGGTGTACTCGAAGACCGAGGAGGAGCACGAGGAGCACTTGAGAGTGGTCCTGGAGACTCTCAGACAGGAGCAGCTTTACGGCAAGCTCTCGAAGTGCGAGTTCTTCCTCGACAGAGTTGACTTCCTGGGTCATGTAGTGACTGGAGATGGGATCTCAGTCGACCCGAGGAAGATATCAGCAGTTGAGGCTTGGGCAGCGCCGACGTCAGTGGCAGAGATCAGGAGCTTCCTAGGATTGGCAGGCTACTACAGGAGGTTCGTCCAGGATTTCTCCCGGGTTGCAGAGCCGTTGTCTAGGCTGACCCGGAAGGACGCAGAGTTTCTCTGGTCAGAGGAGTGTCAGGCCGCTTTCGATGAGTTGAAGAAGCGGTTGACGACAGCCCCGATTCTGACATTGCCAGCAGGATCAGGCGGGTTCACTATCTACAGTGACGCCTCGGGGAAGGGTTTGGGTTGTGTCTTACAGCAGCATGGGAAGGTGATTGCCTATGCTTCCAGGCAGTTACGGCCCCATGAGAAGAACTACCCTACCCATGATTTAGAGTTGGCGGCAGTTATCTTTGCTCTGAAGCTGTGGAAACACTATTTGTACGGAGAGCGCGTGGAGATATTTACAGACCACAAGAGCTTGAAGTACGTGTTTACGCAGAAGGAGCTGAACATGAGACAGCGCAGGTGGCTGGAGCTGATGAAGGACTTTGATATCCTTCTGCAGTATCACCCGGGGAAGGCCAACGTAGTTGCCGATGCTTTGAGCAGATATCCGACAGCTATGTGCTTGACGATGGATCGTCACTTGTTAGCGGACTTAGAGAGCCTTGGGATCGAGGTGATTGTGCCGGGAGTGCAGATGCAGATGTTGGGCCTCCAGATTCAGTCGGACTTGATTGATAGGATCAAGTCGGCTCAGTTCGATGATGTTTCTCTACGAAGCATCAGGGAGCAGGTCAGCCAGGGATTTGCGGACGATGAGTTCACTCTTGCAGCAGATGGCGCATTGAGGCACGGTTCCAGACTGTGTGTGCCCCGTGGAGACTTTCGGGAGCAGGTTATGCAGGAGGCCCACCGTTCTCAGTACTCGATACATCCGGGAGCCAACAAGATGTATAGGGATCTGAGAGAGCATGTATGGTGGAGTGGGATGAAGCACGACGTAGCACACTTCGTAGCCAGGTGTTTGATCTGCCAGCAGGTCAAGGCGGAGAGGCAGAGGCCAGGAGGACTGTTGCAGCCATTACCCATTCCGGAGTGGAAGTGGGAGCACATCACGATGGACTTCGTTTCGGGATTGCCGCGTACTCCAGGAGGGAAGGATGCGATTTGGGTCATCGTCGACAGGTTGACCAAATCGGCCCACTTTTTGCCATTCAAAGTGGGTTTGTCTACCGAGAAGCTGTCAGAGATGTATATGAGGCAGATAGTCAGACTTCATGGAGTTCCAGTGAGCATTGTATCGGACCGGGACAGCCGTTTCACTTCACATTTCTGGAGGAGCTTGCATATTAGCTTGGGCACTCAGCTCAAGTTTAGTACTGCATACCACCCGCAGACAGACGGACAGTCAGAGCGGACCATTCAGACACTGGAGGACATGTTGAGGACTTGTGTACTGGACTTTGGAGGATCTTGGGAGAGTCACCTGCACTTAGTAGAGTTTGCATATAACAACAGTTTTCAGGCCAGCATCGAGATGTCCCCTTTCGAGGCACTGTACGGGCGTAGATGTCGTACACCCTTGTCTTGGGATGATGTAGGGGAGCGAGTTTTATTGGGGCCTGAGATGGTTGTAGATGCAGCAGAGAAGGTGAAGCTTATCAGAGATCGGCTTCGCGTGGCGCAGGACAGACATCGGCATTGGGCCGATAGCCACCGCAGACCTTTGGAGTTTGAGGTACAGTTTAGAGATAGGATTAGAACTAGGTTGTCTTGTTTGTGTTTTGTTAATCATGTTTGTTTATCATAATTAATTGAGACCTTGTTTGTGATTAGGTCGGAGACCAGGTATTCCTGAGGATATCTCCGACACGTGGCACGATACGTTTTGGTGGAGGTGGGAAGCTTAGCCCGCGTTTCATTGGCCCTTTCGTTATCAGCGGGAGAGTCGGAGACGTGTCTTACAGGCTAGACTTACCACCAGCATTGGTTGGAGTCCACAACGTATTTCACGTGTCGCAGTTGAGACGGTATGTGGCAGATCCTAGCCACGTACTTGATCATTCCGAGATCGAGGTTGGTCCTACTCTTCGTTATCCAGAGCAGCCTGTTGAGATTCTGGATCGACGGGAGAAGGCATTGAGGAACCAGACGATACCATTGGTTCGTGTCGCATGGAGGCATCATTCTCCAGGAGAGTCCACCTGGGAACGGGAGGATGAGATGCGTGAGCGATACCCTTATCTATTTGTACCTTGAGGTATGATTTCTATCCTTCTCATTATTCAGTTTCGTCTTAAATTTCGAGGACGAAATTATTGTTAGGAGGGTAGACTTGTAACACCCTGTTTTCTGAAATTAGGGATTTTTGAAAATTTATTATTTTATTATCATATTAGTGGTATTTTAGTCATGGCATGATTTTCTGGTGAATTTAGTTAAGTTAAATCATTTCTAGAGCAATGCTAAGTCATGACTTATGACTTTGTGTTTTTGGTTAGTGTAACTTATTGTAAACCCTAGTTTCCTTAACCTAGACATTGCCATGACCATGTGAACTTGACCATAGGCTTAGAATATCATTTTAGTGATTTTTGGCCTAAGGGGTATTTTGGTAATTTTTTAGAAATTAAGGAGGATTAGTGAGATTTCACTATTCATGGACTTTTGTTTAGTGACTTGATAATCCCTAACTTAGATTACCCTAATCTATAGGTTAATCCCTAACCTAGAATGACTAAGGGTTAGATATTAACTTTAGGTCAAGTTTAGAAATATCTAAACTACCTTTATTAGATCTTTTGCTTAAATTGTGCAAAAGATCTATTTTTGGCACAAAGTCCTTTTCTTAGCCACTAAGGGTTGAACCACTACCCCTCCCCATGCTTGGCCGGCCAAGGGGTACCCCCTTAGCTTGTGCACACTCTATATAACCCCTTGTGTTCATCCATGAATTAATTTACATGAAATTAATTCCTAGAAAACCACATTTCTTCAAACACCCATATCTTGATCATTCTTGATCCAAATTGACTCTAGTCTCTTGCATTGGGATCCTACAACACCAAGGGAGCTAAGGGAGGCTAGCAATCAAGAATTTGGAGGCTTTTGTCATCATCAAGTTGAAGAACAACACCCCCCTCTTCTTTGAATTTCCTTGAAATTCACCAATAGGTAAATTTCCACAAACCTAGTTAAATTCCTATTTTTCTTTCATAGATGCATTCATATAGGGATAACAATATTGTGGGTAAAGTTTGGTAAGATTTTGATGTGTTTTGGTGTCGTGTTGGACACGTATCCTACTAGTCTAGAACCCTAATTTTACTCACTGTTTGAGCACTGTCATTGTGTATTTTGATCACTGTTTTTCCAAACTCTTTGAACAAAAACCTAGCCTAGCTAACCCTAACCCTAATCCTATGTCACTGGACACAATTTGACCTTGTGTCGTGTCCAAGAATGGACACACAAGCTCTCGGGACACAGGGCAGTACACAGGAATTGTGTCCTGCTGCCACAGTGTCCCCACGCACTGTAGAAGCCACGTGGACACGCCAAAATTGGCACAGAGCACGGGGCAATGACTGACAGGTCATCCCCAAAGTTTGGGATGACCTCGTGTCGTGTCGGACACGGAATCGACCCCGCAAGGGTCGTTCTAAACACTGTGTACACACGCACAGACACTGTACTTTGAACGTGTCGTGTCCACTGTACACGACACGTGGACACTTGCTACTGACATGGACACGAAGCCCAACCCTAGGCGCACCTTCGGGCACGAGCACGAGGCCTGTGTCGCTTTGTGTCGTGTCCTAGACTACTTTGAGTTTTACACTGTAACAGTGTACACTCACTTACCCGGGTGACTTCAAATCATTGTGGACACGTCGTGTCGTGTCGTGACACAGTGTCAGGCTGCTAGGGACCTAGCCTAACCTAGGGGCTATCATTACCAACCAAGTTTGGGTCATCTTAGGTCGATTTGATTGATGTTTGAGCTAACCCAAGTTGGGTTTTCACAGTGCATTTCCTGTTTCCTGAAAATTCACAGTTTTTGCAAAATCGAATTTTGATTCGATTTTGCTAATGATTTATGTATTATATTAATGTATTTTAATGTGTATATATGTAGTATATGTGTATGTGAGAGTGTGGGTCGATTTTGGGGTAATTTGGTATTGTGTGGGTTAAGTTATACATATATATACCTATGTGTGTATATATGTATTGTGTGTGTGTGTGTTTTGGATGGGTTTGGGTTCAGGAATTCCTGGAACCCCCCTGATTCACTAAGTCTTTCCCTCTCTCTCACTGTCTCACTCTTTCATTCACACTCTCTCTCTCACTAAGTCTCTCTCTCTATGTCTTATATATATATATATAGTATATATATAGGTATTATATATATAGATATATATGTATATATATATATTGATATATATATGTATTAGTATTAGATACATATATGTATATATATGTGTGGTTGTATATTATATGATATTCCTATATTGGGTATTGGGTTAGATAGATTCATACATCTATATATGTATCATATATATATATGTATATGTTCCCAACTATAGGTTATATAGAAAACCTAGACTATTGGCCTATGGCCTAGGATTACTAGCCTATGGCTTGGGGCTAGCCCTAATGACCCAAAATCCTTTGTGTTGACCCTTGTTGACTAAGGGTTGACCAAAGTCAACTGTAGGTCAAAGTTGACCTAGATCACCTAGAAATGACTAGGAGTGACCTAAAACCACTAGTTTGACTAGTTTGACTAAAACCCTAACTAGTTTGACTAGTATTGACTTAACTTTGACTAGTTTGACTTTAGAGTTGACCAAGAGTTGACTTTTGACCAGATTGACTTAGAATCATGTAGTTTGCATAGTAGACTTCATTTTTACTATTTAGAACACATTGTGACTTGTGTTGCTCTGATCAGGAGCCAGACACCTCTCCTTAGACTGCATATTCTCTACAGACATTCATACAGCAGGCGAGTACATTCTCTGACCGTTTCATACTTGTTCAGGCTTTACTTCTCGCTCTAGATTACTTTACTTGTTGCTGTCACATTTGTAACACGGATTGGTACTATATGGATCTTTACATGAGATGTTATCCCTCTCGGGAGCATCGGGTACTTCATGTTATGTGTGTTTCACTATCATCATGTACTCCTATGCTTCCATCATTCATGTGCACTCATGTGATCATGTACTCTCATGTTTACTGAGCCCTCATGTATACTATCATGTGCACCCTTTCATGGGCCCCATGTGATATCATGTATAAATAACGTAACCTGTATAGATCCTTGTGTATTGGTTGGGGAAACGGGGGAGTAGAAGTGGACATGTGAATAATTCCAAAGTAGTGTAATCATGTGCAAACTCAGTAGTGTAATCATGTGCAAATTCTAGCCATTCACATGCCTATCTTATGCTCTACATCACTAGTCACTTATAGTTCTCTATATACAGTAGATATTTTATTACAGCTATCTCTTTTACAGCGTATATTTCCTTTCAGCAGTTCATGTATCTTACTCTATTGCCTGTATCGTATTTCCTAACCTGATATGCACTGTGTGAGATGTATTGTGCTCGTTCCCGTCCTGATTGGACCTGTTGAAAATATTACAGAGGATGAGGACGAGGCATGGGTGACTACCTATTATGGAGCAGGACTAGATGACACTTGTATCGAGGACCCTCAGCAGGTTCCACCTACAGCTGAGGAGGATGTTCCAGTAGTCTAGACCAGTTTAGTCTAGATAGTCTTTTCTATATCATTTTGTCTCACATTTGAGTTGTATTTTGAGATGTGGAGATGTATAGACTCTTAGACTTATTGTATTATGAGTTGACATTCTGGATGTTTGTATCTTAGACACTTAGTCTTATTTCATCTATGCTATGGTTTCTCTGAGTTGCTATCTATCTTTCTGTTGTTCACTCTTCTACCTTAGATGTGATTGAGACTTATGATGTTACCTCCATTCGGAGAGTATGAACTGTACAGGTACCTTTATACTGTTAGATGATTTACCTAGGACAGCGTTCTACCGCCGACACTGCGGCGTAGGCTGGACGTACCCACTTCTCGTGCCCTTACTCTAGGGTGCGGGTCGTGACACTGCTGGTCCGCAGGAGGTGCTCCGTCTTGCTGATCGGTAGGTCCAGGAACAATGCTGCTGAAAAAGATGACATAGGGAACAATAAAGAAGGACCAGGACGGATCAACGATACAAACATGTGATCAGGTCAAGATTCTCAGGGATTTGAAGATATGAGCAGAGATCAAGGACGAGTACTGATTGAGACATCTATTCGGTAAACCCTCACATATCTTGATTTACAAGACCTGCATGGGCCACCACTTAAACCATGTCACGCCCCAGAACCAGAATACTGGAGAGCGGGCGGCGCATGCGACAGCGAGAATTCGAGCTTATGCGGCTGCGAAAAGGAGGGGCTCATGCGGCAGCGGGATGGCAAGGCCTTATGCGGCTGGAAAGGAATCAGTCCATGCGGTTGGGGAGAAATGTGGACTCATACGACACGGAATTCAGCAAGGGTATGCGACTAAGGCTACCATGCAGCTCGAAAACTGTTCTTCTTCTCCACTGATCTGAGAAGAATAGCTATGAAGTCCTTGACTTCAAAGCTCTATAATTTCTTCATTCTAAGCCCAAATTTGGACTTCCATAGGTCAAAATGAGGCAGAATGAAATTCTCTACAACATGGAACCAACAAAACTTGGAAATAATAATGTTAAGTAGGTCAAAATCCAAAAAATTCGAAAATACTATAAACTAGATCTACGCAAATTGGACCATGGAAATTAGAAATGTCAAATATTAAAGTGTGTTAGAATCTTGAGAGGAAGAGAATGGAATAATAAAAACGAAGTTCCTCCATGAAGCAAGCTACACTTGTCTAAGCTCTCTCTCTCACTCTCCTGGTGGTTGAAGAAGTAATGGTGGAGAAGAAGAAGTAAATGAAGAGAGAGAATGAGGGGAATGGATTAAATAAGGAGGGTGGTGGTAGGTAGGAGGGTTCACCTTTGGTTCATGATGAACCAATCCAAGCCGAACCAACCCAAGAATAAATCAATCAATGAAATGCTAGAATAAATCAAGTAGGGAGACACGCAATACGGGTCAAATTATGTATACGTACACCAAGATAAGCAATACGAACCACAGGCATTACAACATTGGACTTGGACACGATACATTAGACTTGGACTGTTAATCTAACATATACTTCATAGGAATGGTCGATATTACCGATTTCGATATCGATACTCATAGGAATGATAAGTTACCGATTTCGATATTGATGCTCATAGGAATTGTCTGATACCGATTTCGATATCGATACTCATAGGAATGGTCTATATGACCGATTTCAACATCGATACTCATAGGAATGGTGTGATGCTGATTTCGATATCGATACTCATAGGAATGGTCTGATACCGATTTCAATATCGATACTCATAGGAATGGTGTGATACCGATTTCGATATCGATACTAATAGGAATATCCTCAAATGGTCCCCTGCAGTAGGCAGTAAGGGCATTTCAAGTATATATTTCCTTACCTTATTGGTGTGATACCGATTTCGATATCGATACTAATAGGAATATCCTCAAATGCTATTACTTTCACAAGTGTTTCAAAGCGTTTACCGACATTTACCGACGTCCTCCGACGTACGTTTGCGTCGGTAAACATCGATAAATTTGCAAAATTTTCCAGGGTACCGACGTTTACCGACGTCCTTATATGTCGGAGACCGTCGGTAAAAGTCGATGAACGTCGGTAATAATCCCAGGAATTACCGACATTTAGTGACATAATAGTCGTCGCCAATCCACCGACGTAAAAGTCGGTGAACGTCGATAATAATCCCAGGATTTTATCGACATGTAGCGACTTTCAACACGTCACTAATCCACCGACGAAACGACGGTAGACATCGGTAATATCCCAGGATATACCGACGTAATCATACGTCGGTGAACGTCGGTATTTGCGACGTTCGGCGACGTTTTAATGATCAGCGACTTACGTTTTTGTGACAAGTCCAAAACGTCGGTAATTGCGTCGGTAAATATTTTTAGCGACGTAATTTGTCGTTTTAGCGACGTCTTTAGGCGTCGCTAAAACGACTTATTCTGGTAGTGAAAGCTGCTGTCTTCTTCTAATGGCCCAAAAAATATCTCTTGTATATAAAAAAAAATTTGAGGCCCCCTTGGGGGAGGAGGCCCTAGGCGCAGGCCTAGCCTGCCTTCCCCTGGAGCCGGGCCTGCCTCCACCCAACGCCCCCTCATCCACCCAACGCCCCCTCCTCCGCCGCCGAGAGCCGCCATTCGTCAAGCCCCTCCCCCAGGTAATTCTCGGACACATGCACAGGGATACGATGAGTTCGAGCCCCCTCCTCCCCTAACCCCCTCCTCCCCTAACACGATGAGTTCATAGACACATTCCTAACCCTAAATTTAGACGGATGCCTACGAGAATGGACACAAGCATGAGTTCTCCGCCGTCAGAGTGCCTCCTCACCGGTCCCATCCGACCACACCCCAAGACCCACTATGGAGAGGGGTTTGCGCACAGGGGACTGTGCTATGCATAGTCCCTGTGTGTGTGTATGTGTGTGTGTGTGTGTGTGTGTGTGTGTGTGTGTGTGTGTGTGTGTGTGTATGTGTGTGTGTGTGTGTGTGTGTGAATTTCAAGTTAGATGTTAAAGTGTGTTAGATCATTAGCTAGTATTAGAGAGAGAGAATTGTTGTAATTGCCAAGTGTAGGTAAGGATTGGGTATCTCAAGATATTAAGTTATAAGGTAAATATAGCTACACATATATGTGTGTGTGTGTGTGTATGTTTGTGTGTGTGTGTGTGTGTGTGTGTGTGTGTGTGTGTAGAGTTGAGAGTAATTGATTAGTGTGTGATACTAAATGTATATGGGGATATAGATATTAGTGTGTGTATGCGTTAGCTATAGGTTTGTGTAGTGTTTGAGAGTGTGTAAGTGTGTGTAATATCAAGGTATATATATATATAAAATAAGGTAACAATTATGTGTGTCTATGTGAGTATAGTAGAGTGATGTGTGAGTGTGTAGTATAGGCTTGAGTGTGTGTCCAGAGGGTGTTCAGTCGAGTGTCAGTCAATCTAGTATACTATTTATTTACCTCTATATCATACTAGGAGACTTATTTAGTACTAGTTGTGGTTGTAATTAGTTGATATTATATTCAAGTCTTGTCAATAATGTCTTTGACTTTGTCATGGGGTCTTAGATATCGGTTGTAGGTGACATTATATATATATGGTCATTCCATATACACTATTTACCTTCATCTCGATGGCCATTCCAAAAACGAAAAACACGAGTCAAATTGATGTTAAGACAATTTTCAACTTGACCCTGGCAATATCGAAACGAATCTAGTGTGTCTGAATGAGATTGGCATCAGTAAGAATCAATAGCATATGTGTACATGTTGGATGCAGAAGAACTTATGTACGATATAGCATGGTTATTAGTAACTGTCCGCTACTAATGTGTGTCCCATAATAAGAAATAATATACAAATTTGTGCCTATTGGATAATTGTGTGTCCATCTCTGCAGAATTATTTCCAAATGGATATGAATTACTACTTGCGGTGTCGTTCATGGATGTACAATCATCATCCTGATGATATGTGCGGTGTACGGGATGAATATATAGTGGGAGTAGAGCAGTTTCTGCAGTTTGCTAAGGCGTTCCCTCAGTACATGGACGGCACCAAAATTAAGTGTCCGTATGTGAAATGTCATAACGTGAAAGATTATCCAGAAGTGGAAGTGACATATCATTTGTACTCGAGGGATTTTACGCATAATTACTATCAGTGGACCGCACACGGAGAACTTGTGTCTTTAGTATCAGAGCCGGAGCCTTATGTTGAGCCGTATATGCATGCGGTACCTAATTTTGTTTCAGATAATCATGCATACGATGACGGGTGCATGAACATAGTTTTCGATGCTGCAGGGCCTAGTTTCGTTCATGATGCAGCTGAGGAGGCACCGAATGTCGGTGCTGCAAAGTTCATGGAGTTGCTGGAGAATGCAAGGACTCCATTGTATCCTGGTTGTGAGGATCATTCACCATTGGAGGTGGTTACAAGACTATTGAGCATTAAGTCAGATTTTAACATATTACAAGAATGCTACAACCGAGTGTTGGAGTTGATTATAGAGATCTTGCCGACGGGTGCTAAGTTGCCTAAAGACTTCTATCGGTCTAAGAGGATGGTGAGATCGCTCTGGATGGGATACGAGAAAATTGATTCTTGTCGCAATGGGTGCATGCTGTACTACAAAGACGACAAGGACGCAGATGTGTTCAGATTTTGTGGTGTTGATCGCTATAAGACAACTAGTACAGAAAGGTTTACCGGTGCAAGATGACCGACCGATTCAATGCACTACTTGCCTTTAACGCCGCGGTTGCAAAGATTATTTATGGTGAAAGAGACGGCCGAAAATATGAGTTGGCACATGCGAGAACAGATTGAAGGAGTGTTGGATCACCCATTCGATGGAGAAGCGTTGAAACACTTTGATCGGGAGTATCCTAATTTTGCTTCAGATCTGCGTAATGTCAGGTTGGGGCTATCTTCTGACTGTTTTACTCCTTTTGGTCTTTCGAGATCCCAGTATTCATGCTGGCCTGTGATTGTCACTCCGTATAACCTACCGCATTGGATGTGTATGAAGACTCGGTACATGTTTCTAACCGTTATAATTCCTGGTCCGAACAATCCCAAGAGGAATAATGATGTGTACTAACAGCCTTTGATAGATGAGTTGAATCAGTTATGGGAAGTAGGCGCTAACACGTACTTTATTTCCAGGAAGCAGAATTTTCAGATGAAGGCAACCCTTATGTGGACCATCAACAACTTTCCGGCCTATAGAATATTATCTGGATGGAGCACTCATGGCCGTCTCTCATGTCCGTATTGTATGGACCGTACTAAGGCTTTCCGCTTGAAACACGGAGGAAAAACCGTGCTTCTTTGATTGTCATCGGCAATTTCTGCCAAAAGATCATCCGTTCATAAGGAACAGGAATACATTCCATGCTGGCGTTGTAGAGAAGGGTGATCCACCGCCAAGGTGGTACGAAGCCACGATATGGAAGGAGGTTAGAGATTTTCCAAGTGCTATCGAAGATCCTACAACTGGGTACAAGTGCGATGGATTTGTTAGAGATCATAACTGGACAAAGAGGAGCATATTCTGGGATCTGGCATATTGGAGTACCAATCTGATCAGACATAATCTTGATGTCATGCATATTGAGAAGAATGTGTTTGATAACATAATTAATACTGTGATGGACTTAAAGGGAAAAACAAAAGACAATTCCAAGGCCATGTTGGACTTAGAAGAAATATGCAAACGCCCTGCATTGCATTTGATAGAGGAGAATGGAAAACAGTTCCTACCGAAGTCAATTTTCTTACTGGATAAGGAGGACAAAGTGAGACTTTATCGGTGGATCCAGGGCCTAAAATTTCCAGACGGATATGTATCAAATCTGAGAAGATGTGTCGATCCGAAGGAAAACAAATTGACGGGTATGAAAAGCCACGATTGTCACGTATTCATGGAGAGGTTAACTCCGATTACATTTCGAGAATTCTTACAGCAGGCAGTTTGGGATCCATTGACAGAGCTTAGCATATTCTTCAGGGATCTTTGTTCTAAGAAATTGCTCGTTGATCGTCTAGAAAGACAAGAGAAGGACATTGTGGTAACACTGTACAAGCTAGAGAGGGTATTTCTTTTTGGATTCTTCGACTCTATGGAGCATTTGCCGATTCATCTATCCTATGAGGCACGTATTGGTGGACCCGTCGAATATCGATGGATGTACCCATTCGAGCGAAATTTGAATCACCTAAAAAAGGTGAAAAATAAGACACGGGTCGAGGGTTCTATTTGTGAAGCCTATGTTCTCGAGGAGATTACAAACTTTTGTTCGATGTATTTCAAGCCTCATGTTGCAACCAATAGAACGAGAGCTTCCAGAAACGATGACGGAGATCATGAATGTAATGATACAATACTGAAGGTATTCAATGCTCCAGGAAAGCCATCGGATAAAATGAAGAAGAGATATCTAAACGATGATGAGCTAAGGGCTGCTCAGGTGTATGTATTACTCAACTGAGACGATGATCAAGTAGAGAAGCTGGAGGGATAAGTAATTAATACGTCTATATTATTTTAATAGTATTTATTATTATACTATTACATTAATTGAACGATGTTGTTTTCAGCATTTTTAATGATGATGTGAGGTCAGGTAGGCCACACATAATAGAAGAAGAACTAGAACAAATAATGAGTCATTATTTTCTATCATGGTTGAGTGCATATGTAAGACTTGAGAACTCTATAATTACCTTTCTGTATATGCACTTGAGAATGAGCTTAATTTATTTTTTCGTGGTATTTAGGTCGATCGTCCATACGCAAGACTTGAGAATGAGTCTATTAGAACGCTAGCCAAGGGACCAATTTATGCTGCAAAAATATGGCCAAGCTACTGTGTGAATGGGTTTAGGTTCAAGTCAACTACTTGTCCGATCAGAGACAACTTTGTGGATCTCGATTCCACCAAAAACAGTTGTTTGTGTATCAGATCTTCGAACTACAAAGATGTTGATGCGGGCAACGATTTCTATGGCATCCTACGGAAGATTGTGGAGCTGACATATAGTTATAGAATAGAGCCTGCTAAGATTGTGTTATTCAGGTGTGATTGGTTCGATCCGATTGAAGGTCAAGGTTGGAAAGTAGACAAGCACGGTCTTGTGGATATAAACTATCGACGTCGATATCAAGCCTATGAACCATTTGTCCTATCAAGTCAGGCTCAGCTCGTGTACTTCACAAGTTATCCTAAACGGGGAACAACAAGGTCGGACTGGTGGGCAGTATGCAAGACCAAAGCTAGAAATACCTTTGAGGTTGACGATATAGCTTATCAAGAGGATGAACTACCTCTTATAACAAATATTATAGAAGTGGACACGACGGAAGTTCCTCATTACACATCTAATTGTGTAGAAGAAGTAGAATTATCTAAAGAGGAAGATGTAGATGAAAGTGAAGATGTAGAGGAGGAAGAAGAAGAAGAAGATGATGATGAGCTTAACGAACTAGATGAATTTTCAGAAGAGGATTAAATCTGTACGTTTGTTTTATAATCATATTTGACACTTTAGTGACACTTTTGTGACTATAATATTTTTTAAAAATCTGTGATGTCTATCATATAAATATGTATATTTATTTTATTGTCATATGTTATTATTCGGTATGACTAGACCCGGACGACGTGGAGGATATTATGTTAGGCAGTCCCGTGTGCGTCAGGCTGGGGACGCAGATACTGTACCATCATCCTCATGTGTACCACTCTGTTCCCGGTCCATTACCGGGACAGGGTAATTCCAGCAGGTTGGTGACTCCTCCCTCGTCGTCCAGCATTCCTCCCGCGTCCAGCATTTCTCCCGCGTCCAGCATTCCTCCTACCAACGGCTCCATGGGGAGAGCCGACGTCGAGCATATGGAGGATGGCGATCAGACTGATCCTGGTCAGGCAGGAGGTGAGAGCGACCCTCCATGCGCTCCTCCGGACGAGACGCGTATGGAGATTTGGACGGACGGGCCTACGAAGTAAGTTAATTAGTTAATATATATTTCTCAAATGATTATATGTACATATATATTCATAAAATTTATTATTGTATAGATATCAGCCTCCTGCAGTACAGAGACAGCTGGGGTTATTTCTGAGACAGAACTATGGTGGGCATTGGATTAACTACTCAGATGCTCCCGCAGATAGGAAGGCCTTTTGGTTGGCCCACTTCCAGGTAAAAGATTTGTTTATTTTTAAATTTTAATAATCATTTGTGTATATTATACAACTCTTTCTATTTTACTTCTTGTAGAGGACCTATTTCTATCCACCACACTGGGCGACGAAGATCGAGGCCCAATTTTCTGCCGTCGCAGGCAAGCTCATCCGTGATGCGATCCACGACCAGAAGTCTCGTGATCGCTCCGAAAAGCTGATCCATGGTTGGATCACGCCAGAGCAGTGGACTGCGATGAAGGCTAGATTCGGCGAGCCAAGGCACCGGGAGCGGTCTGACAAGGCCAAGGTGACGCGGCCGAGCGCCAGTAAGTGTTGTGGTGGCTCCATTCCTATGACGGAGCATTTTCGTCGTCTGGTACGTTTCCTATGACGGACATTATTTTATATATAGTTGGATAGAATGTTCAATACTAATAATAGATAATATATTTTAACAGGTAAAAAAGGGTGAAGACCCCAACATGGTGACCGTCTTCCTGGTCACCCATCGGAGGACTGGGGAGTTCATTGACGAGAGGGCAATGCAGGTATATGTACGTTCTATTCTTTATATTAATTTACTATAATTTAGAAAATAGGAAAGTAGATATCAATTAGACTTTAGCAAACACTTAGACGTTAGCAAACATTATTATAGGCCGACTTTCTTCGGCTACAAGAGGAGGCGGCTGCTGCTGCTAGTGTGCCAGTAGAGGAAGGGGCTGGTACTTCCTCCCAGCCGTCTACAGCTCCATCGTCGGATGACCTCTGTATGACCGTTGTTGGTGGTCTTCAGAAGGGTACGTACTACGGTACGGAATCCTACGGCACCTATTTGGCTTTAGAGTCATCCCGGGCCCCCTCTGTCGGTACGCAGTCTCCAGTTTCGCAGGCGTCATCATGAGCTCAGAATATTGGTTGTCAGATCGACGAGCTGCATCGCGAGTTGCAGCAGCAAAATTTTGATCACCATACCACAGAGCGACGATCCGATGATCTCCGAACGATTTGATGCGGTCGAACGCAGTATATAGGAGCTGATGAGTCTGCAGCAGACTACAGCTGCCAGCTTGCACATGCTTACCAAGTCTACGGAGCATACAGAGCGTAGACAGGTGGAGCTGGAGGGATCGCAGAGGACCATGTCTGCCTCACTCACTCAGATACATACTTCGATTGAGGAGAGTTCTCAGAGGATAGTGAGTGTAATGCCTCCGCTCCGTACGGTGCATTATGCTGAGTCGTTGACTCGAAGAGTTGCGTTGACCCGATTACGTATCGATGCGAATCAATACAAAGTGTTATGTTGTCCCGAGCAACACATCGAACTAAATCGATGCGAAGAGTTGCCTTGTTCCAAAGAATGCATCGAGTGAATCGATGCGAAGTGCCACGTTGCCTCGACGGATAAGTGCGTTGAGACGGCTCGAAGATTCTAAGAAATCGAATCGACCAAGGCGCAAGTCCAAATCGATGCAAGTATTGATTTTAGTTGGTTTCATGTGCAGGCTATACGTTTACGCTGAAATGTTAGAGGTCGATCTTTTGCCTTATTCAATAAGGGGTCTACGAAAGCAAATCGTCGCCTTGCGACGGACTGAGGCGTTGGCACGGTAAGCTAAAACGGATATATAATTCAATGAGGCACGAAGTGCTCGAATGGATAAGTCGGGAGAGTTGCCCGTGCAACGAAGTTATGAAATCGAGCCGCAACGACTCGACGAAATGACAAGGCGCATTGATTCAAGGTGGAGGGACATTGACTCTCTTTCCTACTCTGTCATGCTTAAGTAAAATACATATCAGTGTATGCTGAGTTAACCTATCAATGCCACAGGCGTGGCTCGATAGAGATATAAATATAGTGCGTGTCGAACACTAGGTAGAACAATTGAAATGAATCGTACGGCAGACGTACGAGTCACTATAGAACATTAAATAGTGCAAAGGCGAGCGCCTCGGTGCGCAAGCCATAAGAACATGGGATAACTGTATCGACGAGTGCCCCAGTGCATAAGTCATTCCGTGCTCCCGTGCACGAGTTAGCATGCTAGAACATTGAAAGACTATATCGGTGCGAGTGCCTCTGAGCACGAGCGATAGAATATTGAATACCTTATCGAGGCGTGCCTCAGTTGCACGAGTCGGAAGGATGGAACATAAATATAACTCGTTGAATACTAAGGTATAGAATATGGAAAACACGGCTACGAGACGTACATTGAATGCACGATGCAAGGAAAGACGACGAATGTGCACAGTTGTACGATATTTACAAAAGATGGCGTCGTTGCGACAAGGAGAACAGATGTGGCATGGATGTGACATAACTGTCGATACGGCTTGGTGCCTCCGAAATGTTCGTGGCCTTCGGGCGTTCGTTGAGGACATTGGGGCGTTGTGCCTATTGAAATAGAGATAAATGAACTTGCTTGGTTGTATGAAAGATAAGATGCGTTGCATGGTCAAATGGACTTAAAGACGTATTGCCCGTACACGGGTGTTATCTTCCCTCGAACGTTGATCACCAGGGCGCTGGGACCGTTCAGCCTAGGAGGGACTGCGATAAAATCGGTATTGTTGGTGCACTTCATTTAGACGGGTAGCGACTTTCTAGTAAATGTGATAAGCCACTTATTCAAGTATTTCGGGGGTCCTCTGATTGTTTGGTTAGCAACCGCAACGGAGTGATCATTGTCATACATATTCGATTCGATAAATATAAGTCCATTCTAGCCCGGAAAGCTAGTGACCTTCATGTAGTTAAGGGCGATGGGTTGGAAGTGCAAGGTATACATATATCCTACATGGACGGATCCTGGATCGAAAGTACAAGGTACACTCATATCGTGCACATATAGATCCGCATAGCTAGCACTTATAACATGACAGGGAAATCTGATAGGCGTATTCGCCTTGCATCGGTGCAAGGGCGAGTGCGTCGATATTGGTAAGTCATGCCACGATAACAACACGAGATTGCTTGCCTGTTTACCTACGCAAATTGAATAACATGCTTGCCATGATAACATGCTTACAGTCTTCGAATATGCCATAAACTCATTCTAAGGAGAACATAGAAAGAGAACTAAATTGTTTGTTTTCATGAATCAATACAATACTAAATGTCGGTTTGTTAAGTAGGCCTTTGATCAGTACAGCGAGGACGAAAGTACTAATCCCCCACTAGTTTGCTAGCAGGTTCAGGGATTGATTTTCTCGCAGCGAAGCTTCGCTTGACGCATTGAGGCTTGGAATGCTGAAGCGTATTGAAGCGTGCGATCGCATTGACGCTCGAACTTGCAACAAGATTGATGCGGCCGAGATATAGAAGGCATAATGTATGGAACGATGAAATCCTTTGTGGGTAAGAGAGAACCTGAGTGTTGTAGCCAATCTGGCATATATCGTTGGGCTATTGAAAGCCTTTATAATCTCATTTCGAATATCAATAAAGAGAATTGTTTCGTATACTCTGTTTTTTCTTTCGTTGTTAATGTTAAACTCAAAGGTAACAATTTGAGAACTTGTCATCTTGCCTTGCACGAGCGCAACTCCAGGCTCGTGCGGCATCATGCCTCCCTTGCGAGGATGATGATTCGGGTGATTCCGGGTTGGGGCGTGACAAATTAGTATCAAAGCTCTAGGCTCAATTTCCTCTGGACGCTTACTTCATTCCATTCCAAAGAGTTGCCCACCACCAATCAAATCACTCTTGACTCTACTCGATGTCGCACTGGATGTTTCATACAATAAGTCTAATACAAATCATATAATTTTGCCGCGTGTTGTTTTGGAAATTACATGGTGTTTGTTGGAAAAGTCGTGAAAGGTTTGTTGCTGTAAGCGCAACAAGTTGCGAGATATGAATTCAATAAATTGTTGCTACGGATGCAACACGTCGTGAATTGTAATTTGAGATGTTCGTTGTTTGCAACGATCGATATAAAAAATGTTGGTTGCATCGATACAATAAAAGTCGTAGAATATTGCTGCAGTAATTGCCACGCATTGATTGTAAATGATGCGTTGAAAAGAAAATAAAAGTTGATATTGAATGTGTCGAACGGATTCACATATTGATTTCGAATGTGCGTTGCAATGAAAAGTGATAAGTCAATATCGAATGTGTTGAACGGATTTGAGCATTGACTTTGAAAGTCGGAAATAAATTGTTGTACGAGGTGCAACAGATGCCAAAAAATAAATAGTTGCACGAGTGCAATGAATGTCGGAATTAAATTGTTGCATGATGTGCAATACGTATCGGAAGTAAATTGTTGTATGTGTTGCAACGCATATCGAAGGAAAATCGCTGCACGAAGTGCAACGGATATCGAGAATGATTTATTGTACAAGATACAAGGGAAGAAAACAAAAGTTATAAATCGAGAAACAAAATCGGTTCGGTTGCGCACCGAGCTTGTGTTGGCAAATAAATGCATTAGCCGAGTTGTGTCGGATTTTGATAATCAAGAGTTACGGTTGTGATCGGTATGATCACTGCAGAAATCGTGAGTCGAAATAAAATGTTGGTTCATACGGAGTATGTTGCGACGGAAGTAACTTGATTTTCGAGTGGTATATGCAATACCACTTGTGCGATGAATTGCATCAACGTATTGTGAGAATTGCGGAAGGTTTGTCCGCAACGGACGGGATAGCACCGAGACTCGATTGTGAATTTGTATGACGGCATGTTGATGCAAGTGTTCTTCGATGATCGGTTAGAACGGTAAAGCAGGGCTTGTATCATGGAATGATACGTCGATTGAAAATTTATGTGTCGGTCGAATGATGGGAACTAACAAAATGATTATGCCTTGAGGCAACAATCGGATCGACGGGATAGGAAACTCGAAACATTGAAATCGAACCGCACGACTTACGAGTTCGATGAAAATGTTGGGCGATACAAATTATAATTGAATCGTGTGACTTGTAATTTTGATAGAAATGTTAGCCGATGCAAAGTAAAATCGAATCGCACGACTTACGATCTCGATAGAAATATTAGGCGAGACGAAATGTAATTGTTTGCCATTGATTATAAAAGAACAGAACAGTTTTATGGAAGGACTGGACTTTTACTTCACAATACAAACTCGTTTGTACAAAAGAGAGCCTAGGAACAAAACCTAGGAAAAGTAATCTAAAGTACAATTATTTATTTTTGATTCTGGGGGGTGACGGTAGAGGCTCAGGAGAGTGCTATCAACTCTGCCTTACTCCTTGGACGATCGGACGTCGCTTCGGCTCTGGTGAAGAAATGCTCCTGCTGGGTGCTCTTGGCTCTATATCTCTCTCTGTGTCTCTGCCGCTCTCTGTGTGCAGTCTTTTGTAAGAGAATGGCACATTGCTATTTATAGGACTTGGTGATAAGTAGGGTATGCAGTAATTGCTCCTTGAAAAGTGGGTGGTTAGGGATTCGTTAAGATTTGTCTTGATCCTGTTTGTTGAAAATCAATCCGGGCTATTAATGTTGATTGTAACAAATCTGGGCAGTTAATGTTGATTGCGCCAAATCTGTATGGTTTGTTGGAAATCGATCTGGGCAGTTAATGTTGATTGCAATAAATTCGTATTGTGATGATTTGTTGATGTTAGCAAATCCAAGTGAATAAATCTTGGTCAATCTCTTACCACGTGTCCCAACTGTCTGTTATGTCGATTGCGATAAATCTGAGTTGTTGAGATTTAATCAACTCCTGCCACGTGTCCCAGCTGCTGGGAGCCGCATGAAGGACTGTCATAGTTGAGCCGCATGAGTGCGTCCTCGTGTCAGAGCCGCATAAGGATGGCCTTATCTGAACAGCATGGAAGTCCTTTAATCTGAACCGCATGGAGGTCTTTACAACTGAGCCGCATAGACGTCTTTACAACTGAGCCGCATGAACGTCCTTTAATCTGAACCGCATGGAGGTCATTATAACCGAGCCGCATGGACGTCCTTTAATCTGAGCCGCATGGAAGTCCTTTAATCTGAGCCACATGGAGGTCCTTACATTTGAGCCGTATTGGCGTCCTTACCACTGAGCCGCATGGACGTCCTTACAACTGAGCCGCATGGAGGTCCTTACTTCCGAGCCGCATGGACGTCCTTACGACTGAGCCGCATAAAGAGATTTAGAAATGGGTGGATCGTGCCAGCTATAAAGATTTTCTTCGTCTCTCTAGGGGCACGTCAAGAGTCATCATTTCACCTTTATGTCAGAGCCGTCAATCTGTTGTGTCAGGGGAGCTGCATTGCGTCAGAGCATTAATTGAGCCAGCTGCTCATAGTAATAATGGCCAGCTGTGGATGTCTGCTTTTGAACTACCCACGGCCACGTGGCTTTTCCGATCCGTATAGAGCTCTCGGGGACTTTTGAGCCGCATGAAGCTCTAAGTGATTTTCTGCGCCGTATGAGACTCCCACTGCTTTGAGCCGTATGGATTTTACTTGTTCTTTTCCATGCTTCTACAAGACCCTCTTCAAAGTTTTCAATTTTACAAAAATTAAAATACTTTGAATAAGAAGCATGGCTATGTCCGCATAAGATCTCTGCGCTGTATAGACTCCTCTGGCCGCATAGAATGTTCTGGCCGCATGGACGTTCTGGCCGCATGAACGTTCTGGCCGCATGGATGTTCTGGCCGCATGGACGTTCTGGCCGCTTGAACGTTCTCGCCGCATGGATGTTCTGGCCGTATGGATGTTCTGACCGCATAGACTGTTCTGTGCCACGTAGGCATCTCATTTATTTGCCTTTGATTTGCTCTGATTTAAAGCCGTCTTTGGGATAGGATCCCAGGAGTCAGCTTTTAAATATTTAGATTTTGCCTTAATGATTAGGATTAATCTTTTCGCATGCAGGGGTTAGAAATCCAAGAGTCGGCTTTGTTTTCTAGGCGGCACGTCATGCGAAGCGTCCCTTGATCAGCATGCCCCCCATCAGCCTATAAATATGGGTTCTTTGGTAGAGAGAGACTCTTTACTTTCTTTTTCTCTTCAACTTTTCTTGCCCTAGTTGTCGTCGTATTCTCTCTCGATCACCGATCAACAATGGCCCCCAAAGCTTTCTCTAGTGCTGCGGCGAAGGGTAAGAGAGCAGCTTCTTCATCGACTGATGTGCCCACAGTTCATCCTGATGTCCATTTCGCCATTGATGGTAAGGATTATGTGAAAGTCCGTATGCTTCAAATCCTAACAAAATGGCTCTGTTGCATGTTTTATGCACAAGCTTTTTCTCCTTGGCATTTAATGCGTCCTTCATCTTCATTGAACTGCCCAAGTTCAGTACGATGAAGCCGCATATGTTGTATGGGCCTCATGAACTTCTCATGCCCGAGCTGCATGGGGTATGTCCCATGTTTGAGCCGCATGAGAAATGACTGAGCCGCATAAGCACCTTTAAAACTGAACCGCATGAAGTCCCGCTGAACAGAACCGCATGAGCTCCTGATGAACTGGGCCGCATAAGCACCTTTAAAACTGAACCGCATGAAGTCCCACTGAACAAGACCGCATGAGCTTCTGATGAACTAGGCCGCATAAGCTCCAACAGATCAAAGCCGCATAAGCTTATCTCCCTTCGTGGACCAACCTGTCTACGTGGATCGTACGGAAGTACGAGACTCTCCTGCGCGAGATTGGACTATACCATGCCATTCGGGGCACCAGCTATGGCTTGCCCATAAACAAGAAATTGTTCATGGCTTTGCTAGAAATGTACAACTGTCACACGGGGACTTTCTTCACACCCGTGGGGGAAATGGGGCTTGCTCTACACGAGATGCACGCAGTCTCCAAGCTACCTTGGAAGACGAAGTTTTTGAAGTGTATACTCCGACGAACGAAGAGTTCGAGGATCTGGAGCGACGGTTCCCGGGCTTCGTAGCTGTCTACCAGGAACTACTGTGTCATCACAGTACATGCCACCAGATATCCATCAAGAAGGACGGCGGCTCGGATAGGAACCTTCCCCATACTTCGTCCTGGCTCACCTACCTTTTTACGCTAGGTGCCTCAGAACGGGTTTCTTCCCGCAGTCCTCAAACCCACGAGGAAATACAACGCCAAATATCGACGGCCAAGAGATCGAGGGCCACAGGAGACAGATTTGGGAGTAAAACTGACTCCTTTAGCTAATTTTTACCAGAATACCCAGTCGATGTCTGAGAAGGCTCTCCTGACGGGATTCTTGATGGTATGGCTGCAAAATTGCGTGGTCTCAGGAGGGGCTGGTTCCATTGAGAGACTCAGCCGTAATTTTATCCTCCCTGCTGTGAAGCTGGTCTTCGAAGTCAAGCTAGCTCTACTCCCGGCCATGGTGTGCAGTATACACCGTGGCCTTCATACTTTTACGTCCAAGGTCATCTCCCGTGATCCGACAAAGGACTTTGAACGTGTTGAACTGCCATACCACTATCTGATGGGGTGGTTGCTGATGCATTGTCGGTCTTTAATGAGGCCTGGTCCCGAAGATGGCGTAACTGCAGATGACGCCTTCATCTTCCAATATTACCGCATGCCTTGGGATTGCGAGACTATGCGCGCTTGTAGGATGGCGCTGTCAAGAGTGGACAGATATAATTTTTTCGTATATGTTACTCGATTTACCGCTGAGGAACTAAGGATCGTACATCTGGATGGTAATGGGCCTCCCCACTTCTTAGATGGCAAAATGCTCCTTTTGTTGCACAACATTCGCCCTTCCCACCTGGTATACAGTAACCGCAATGCTGTCTACTTGGAGCCTTACTTGCCGAGTAGGTTCGCCCGACAGTTTGGGTATAGCCAGCTTTTTCTGGACTGTCCCAGCTCTTGCCTGGGTTTTGAAGGCAGCGTCCTCGATGGCATCAGGGCCTGGCAATATTATCATATGGTTCACACCCGTACTAGCTTCTCGGTTCCTGATACTGGAGATTCAGGAGTGATCTTGTATTTGGCGGCTCTCTACCACGTCATGGCGAACAAGCCGCCTGTTGGCTTTGACCCGAGTACCAGCTTCATTGTTGGTACCGGCTTGGAGGAGAAACCCAAGGGGTCTAAGGCGAAGAAGAGGAGGGAGAACATGGTCGATGTGCCGGACTCGGAGTCCAGCAACGCGGACGAAGAGGATGACGAACACGCTCCCGATAACTGTCACGACCCGCACCCACCGTGAGGGTACGAGTACGTAACAGCGCCCAGCCTATGCCGCAGTGTCAGCGGTAGAACGCTGTTCTAGGTCATGAACTATAACTAACATAACATGAAATACTCTCCATAAGGAGGCCAACACAGAGGTACAACTCAATCACAATCTAGAGATAGAATATGGCACGATGAAATAGATAAAGAAATTCTCAACTGAGGTACAGCAGAATGAATAACAAAGTTAACAACTACCAGTCTCAACATCTCTAAATATACAACTCTGAAAACAAGGACAATAACTAATCATAAAAAGTAGAACAGGCTAAGCTATCTATACTAAGCATGGGTATCATCCTCAGCAGCTGTCTGAACCTCTCCAGGGGTCCAGGTCGCGAGTGTCATCTAGGCAAGCTCCAAAGTAAGGGGTACAGGGTTCCTCATCATCCTCTGTAAAATTTTCAACAGGTCCAGTCAGGATGGGAGCGAGTACAATACATCTCACGCAGATCATAACAGATTAGAGAATATAAACATGCAAGAAAGTACGATACATGAAACTGAAAGAAAGTACATGATGTAAACAGAGAAAGAGAACTGTAATAGAAATATCTACTATAAGTAGAGAGCTACCAGTGACTAGTGATTTAGAGTACAAAGTCGACATGTGAACGGCTTGATTTGCACAAGGCTATACTAAAGAGGCGTACATGGCTATACTACTTTGGAATTGTTCACATGACTATTTATACTCTCCCTTACCCCAATCAATACACAAGGATCCAGACAAGTTATGTTATGTACATGGTTTTCACATGAAGCCCATAAATGGGTGCACATGAAGTATACATGAGAGCTCATACATGAGTGCACATGAAGTTCACATGGGAGCCCATAAATGGGTGCACATGAAATTCACATGAAGGCTCATAAATGAGTGCACATGAAGTATAGGTTATACATGAGATTCATGAGAAACACGACCGAACATGATAGCACATGAGAGTACACGAGCGAGCACGAACGAGCATGTAGCACATGATAAACATGAATAACATGAGAGCGAGGAATACACGATGTACATGAAACACACGACACGTTGTATCCGATGCTCCCGAGGGGGATAACATCTCAATGTAGGAATTCATATAGTACCAATCCGTGATAATATCGTGACAGCATCAGATAAGGTAAACTAGAGCAGGAATATAATTCTAAGCAAGTTATGAAATGATCAGAGAATGTACTCGCCTGGTATCTGAATGTCTGAAGTAAATGTATTGTCCGAGATGAGGTACCTGACTCCTAGTTAGAGCAACACAAGTCAAGATGTATACAGGGGATGATAAATGTAATCTACTATGCATCTACATGCTGTCTAGGTCAAACTAGACTAAAGTCAACCCGTGGTCAACTCTAGTCAACTAGACTAGTCAAACTAGGTCAAACCTAAGCCAAACAAGTCTATACTAGTCTAACTAGTCTATTATAGCAAGTACACACCAATTCTAGACTATACGAGTCTAACTAGACACTCACTAGGCATACAGACACTCCCATAGGCTATGAGCCCTAGGCTATAGGCTATATCATGCCTATAACCAACCCACATATCACATATACACATATCAATATATATAATATAATATAGTAACACACATATATAATATATAGGGTACATGAATATGTGCATCTCACATATATATATATATATATATATATATATATATATATATATATATATATATATATATATTAATGAATTTTGAGTTTTCCTTTCAAAAAAAAAACTCAAACACACACACACACACACACACACACACACATACACACACACACACACAGATATATATATATATTTATATATATATATATATATATATATATATATATATATATATATATATATATATATATATATATATATATATATGTATGTATGTATATATGTCTACACATAGAGGAATAGGAAAGGGGCACATGTGCATTGTGTGTGTACATGTGAGCAAGGTGTCATGAGAGTGTCAATGGGGTGTGAAACCTGTGTGTGTGTGATACAAGAAATAGGAAAAACAGTGTATGAACAAGAGGGTGAGTAGAGTGATATGAATATGTGTGTACATAAAGTTCAATGTGTGGTTAGGGTATACATGGGCCATAGGCTATGTTCTCAGAATTGGTGACTGTCAATGACAGTGAGAGGGTGAGGGTGAACACCCTTGTATTTCGATCAAACAAATCAGTAAAACCAAGTTAACCCAGAAATCTGTGTACACAACAGTCCACAACATTCTCATAGTTGAATCAACAAAACAGTGTAGTATAATGCATTAACACTTCCAGGATTTAAATGGGTTGAGTGTGTGTGAATCATGGAAATCAGTGGTGCATTGTGTTTAAATTCAGTAGAGTGTGAGTGTTAGGAAACAGTGATGTGAGGGTGTCTCGGGTATTGAGTGAAGGCAGTGGTGTGTGTTAGCAAAATTCAGTAGGAATCTACTTCTCAGGAATTAAACCAAGTGATAGTGCATACAAGTAATCTCAGGAAAACTAATTGGATTAAATCCCTAATTTCTCAACTTATTCTCAGCTTTAAAGAGGGAATCTCAGGTTCAGTTTTAACATATCCATGCATACATGTGCATAACAATTAGAAGAGGGACTGATTTCAGGTTCCAGGTTTACATGCCATGTTTGTGTTCCTGTGTGTGTGTGTGTGTGTGTGTGTGTGTGTGTGTGTGTATCCTAGATATAGGGTGTCAAGTGTCCTCTGTTTTGTGTCTACATTGTGGGAGGGACAGTGCAATATACATCAATTCTCAGGTTCCCACAGTGTGCAAAGTGTGAATAAACAAGGTGAGAAGAACATTGAGTTCTCAGATTCAAATCAACCAATCAGTGCATCAGTTAAGGAAATCCCCAACCTAATTGCAATTAGAAACTAAGCAATAGGAAATCTAATCTCTACCATGTGAACCCTGGCATTCCAACCATTTCTCAGATTACAACATGTTAAAGTTAACTCAGGTATAGATTTAAGTTCCCAGGTCCTTCTAAAATTCAGTTAACAGATTATGAAATGTGTGGGTGTGTGGGGATAAGTGATTCTCAGAGTTGTGTATGATCATGCATAGTGAATCCCAGTTTTTAGGTTTTCCTATTAACAGTTAAAAATATCCTTGTTAGCATTGCAAATCTCCGTTTTCACAAAACAGTGAATAACTCAATGAATTCAGACATTTGGAAATTGACAGTTCAGTTTTCCATCCCAAAACCAATATGAAACCCAATTCTCAAACACCAAACTTAAATCATCATTTCAGCAATCTAATACACATGAATATGAATCAATTCCTGGTAATTAAACATCAAAAATCGGTTTAAAATAGAAATTGAATTCAGAAATGGGTATTCAGGAACATACGTATCAGTAAAATGGGAAATGCCACTTCGAAGGCTAAAATCATGTTAATAATCTAAAATAATAGTTGGTAATCAAGCATCACATGTGTGCATGTATTGTGGAGTGTCTAAGTGTTCACGAAACTGGACACAATTCGAGTCCAAACACTGCTTGTACACAGACACAAAAACTGTGCACAGCAGCGTCGTGCACGCGTGTACGTGTGTCCAGTGAACGACACAGGCCACGTGGTGACACGTGGCCGTGCACACGTGTACGCCTAGACTAGGGGGACGTGTCCAAGTGGCTGTCCCGTGTCCACGTGGTGTCTACGTGTCGATACGAGACCGTATCAGTGGATCGAAATTCGCGTGTGTGCGTGCCAGAAATTTTAGTGCGAGTGAGATTTCTCACTAACCACTCAACGAAACCCGACCAAATTTTGTGAGTGTCGTGTCAGAAACTAGGCGCACGTGTCCACCAAAAATCAGGCCATGAGAGGCCGTGTCGTGTCCTGTGTCGACCCCGAGCAGCAGGACAGTACACGTTGTCCTCGTGCATGCGTGTGTGTCCAATTTTGGACACGAAAAGTGTCAGAAACATGCTCAGTAAGACACGAAATAAATAAACACATATAAAACAATATTTCCATTCAAATAGTTTTCAAAAACAACATAAAAATTTCCTCACAAACATTTCATAACACTTGTAAACAGGGACTGATACGTGTCCAATAAGGACACGAAATGGACACCACTCGACACCAAACCTATGCTAGCAGCTAGGGGACTCCTAGGGCTATGCACTCATGCAAAGAAATCGAAATTTGAATGGGTTTTGAGAATTTTACTTATAGGATTCAAAGCTCCAAAAGAGGGATTTCTCCTTGCTAGCTAATCTCTCCAAATTGCACCAAACCTGAGAATACTCTCCACGAGCAGCAAGAAGGGATGGATTAGAACCTAGTGCAAAAGATTTGAGCTAAAAAGGACCTAAAATGGGAAAGTTATGGATTGGGGAAGATGGTTATACCTCTTTCTTCAAAAACTTGAAAACTTAATGAAAGAGGCAAGAACAATCAATGAGAGACTTTATAGGGGGCTCTTAGGGTTTATGTGGCCAGCCATAAAGGGATTCTAGGGTTAGAGTTTCATGGCATGGGCCTATGGGCCAAGTCACATGAGCAATGGGCTCTCTACCTTAGCCTTAAGTCCAACATTAAAATCCTTCCTAATTTCTCAAGAGCTAAATCACTCAACTCAAAACCAAGTCGACTTAAGTTAGATTAGGGTCTCACCATGCTAATCAAGTCACCTTAACTAGAGTCAACATCTAGGTTAGTCTCCTATGTCACAACTAGCAAAAGTTAAAATCAACAACCGTCAATTGAACAATAAATCAATAATTCTAAAAAGTCAAAATGACCAAATTATTCCTAGGCTAAAAATGATAATTGAAATACCCTAATCACATGGCTAGGCTCTAGGGCAGACAGTCTCTACGGTTTCACTAGCAAACACCAAAATCATAAGTCATGATATTTAAATAGTTTTAAAATGACTAAAAATTACCAAAAATCATATTATTAATTAAATGTCATAATTAAATAAATTAAACACAAAATTTCAAAATTACCCTCATTTTAGAAACTGGGTGTTACAAGTCTACCCACCTTAGAAATATTTCGTCCTCGAAATTAAAATGGTAGTAGTCCTTCTAGGTCAAACACCCCACAATCAAAGTCTCAAACATACCGTCAGATAATCATATGTGTCTGTCCAAAATCGTGATACTCAGAATCTTCGTCGTGCTAGTGAGCAAGGCTACGATAATCACAGAGTCCTCGACTAAGGCACATACCTCTAGAATTATGGTATTTAAAATTTTCGCATTGCCGCATGCTTGGCAGCGAAAACCTTAAATTCCCACACCCAAGAAATACGTCCTAAATCTGACTATATGTCCTCACTATGCCTGCTAACATGACTATCGAAGATTTTAGATTCCATAACTGGGTGACCTAGCCCATATGATTCATCTCAGAAGAAAATCAAACATAACACAAGAACAACAGGACAAAATTGATAAATCAAGAAGGAACAGAGGGAATCGAATTTTCAAGGCAATTATAAGAGGCAATTGCGGAAAAGGAATCAAATAGAACGGAACCTACAGTAAGATCTCTACTGGCCTGAACATCCTCGACTGTCCTAGCGAAAGCTCGCTCCTGCTGGCCTTCCCTGGCCAGCTGCTGATGCTGCATGTACCTCTGCTGCTGAGTCGGTAAGGGTAATCCCTTCTGCTGGCGTACCGGAGCCCTATCTCCTGCTCCCTGAATTGTCTGTCCCGACAACTCGGGACACTCTCTCAGCCGATGATCAGATCCTCCGCAAAGTAAACATCTGCCCAGCCTCTTCCGGCATTCGCCCCAATCATGCCCTGGTCTCTTACAAAAAGGGCAAATAATGACAAGCTGCTGTACCGGGGCTTGCTGCTGCCTCTGTGGCTGCTGTGCCTGCTGGAAGGGTACACGGTCCTAAAACTGCTACTGCTGAAAGTAGACCCTCGGTTGCTGATACTGCTGCTGAAACTGTAAAGGTAGCATCTGCTGCGGATACTGCTGCTGAATCTGCAAACGGGGCATCTGCTGCTGATACTGCTGCTGAATCTGGGTGGGGTCTCTTAGCCGAGCCCGCACTGCCACTAGCTCCCTGAGTATCTCGTATCCTCTTCTCCTCCAGTCCAAGATCGTCCTCCGCTGTCATGGCTCCTACCAGAATCTGCTCGAAAGTGGCGTCGCGGTCGCTCTTGGTATATGACCTGATCTCCCTTATTAAACCCCTACGGAGCCTCCTCGTCTTCCCGGCCTCGGTAAGATCCTCGATGAATCTGCTCAAACGGCAGAACACTCCTGCGCACTACTCAACGGTCTGGTTCCCCTGAACCAAACTCTCGAACTGCGCCTCCAAAGTACGGAGTGCTGTATCGGGAAAGAATTTCTCCTTGAATAGTTTCTTGAACGCTGCCCAAGTCTGACCGGCTGTACCAACCCTCAGGTCCGTCTGGTACCAGGTACGGGCCAAGTCCTGCATCTGACTGGCTGCTGCCTCGATCTGTAATCCTGCTGGTATCTATGCCAATCGGAATATCTCCTCAATGTGCTCTATCCATTCGTCAGCATATATGATGCCCTCTGTACCCTTGAAGTCTCGGGGTCCCATCTTCTTAAAGGATTGGATGTCTGGAGTCCTCGACTGATACGGCTGCATCTGACCTCCCTGTGGCTGAGCAGCCACCAGCTCTACTGTCGTCCTGACCAACTGGTGAGTATCTTGTATGCTCTGTCGGATATCAGCAGACTGGCTCTGCTGTATCTGCTGCTGAGACTCCAAGAATCGCTGGAAAAGGATAAACATCTGAGCCGCATCTACTGTCCCTGAAGGTAATTGTTGCTGATACATATCTGAAATGACGGAGGAAGAGCTCCGGACAGGTGGAGGTGCACTCCCAAAAGCTGCAGAAGCTCCTATATGAGCAAAAATAGGGGGTGTTGTGGTCCCAGCATCCACAATCGGGCGAGGGATGGTAGGCCTCTCGCCAGCGTCTGCTGGGCCAGAGCAATGCGATCGTGTCTCAATCACCGTCCTGGAGACAGATCAAACAAGGAATCAACACTGAGATAGAAACGATAATTCAAGGAGGATAGTTATTCAAGGAAGAAATCTCTAACAGGAATTCAGATGGCCGGAATTTAGTTTAAGAGGTTTTCCTAATTTGATTGAGTACCTCAAAATAATCCTAATCCTACTGCAGGCTGTAGTGATACTCTAGTTCGAATACCACTACACAAACTCGACCTGCATGGGCCACCACTAAAAACGTGTCACGACCCGCACCCACCGTGAGAGTACGAGTATGTAACAGCGCCCAGCCTACGCCGCAGTGTCGGCAGTAGAACGCTGTTCTAGGTCATGAACTATAACTAACATAACATGAAATACTCTCCATAAGGAGGCCAACACAGAGGTACAACTCAATCACAATCTAGAGATAGAATATGGCACGATGAAATAGATAAAGAAATCCTCAACTGAGGTACAGCAGAATGAATAACAAAGTTAACAACTACCAGTCTCAACATCTCTAAATATACAACTCTGAAAACAAGGACAACAACTAATCATGAAAAGAAGAACATGCTAAGCTATCTATACTAAGCATGGGTATCATCCTCAGCAGCTGCCTGAACCTCCCCAGGGGTCCAGGTCACGAGTGTCATCTAGGCAAGCTCCAAAGTAAGGGGTGTAGGGTTCCTCATCATCCTCTGTAAAATTTTCAACAGGTCCAGTCAGGACGGGAGCGAGTACAATACATCTCACGCAGATCATAACAGGTTAGAGAATATAAACATGCAAGAGAGTACGATACATAAAACTGAAAGAAAGTACATGATGTAAACAGAGAGAGAGAACAGTAATAGAAATATCTACTATAAGTAGAGAGCTACCAGTGACTAGTGATTTAGAGTACAAAGTCGACATGTGAATGGCTTGATTTGCACATGGCTATACTAAAGAGTCGTACATGGCTATACTACTTTGGAATTGTTCACATGACTATTTATACTCCCCCATACCCCAATCAATACACAAGGATCCAGACAAGTTATGTTACGTACATAGTTTTCACATGAAACCCATAAATGGGTGTACATGAAGTATACATGAGAGCTCATACATGAGTGCACATGAAGTTCACATGGGGGCCCATAAATGGGTGTACATGAAATTCACATGAAGGCTCATAAATGAGTGCACATGAAGTATAGGTTATACATGAGATTCATGAGAAACACGACCGAACATGATAGCACATGAGAGTACAAGAGCGAGCACGAACGAGCATGTAGCACATGATAAACATGAATAACATGAGAGCGAGGAATACACGATGTACATGAAACACACAACACGATGTATCCGATGCTCCCGAGGGGGATAACATCTCAATGTAGGGATCCATATAGTACCAATCCATGATAATATCGTGACAGCATCAGATAAGGTAAACTAGAGCAGGAATATAATTCTAAGTTAGTTATGAAATAATCAGAGAATGTACTCGCCTGGTATCTGAATGTCTGAAGTAAATGTACTATCTGAGATGAGGTACCTGACTCCTAGTTAGAGCAACACAAGTCAAGATGTATACAGGGGATGATAAATATAATCTACTATGCATCTGCATACTGTCTAGGTCAAACTAGACTAAAGTCAACCCTTGGTCAACTCTAGTCAACTAGACTAGTCAAACTAGGTCAAACCTAAGCCAAACAAGTCTATACTAGTCTAACTAGCCTATTCTAGCAAGTACACACCAATTCTAGACTATACGAGTCTAACTAGACACTCACTAGGCATACAGACACTCCCATAGAGGCTATGAGCCCTAGGCTATAGGCTATATCATGCCTATAACCAACCCACATATCACATATACACATATCAATATATATAATATTATATAGTAACATACATATATAATACATATGGTACATGAATATGTGCATCTCACATATATATATATATATATATATATATATATATATATATATATATACATAGGTATATATGCATACACATAGAAGAATAGGAAAGGGGCAAATGTGCATTGTGTGTGTACATGTGAGAAAGGTGTCATGAGAGTGTCAATGGGGTGTGAAACCTGTGTGTGTGTGATACAAGAAATAGGAAAAATTGTGTATGAACAAGAGGGTGAGTAGAGTGATATGAATATGTGTGTACATAAAGTTCAATGTGTGGTTAGGGTGTACATGGGCCATAGGCTATGTTCTCAGAATTGGTGACTGTCAATGACAGTGAGAGGGTGAGGGTGAACACCCTTATATTTCGATCAAACAAATCAGTAAAACCAAGTTAACCCAGAAATCTGTGTACACAACAGTCCACAACATTCTCATAGTTGAATCAACAAAACAGTGTAGTATAATGCATTAACAGTTCCAGGATTTAAATGGGTTGAGTGTGTGTGAATCATGAAAATCAGTGGTGCAATGTGTTTAAATTCAGTAGAGTGTGAGTGTTAGGAAACAGTGATGTGAGGGTGTCTCAGGTATTGAGTGAAGGCAGTGGTGTGTGTTAGCAAAATTCAGTAGGAATCTACTTCTCAGGAATTAAACCAAGTGACAGTGCATACAAGTAATCTAAGGAAAACTAATTGGATTAAATCCCTAATTTCTCAACTCATTCTCAGCTTTAAAGAGGGAACCTCAGGTTCAGTTTTAACATATCCATGCATACATGTGCATAACAATTAGAAGAGCGACTGATTTCAGGCTCCAGGTTTATATGCCATGTTTGTGTTCCTGTGTGTGTGTGTATCCTAGATATAGGGTGTCAAGTGTCCTCTATTTTGTGTCTACTTTGTGGGAGGGACAGTGCAATATACATCAATTCTCAGGTTCCCACAGTGTGCAAAGTGTGAATAAACAAGGTGAGAAGAACATTGAGTTTTCAAATTCAAATCAACCAATCAGTGCATTAGTTAAGGAAATCCCCAACCTAATTGCAATTAGAAACTAAGCAATAGGAAAACTAATCTCTACCATGTGAACCCTGGCATTCCAACCATTTCTCAGATTACAACATGTTAAAGTTAACTCAGGTATAGATTTAAGTTCCCAGGTCCTTCTAAAATTCAGTTAACAGATTATGAAATGTGTGGGTGTGTGGGGATAAGTGATTCTCAGAGTTGTGTGTGATCATGCATAGCGAATCCCAGTTTTTAGGTTTTCCTATTAACAGTTAAAAACATCCTTGTTAGCATTGCAAATCTCAGTTTTCACAAAACAGTGAATAACTCAATGAATTCAGACATTTGGAAATTGACAGTTCAGTTTTCCATCCCAAAACCAACATAAAACCCAATTCTCAAACACCAAACTTAAATCATCATTTTAGCAATCTAATACACATGAATATGAATCAATTCCTGGTAATTAAACATCAACAATCGGTTTAAAATAGAAATTGAATTCAGAAATGGGTATTCAGGAACATACGTATCAGTAAAATGAGAAAAGCTACTTCGAAGGCTAAAATCATGTTAATAATCTAAAATAATAGTTGGTAATCAAGCATCACATGTGTGCATGTATTGTGGAGTGTCTAAGTGTCCACGAAACTGGACACAATTCAAGTCGAAACACTGCTCGTACACAGACACAAAAACTGTGCACAGCAGCGTCGTGCACGCGTGCACGTGTGTCCAGAGCACGACACAGGCCACGTGGTGACACATGGCCGTGCACACGTGTACGCCTAGACTAGAGGGACGTGTCCAAGTGCCTGTCCCGTGTCCACGTGGTGTTTACGTGTTGATACGAGACCGTATCAGTGGATCGAAATTCGCGTGTGTGCGTGCCAGAAATTTTAGTGCGAGTGAGATTTCTCACTAACCACTCAACGAAACCCGACCAAATTTTGTGAGTGTCGTGTCAGATACTAGGCGCAATGTCCACCAAAAATCAGGCCATGAGAGGCCGTGTCGTGTCCTGTGTCAACCCCGAGCAGCAGGACAGTGCACGGTGTCCTCGTGCATGCGTGTGTGTCCAATTTTGGACACAAAAAGTGTCAGAAACATGCTCGGTAAGACACGAAATAAATAAACACATATAAAACAATATTTCCATTCAAATAGTTTTCAAAAACAACATAAAAATTTTCTCACAAATATTTCATCAAACACTTGTAAACAGGGACTGATACGTGTCCAATAAGGACACGAAATGGACACCACTCGACACCAAACCTATGCTAGCAGCTAGGGGACTCCTAGGGCTATGCACTCATGTAAATAAATCGAAATTTGAATGGGTTTTGAGAGTTTTACCTATAGGTTTCAAAGCTCCTTGAAAAGCTCCAAAAGAGGGGTTTCTCCTTGCTAGCTAATCTCTCCAAATTGTACCAAACCTGAGAATACTCTCCATGAGCAGCAAGAAGGGATGGATTAGAACCTAGTGCAAAAGATTTGAACTAAAAAGGACCTAAAATAGGAAAGTTATGGATTGGGGAAGATGGCTATACCTCTTTCTTCAAAAACTTGAAAACTTAATGAAAGAGGCAAGAACAATCAATGGAAGACTTTATAGGGGGCTCTTAAGGTTTATGTGGCCAGCCATAAAGGGATTCTAGGGTTAGGGTTTCATGGCATGGGCCTATGGGCCAAGTCACATGAGCAATGGGCTCTCTACCTTAGCCTTAAGTCCAACATTAAAATCCTTCCTAATTTCTCAAGAGCTAAATCACTCAAGTCAAAACCAAGTCAACTTAAGTTAGATTAGGGTCTCATCATGCTAATCAAGTCACCTTAAGTAGAGTCAACATCTAGGTTAGTCTCGTATGTCACAACTAGCAAAAGTCAAAATCAACAACCGTCAATTCAACAATAAATCAATAATTCTAAAAAGTCAAAATGACCAAATTACCCCTAGGCTAAAAATGATAATTGAAACACCCTAATCACATGGCTAGGTTCTAGGACAGACAGTCTCTACGGTTTCACTAGCAAACACCAAAATCACAAGTCATGATATTTAAATAGTTTTAAAATGACTAAAAATTACCAAAAATCATATTATTAATTAAATGTCATAATTAAAAAAATTAAACACAAAATTTTAAAATTATCCTCATTTTAGAAACTGGGTGTTATAATAACACTCTTCCTCCTACAGATGAGGTGGTGGTGGATCAACCGTCTGTTGAGTCGAGCCCTTCCCGAAAGCGAAGCAGGCCTGAGTCTGCTGGTGGTGGCAGAACCTACTCCGTGAAACAGGCTGCGATTAAGCCTAGCTGGCTGCTCATTAAGGAGAGAGACGAGGATATGGGCGCCATTTCGGAGGTGAATTGAATTACAACCCTCTCTTTCTTTGGCTTTTCCTAAACTATGTTCTAATTATTTTTCTTTTCTCTGTAGGCGTCCGAAAAGTCAGAGTCTCGAGAGCTGGCCGCTGTTTCTGAAGTCGACCCGGCCCTGACCACTTTGATTAGTGACATGTGTGCCTAGATTATTTCTGCCGGGGTTCTCTCGGTGGCGGCTGAGGGGTCTTACGTTGCTGAGGTTTCGACCCAGGGCAACGTGGGCTCCGCTGAACTCGTCCCCGAGACCGCTGAACTTCAGCAGGATGACACTGATCCAGTCGTATCTCCTTCTAGGGTGGCTGGGGCAGAGGAACCAGCTGAATTCGGCTCGGGTGTCGTCGACGAAGAGGTTACGGTGGCTGTAAGCGAACCTCAGCCTCCGCAATTCTCTCCGAGTAAGATAAGCCAAGTCTTGACTAGTGAGGAGGCTCATTCGCTCTATCATCACATCCTCTGGATTAAGCTGATTGATGGTTGCCCTGGACATACAGGTCCTGCTCCTTTACTACCAATGATGGACATTGTCAAGGTAGAGCTCGTCAGAGAGAATCTGGTGGAAGAGAGCGTGCCTCCTCCCCCTCCGACTTATATTGAAGGAGCTCCCGCTGAATCAAGTTTGGGAGGACAAACGATAGAACGGCCGGAGCAGGGTGAACTGGTCCCTGCACCCTCATATGTTCATGTGGCTCCAGAGGTCGACCTCTCTGCCCTGCCGAGCCTCCGAATTCTTCGGGCTGCAGAAGAAGAATTGGCCGCTATTCATGCACCCTTTCACTCGGAATTTATTTCCCTCGTGGCAGGGGCATCAGGTTCTATTGCATCTTTTTCGACTCTGCCAGCCACTCTCCCTTTGACGTCGTCTTCTTCGGAAGTTCTGGATGAATCGTCAAGGGATGTGGTTGACAGTTTCTACCGTCACCTGAGGCGAGGAGTCGAAACTGCTGTGGAGAGGGGGATCAATTTTGCCCTGGCCCGTCAATGCGCTCGTGGCCAGATTAAAATTCTTAGAACCCTTCTCGGTGGGGCGGGGATAGTAGAGCTGCTAGAACCCAAATTGCTAGAAGCTGACCAGTTGGTGGCTCAGTATCAGGGACTGCGGCAAGTTGATCTATCTTCAGCAATAGATCAGGAGCGTGCCTTCCTTATTACTGTCATAGAGAAGTTACGGACCGCACGAGATACGTCTAAGCCGGTTATCATAAAGGACCTCGATAATAAGTCTATTCAGTACGATCAGCTGAGCCACAAGAGCGAGGATTGCATTGCTCGGGAGGCGGCCGCCTCTCGCAAAATAATCGATACGAGGGAGCAGATCCTCGAACTCCAGAGGAAGCTAGCTTTCTTGGAATCTGAGCTCGAGGCCTCCCGCACGGGTAAAGAGCTAATCGTTCAGGAGGCCGAAAGGGTCACCCGAGCTTCTGCTGGCCTGGAGCATGCTCTGAAGAGACTCAAAGATGGCTGGCAGGCCTACGCACATCAGGAGGATGCAGAACGGCTGACTCAGGAGGCCGAGCACCGGGCCAAGTTGCGATTTGAGCGGTCGACTGCCGTGCTGAGGGATCAACTCAGAAAATTATGTATAGCCGAACCATAGTCGGCCTTTTTTTCTTTCTCTCTTTGTCATTTTCCTTTATTTTGATAGGAACATAGTCCCCGAATATGTAGTACTTTCGCTTTTCAATAAATGACTATGTTTTCATCATCCATTATCTATTGTGCTTGTACTGTATCTTTGGAATTTGTGATGTTTGCCCTACTGGGGGATTATTTATGGATCTATTACCCTTGGCATACCTTGGTTTTAGATACGGATAATAAGTTTGATTAGGGATACCTAGAATGATTCCATGGTAAGGTGACCATGGAAGTTCTTGGTATTGAACGAAAGAGTGCCATGGGGCAGCTGGGCCCTAGAGGCATGATGAGAAAGGAGCTGCATGTACTAGAGGACTTAGTACAAGGGTTGTGGTCACAGAGGATATTTGTGGTCAACAGAGGACATTTGTGGTCAACTGAGGACATTTGTGGTCAACTGAAGATATTTGTGGTCAACAGAGGACATTTGTGGTCAGAGGACATTTGTGGACCTATTATCCTTGGCGTATCCTGGTTTTGGGTACGGATAATAAGTCGAGAGAGAACCAACATACTTACTCAGAGGTAATGAGGACGTGGTAAATATGAGGGTTTCTTCGATGGAATATTCCTACTCAGAGGTAATGAGGACGTGGTAGGAGTGGACACCATGAAGGGTATATAGAACAACTCAGAGGTAATATGGACGTGGAAGTTCTACGTGAGGGGTGGTTTGTTTTTGATGGAAGTGAAACAACTCAGAGGTGACATCGACGTGGTTGTTTCGGGCAATTTGTGGATCTATTACCCTTTTTACGCATTGAAAGTGCGGGTAATAGATCATGAGGAAGATGCTCTTTCAGGAAAAAAGTTCAGAGGTATGATTATACATGACTTACTACCCAAAAGATGCGATATAGATTCATCTGGAGTGACCAGAGCGTAAGTTCAGCGGTACTAGAGGGTACATAACTCAACAATCTAGAAGATTTGGAGTCAGAGTGTAAGTTCAGCGGTACCAGAGGGTACATAACTCAATAATCTGGAAGATTTTGGAGGATGTCGTTTCAGACATAATACTTCTTCAGGAACTTGCCGTTGATGGGCAACATGAGCAAGTCTTCATTTTGTTTTGCGAGGCGGTAAGCACCATTGGAGAATACAGCCTCGATGACAAATGGGCCTTCCTACTTTGGCTGGAATTTGCAGGTGGTTTTGTGAGTCATAACCATTGGCCTCCGAACTGCCAGAACGAGATCGCCCACTTGGAATGTTCTGATTTTAACCTTCTTGTTAAAAGCTCCCAAGATACGTGCTTGGTATAGCTCGATTTGTTGTTGAGCTAACAGGCGCTTCTCATCTAGAGCCTCCAACTCTTGTAACCGGCGATGGTGATTGTCATCCGTTGTCAATCGATAGGTAAGGGTAACACGGAGTGAGGGGATTTGAGTCTCCAGTGGGAAAACTGCCTCACTCCTATACACCAAAGAGAATAGTGTGTTCCCAGTGGCCGTCCGGACTATAGTACGGTATACCCATAAGCGTTCGCTAAGCTTCTCATTCCAGTCGCGTTTGTTGGAAGACACGAACTTCTTGAGCAGCTTGATTATAGTTTTACTGAATGCTTCTGCCAACCCATTCACTGCGGGATTGTATGGCGTTGAAGCAACATTTTAGATTCTGTGTTTGTCGCAGAACCGATAGAAGGCGTGGCTTGCGAACTGCGGACCGTTGTCGTGGATGATCCTTCGGGGCAGTCCAAAGCGATAAATGACGTGATGCTTGAGGAAGCTGATCACGTTCAAAGTCTTCACTTCTGCCAGCGGAATAGCCTCCGCCCATTTGGAGAAGTAATTTGTGATTGCGAGTATGAAGCAATGTCCTCGGGACGAAGGCGGAGTGATCGGACCAATGATGTCCATTCCCCATGCTTCGAATGGCCAGGATGCCACCGTCGGATGTAGAAACTCGGATGGCTGGTGGATAAAATCTGCGTGGACTTGACAGGCTTTGTACTTTCTTACATAGTCTATCACATCTGTAACCATTGTGGGCCAGTAATAGCCCATTCGGCGAAGGCGATCTTACAATTTTGGGCCAGGCTGATGGGCCCCGCAGACGCTATCGTGAGCTTTGCGTACAGCTTCTTTGGCTTCTGTACTTGACAGACACCGAAGCAGTAATCCATCGTATGATAGCCGATACAGCATTTTCTTCTCTGTATCGTAGAAGAATCTGAGGGAACGTCTTCTGATAGAAGTGGCGTCCTTTGGGTTCTCGGACAAGATGCCATAGACTATGAAGCCTACGAATGGCTGTCTCCAGTCTGGTGCTTCGTCGACCGTCTGAGCGGAATAACTCGCTACAAATTGAACGTTATTCTTGTGACAGACTAATTCATGGCCTATTACATCCACCAAATGATGAGTATATTTTGGGACCGCTAGGGAAGCAGCAAGACCTACTAGGGCATCGGCTTCGATATTTTGGAGTCTGGAAACATGTTCTATGAAGAACCCTTCAAATGACGAAATGATGTTAATCGCTATTTGGTGATAGGGGATCATGTCTTCATGACGAACTTCGTATGAACCCCGAATATGATTGACGATTAACTACGAATCGTCGTATGCTTCAAGATACTCTACCCCCAGCTCCTTTGCAAGTCGGAGGCCAATAACCAAAGCGTTGTACTCGGCCACGTTGTTTGAACAGGGCTCCGTGAGGGAGTAAGCCCGATTGATTACCAGTCCGGAGGAAGAAATCAGCACCAATCCGACTCCAGCGACAATGTTACCCTTGGGCCCAGTTCTGGAAGCGCCGTCGAAGAACATTTGCCACACGGCATCATGAGAGGCCACATTTGAATTGGCGACCTCATCTGGAATCTCTTCGTCTATTCTGGTTGACTCCGAACCCGGATGAGCTGCTAAAAAGTCTGCCAGAGCTTGACCTTTAACAGCCTTCTGCGGGACGAAGATCATGTGGTAGGGAGACAATAATATCGCCCAGGTAGCTAGGCGAGAGCTGAGTGCACCTGGCTTGGTCATGAGGACCCTGAGGGGGTTAACTCTTGATACGACATGGATGGTTTGTCCCAGGACGTAATGTCGCATCTTCTGAATGGCGAACACCAGGGCAAGGCACTCCTTCTCCATGGTAGTGTATCGATGCTCAGGCCCCATCATCATTCGGCTGAGGTAATATATAGCTTGTTCATGGCCTGCATCATTATTTTGTGCTAGTATAGCACCGAGAGAATGCTCCATAGCTCGCACATAGAGCAAGAACGGCTTTCCAGCAACTGGGGCCACCAGACTGGAGGGTTCGATAGGTATTCTTTGATGTTGTCGAAGGCGTGCTAGCACTCTTCATCCCATACGAAGGAGACGCCTTTCTTTATGAGGTGCGTAAAGGGTTGACATCGTCCGAAGAGGTTAGAGATAAACCTCCTGATGTAAGCTAGCCTCCCTTGAAGGCGTCGGAGTTCACGAAGATTTTTTGGAGGACCCATCTCCATAATTGCCTTCGCCTTCTCAGGGTCGACATGGATACCCTGGGAGGTAACGATGAAACCCAAGAACTTTTCGCTGGATACGCCTAAGAATGACTTCGTAGGATTCATCTTCAAATTGTGCGCTCGCATCAGGTCGAATACTGTCTTCAGATTATGCAGATGATCTTCTTTAGAGCGGTTGTTGACGGCGATGTCGTCGACATAACACTCCACTGTCTTGCGTAAATGATCTCTGAAGATGATGCTCATGGCTCGTTGATAGGTGGTGCCAGCATTCTTTAAACCAAATGGCATGACTGTGTAGCAGTATGTGCCAATCGGTGTTCGGAATGATGTATGCTTTTCGTCGTCAGGGAACATCTTAATTTGATTGTACCCTGAGAAGCCATCCATGAATGAAATGCGCTTGAAGCCGCAGGTGTTGTCAATCATTATATCTGTAATAGGAAGGGGAAACTCATCTTTAGGACACGCCTCGTTCAGATTACGAAAGTCAATACAGATTCGGATCTTTTCATTCTTCTTGAGGACTGGTACTATGTTGGCTACCCAGTCTGGATGTTATTCCTCGCGAATGAATCCGCTGGCTATCAGTTTGTTAACCTCGGCCTCGATGGAGTTCATGATGTCTGGGCGAAACCGTCGTTGCTGCTGCTTGACCGGCTTTGCGTCCGGACGAATATTGAGTTTATGAAGTACAACCTCGGGGTTTAGCCCTGGCATGTCTTCATAGCTCCAGGCGAATACGTCGATATATTCTCTGACGAGTTGCAGTAGTGATTCTCGCTCTTCATTTGTCAGACTTTTGCTAACGAAGATTGGTTTTGGAGAGGACTCATCGCCGAGGTCAACTTGCACGACCTCATCTTCAGTGGGAGGTTCTCTTTATTCGAACTGCTTCTTCCATTGCGCGTCTAGATGTTGGGCCCACGGCTCAAACTCAAGAATTTCAGGAATGTCTTCATTTTCTTCATAGGCGTCGGTGAATGCCATATTGACAGACAAGACTTGCCTGAATACGTCCCCGATGCTGACATCCAAATCAGAAGTTGGTGATCCGGTTGAGTGTGAATGCCAGTCGCATTCCTCATCTGAGCTTTCAGGGGTCGTTGTAGGTGTAACATAACCTAGTCCATATCTGGTCTTGTTATAGTAATCCCGTGGTTTCCCAGCCGGGACCGACAACTGTAAGGATAGCCGCCGTCCAGTGCCGTAGTTCAAGCCTGGCGTAGTTTCCAGATCATACCCCTATTTTTGCATGAGGTACTTGGATCGGGAACTATATAGATAAAGGGGCAGTCTCCCGGTGTCGGGTTCGAGATCAACTTCTTCTATCCTGAAGGGCTGTGGATCATTCTTTCGGCCGAAGATGATTGGATGATCCTCTCCCTCAACTACGCGATAAGTATCTTCTACTGGAGTAAATTGATTTGCGATGTAGACATTTGTCACCTGTGTGTGTAAGTGGGTGCCTATACCGTGTTCCATGGCATACATTGTACAAAGCTTATTAAGCTCGATGTAGTTCAAAGATAGCCCTTTATTGATGAAGTAAGGTATCTTTTACAGTGGAATTACATCATCTGTGGATGGAACATCAGTGTGAGCAGCCACATGCTTGGCCAGCTCTGACTCTTCTTCGGCTCTCCCTTGTGTCAATGAAGACTGGGAGGATGACTTGGGCAGCTTAATCATCAGAGGCTCCACTGGTGGAGCAGAACGTGGAGTCGTTGGCGTACTAGCGACCCCCAGTTTGGTGCTCGGTGCTGGGCGGGGAGTGGTTGGCTAGCTAGCAGTCCCCGGCTTAGCGTTCGGCTGCCGATTCATTCTAGGAAGATGAATCGTCATAGGCTTGACAGAGGGATTGAGCTCCTCTATCTGTTGTTGGCTAGCTCTAGGCAGCCTGATTGTCAGTGGCTCTGTTGTGGGCCTTGGTGCTTGGCCAGACCTTGGCAGTCGGATTATCATATGCTCCTCATGCGCAGAGAGGCTGATTGCATCCTTACACAGAGTGGATGTAAGGGTTGCAGTTCTGCCAGGTTTACGGGCTTGGAGGTAGATCGTCAGACGTTCTTCCGATCCAGTTGCCGCCTCAGTTTGAGCTTGAGTATCTCCTTCGACAAGGTGCCTTTTCGACTTCTCGTACAAGCATGAGTCTGAGTAGTAGGATTCGACCCCTTTAAAGGGATCGATGTCGACAAATTTTGTCCTCACGAAGCCGTACTTGTCGACGTACTTGAAACAGTGGTGCAGTATGGAAGATACGATCATGTAATTGTGTATCCAAGGACGTCCCATGAGAATATTGTAGGAAGTGTCCGCATCTATGACATAACAGGTCACTTCTGATTGAAGATCGTCGATTTGGCATTTCAGACGAATCTTCCCGATCGGATAGCTTCTGCCTGAATTGAAATTGTTGATGGCAGTACTTGTCGGCATCAGGCGATGCATTGGGAAGCGCAGGTGGTGTAATAGGCTCTTCGGGATGATGCTTATGGAAGAACCGGGATTAATATGCATCCGATCCACCTTGATATCGCCAACGTATCCAGTATAATACAGAGGACGATCGTACAGGTTGGTCTTGATAAGCATATCCTGTGGAGTGAAGACATTGTTGGGCATTGTACCTGTGCAAGCGCTGTCTGGAAGATCTGCAGGCGAGTTCTCCCCAGTGAGATTGGACTGAGCCAGATATGCGTCGGCATTCTGGAGTACCTCGCTCAATACGACGCGAACATCTTTGAAGAGTCTCAGGAGATCGTATAGTGACAATTTGGCTGATGTGTTGGCCAATTGTGCCAAGATGTCAAAGTTATAGGGCCTCTCCAGCCCATGAGGCGCCTCTTTTCGGAGTGGTTTGTCAAAGCGAGTCACCTTCGGCCTAGGCTTGTCGGTCGTCGGAGGCTGAGAAGGTCCTGGAGCATCAGCAGTAGCCGGCTGATGATCTTCAGTCGAGTTACCCGGTGTAGGTTAGGATTGTGCACCCGACCGGGTGACGACGGCTGTAGCTTCTTCGACTTCTGCCGAGATTGTGCGGCAGGATTTGACTTTTCCACTCTTCTTCTTGCTGGTGGAGGGCGGTACGGACTGAGTCACTTCAGGTACCATGTCCGGATGGACCCATATGACCTCCCCTCGTGATGTGGTGAGAGGCACTAGACCAGCGGCCTGGTCTCGGGAATGTGGAAGGTTAGCGACCTCCATCTTTGCCCTGGGGACGGGTACTACTCCATCTTGAGTCTTTGACAGAGGGAAGCTGCCGAACTGTACTGACACCATGTTGGCTGCCACGGTCACCTCTTCGAAATCAATGGCCAGGACCTTAGAATCGATGAGATGCTGGATGTATCGCTTCAGTTGGAAGCATCTTGCGTAGCTTGGTGGACATAGCGATGGTAGTGACAGTACTTAGGGCTCTCCATTTCTGTCGGCCGAGGTTCCCGTCTTGGTGGGAGGAGCTGAATTCTACTCCCTTGTATGAGCATGTCCAAGATGGGTTTGACATGGCTGTCCTCGAAGGAAAAGGTCATCTGAGGCCACTACTTTTTTGTCGGCTTTGATTCAGGCTTCTGGACTGTGTCGGCAACCATAGCCTGCTTGCCCTTGTTGTCTCGATTGTTGGAGGAATTACCGCCGTTGTTGTTGTTGGCATTAGGGCGTTTATCCTTGTCCTCTCCTTTCGAGATGTGCAACCCCAATTGGCGAGCTTTTTTTAACTTGTCTTCTGCGCTAGTGGCACTGATGATGAACGTCTTCCAGTCCTTGAACTGGCTTTCGCCCATCCAGAGGCTGATTGTAGGAAGCAGCCTCTTTTGGCAGATTTCAATCAAGGAAGAATCTGGATTACCTTAGGGCAATTTCATCACGGTTTGGCAAAACCGCTCAATGTAGTTCCTCGTCAGCTCCTTCTCCCCTTGAACAACGTCTATAAGGGTGGACATTATCACATCTTGTCCTACCTCGTAGAACCTTTCAAGGAACATGTTTTTGAAGCTGACAAAGGAATGGATGCAGTTGTCTGGTAAGTTACGGTACCAGTCGAAGGCGACCCCTTCCAATGCTCCAATGAACAACCGCGTAAGGATGGCATCGTCATGAGGCAGATGGTCGGTTGTGACTTCGAAGTAGGTAATGTACCTGCTTGCAGATGTCTTCCCATCATACAGATTGATGTTGAATAGTTTATATCTTGGTGGGAAGGGAACATCTCTCCATGCAGCAGGATACGGTTGCCGTATTCTGAGGTCCTGGCAGGTTTCTCGGGCGTGGAACATGGCCCGGAGCTCCTGGACCTCTCGTCTTGCCTCCCTGGCTTCGTCTGCAGTGGTAGAAGCCGATATTGTAGGAGGGTTGTCACCCGGGGTTGAGTTTGAGTCCGCATTGGCCGCAGAACCCAAGCTTGTCTGGCCAAGCATCCTTCCTTGCAGAGTTGGTAGTGCCGCTTTGATCTCGTCCATAGATTTGACCAAGGTATGGAGTATGGCCTCCAGGGTATCGATGTGTTGGCGATCACTGGGACCGTCTTGGTCATTGTTTGTCATGAACACCGTCCTCACATGAGGAGAGATGGAAGGAACGGTGGAAGACGTGCCCTCTGAATCATACCCTTGTACTAAAAAATCGTGAGGGCAAAACATTAAAGGAGAGATGTACCTGCATGACTGTTCAAAGCTTCTGACAGCGCATGATAGGCAAAATAAGCTTTAGAATTTGAACAATATGTAAGATACATCATTCTGATAATTATTACTAGATGCTACTGAACTCCCAGATCTAGTTGGCAATGCAATATAGCATTGATTTTAAGACTAAAAGTATGACATAACAGAGATAAGATCACTAAGACTATTGCCTCAATATAAAATAGCTGGGGATGATAAACTGATAGGCATATGAAGGATTAAAGAGTAAAAAAAGATAGGATCCCAACATATGTTGATGTTGAAAAAGACCCTATTAAATTAAACTAGATTAATAGGAATAACAATGGTTCGTGGCCACTTAGATGTGACCGGTTAAGTAGGCCACAAAGTGGAGCTCTTTTTTCATTTTCAAGTGTCCAATTCCTCTATGGCTCTTTGGGGTTTGTTTAACAAACCCCCAACAAACAGCCCCCTCAGACAAATCACAATTGGATGTAATACCTGATTTCGAACAATAGATTATACTTCCTTACAAAAGCATCTATTTTTATCAACTGAAGAGGTTATGTTTCAGATGTCAAGTAGTATGAGCATAAATAGGCATACTTGGTTTGACATTGCCAATTTACTAGTTTCTTCTCATCTTTCTGAAGCTTCCTTCAAATATCTATAGTTGTTAATGAGCATATGATTTCAGCCGTATTAGACTTCAAGTTTTCAATCTAATTTGTTAGATTCTAGATTGAAACCTTCTCTTCCATTTTCATATATAATTTTTCAAATATTGACTTTCAATTATCAAACTTTTTTATATATAATTTATAATTTGGTCATAGACAAATATTGAAACATTCTCTTCAATATTGAAGGATGAGCAAAATTGTATACAAATATGATAACTCAAGCAAGCTGCAAGAAATATATTAACTTAACAAGCAAAAATCTCATTAGAATCCCATACCATATAAGGAGACCTCCCTCCTTTCAAATCAGCTCCATTTCAGAGCTCGGTCATGCGAGAGAAATCAGAGTCCAGTAGGAATGTTGAACAGATCCGCAGTCCACGGAGTTCTCATTGAAGTTTCCAATGGCATCTGCAAATATCACAAAAAAATTTACAGCAAACTAATCTTTAAAAGGACATATTTTCTTTAAAAATATATTTCATTTTGCACAAAATTCTAATGGGTGGAAAGAGCATCTCGGCCGTCGGCGTCTCGTACTCCTTAACTGGACCCTATTACGGTGCGTTCAACTCATGGACCGGCGCATTTTCGGCTACTGGTTCTAGATATGGCCCAGGACTGTATCATCTTTGTCACCCACAGCTATAACTTTGCCAATAATTCTCAATTACAAGCCCTAAAAAGGCACAAAAGTTAAGAAAACCCTAACTTATTGGAAAAATATCGAAAATTACTGCCTGGAGAGCTCGTTCAGAACTCCATCAGCAGCGCCGGAGCTGACGAATTCCTCTCGGACCTCGCTGAAGACATCCTCGATGACTTGGAAGTACAAGGTTGAGATGTTGGATGCCACTTCCAATGACCCGGAGCTCATCAGGGAAAGAAAGAGGAGGGGGATCTCTTTGAGAGTTCGGAGAGATTATTCCTTTATCGAGAGAGTGGGAAAGAACTGAAGACGTACCTGATGGCGGTCGATAGAGAGAGAAGAGGGATTTCTTTGTCATAGTTTTTCTTGAGAGGGAAAGAAGATGAAGAAGTACCGATGGCGGGCGGTAGCGAGAGAGGGAAAGTGAAAACCAAAAACAACAGAGGAAAATAAATGGATCGGGAAAATAAGGGAAGTTGAGATTTGTAACCCTTTTTCCTGTCACATGCTATGCATGTGACACTGATTTAATGAAAATTTTAACTGCTTGCCACGGTTTTTACTGTGATCATAATAAAAAATAAAGTAAAATAAAAAATTAGATTTTTAGTAACATTATTTTACCTATTGTAACATTTATAACTGTGACAATTTTGTAACGGTAATAACCATCACTAATTGTAAAAAAAATATGTTACAAATTGTATGTTTTGGTGTAGTGCCTGCTGCCTCTGTTGGGGGAACTGTTTCCCTGGATTATCTTCTTGGAACACTGGATTATCGTGGATATTCGGAGGAATGCTACGCCCGGCTCCAGCGCCTCCCAGAGATATGGACGACGAATCTCCAAGTGTAGCAGATTTCATTTTTGAGCGAGTACCTTGGTAAACTCCTCCTGTAACGGTCGTGGACAACCGCTTAGAAGAAAATTTCTTGGGTACGCTGGTTGAGATTTTCGGGCTGGAGACATTTGTTTTCTTCCCTCTCCCGCTGCCAGGGATCTTCAGAGTAGAATTGCAGGAGACGACAAGAAGCGCCTCGTCTTCTGAGCTTGGGTGTTGCAATCGTTGGAAGATGGACCGCCGGTCTTCTTGTACTGCCTCATTGTTGTAGCAGCAGTTGACAATGACTTGGGTGCAGTGATGTCCATGGAAGGACTCTCTGCACACCGAAGCTTCTTCTCTTTCTTTGTGCTTGTGAAGGATCACGTCACGCAAGTCAGGTGCGTCCCGAGCAACCTTTACACCCGTTTTGTGGGCCCGGGAATCCCGAGCATCTGAGTGTGTTGGCACCATGTTTGCTCCCTGATTGTTGGGAGACACTTGGAAACCACTCTGTCCGTTTGCCGCCGGGGGCTGGACTCGAGTGGTTCGGTACAACTTTCCATCGGAGGCCCGTATAACAGTGAGCGAAGCGCTCGGATGGTCAGAGGTTGGGACAGCTGACTGAGCTTGCCTAGCCCGTGCTGTCCTAGACTTCTTCACTCTAGCACCCGAGGGTGCATAGTAGGAAGAGTCCAAATGGTGCCGCACAGAGTTTGGCACATTTTCTTGGGAGCATCTGGAGTCAGGATCGCATGAGAGGCGGCCAAAGACTGAACCCGAGCCGCATGGAGCATTCATACGGCTGGCATTTGTGGCCGCATAGGAATTCATGTGGCTGGATCTGTTGGCCACAACAGCATTCATGCGACTGGATCTGTTGGTCACATCAGCATTCATGCGACTGGAACCGTTAGCCACATCAGCATTCATACGGCTGGATTCGTTGGCCACATCAGCATTCATGCGGCTAGATCCGTTAGCCACATTAGCATTCATGCGGTTGGATCCGTTGGCCACATCAGCATTCATGCGGCTGGATTTAGTGGCCGTATGAGTCTTCGTACAGCTGGAATTGTTGGCCGTATGTGCTTTCTTCATGCGGTTGGCACCCTTATGCGGCTTCTTCCTGGACCGTATAGTGTTCCCATTTGCTTCCTCAATTCCAGCATCGTAGTGCTTTCCTCTGCCAGACTTAAGAACAGCAGGGTCCTCTGTGGCCTGAAGTGGGGCCGCATGCAAATCTCCGCCGTCCTGGACAGCAGAGAACACTTCGTCCAGAGCTTGGGAAGGAGCAAATGATTTGGGCCTCCACTCCCTACGGGCCTTCTTCGTGCGGGCTGGCTTCTGGACCGGGCTATTGCTCCTGTCGGAGAGCATTTCTTCAAACGCCTGTTGGTCGAAGCGGACGACCAGCATCTGTTGTGTGGAGCCAAGTTTGGCTGCGTCCGATTGCATCACCAACTTCTCAGTCATGGAGAAGTTAGTCCCCAGCAGAGTCGCCATCGTGTTTGCCATTGATTATAAAAGAACAGAACAGTTTTATGGGAGGACAAAACCTAGGAAAAGAAATCTAAAGTACAATTGAATATTTTTGATTCTGGGGGGGTGACGGTAGAGGCTCGGGAGAGTGCTATCAACTCTGCCTTACTTCTTGGACGATCGGACGTCGCTTCGGCTCTGGTGAAGAAATGCTCCTGCTGGGTGCTCTTGGCTCTATATCTCTCTCTGTGTCTCCGCCACTCTATGTGTCCAGTCTTTTGCAAGGGAATGGCACCTTGCTATTTATAGGGCTTGGTGATAAGTAGGGTATGCAGTAATTGCTCCTTGAAAAGTGGGTGGTTAGGGATTCATTAAGATTTGTCTTGATCCTGTTTGTTGAAAATCAATCCGGGCTGTTAATGTTGATTGTAACAAATCTGGGCAGTTAATGTTGATTGTGCCAAATCTGCATGGTTTGTTGGAAATTGATCTGGGCAGTTAATGTTGATTGCAATAAATCTGTATTGTGATGATTTGCTGATGTCAGCAAATCCAATTGAATAAATCTTGGTCAATCTCTTGCCACGTGTCCCAACTGCCTGTTATGTCGATTGCCATAAATCTGAGTTGTTGAGACTTGATCAACTCCTGCCACATGTCCCAACTGCTGTGAGCTGCATAGAAGACTGTCATAGTTGAGCCGCATGAGTGCGGCCTCGTGTCAGAGCCGCATAAGGACGGCCTTATCTGAACCGCATGGAAGTCCTTTAATCTGAACCGCATGGAGGTCTTTACAACTGAGCCGCATAGACGTCTTTACAACTGAGCCGCATGAACTTCCTTTAATCTGAACCGCATGGAGGTCATTATAACCGAGCCGCATTGACGTCCTTTAATATGAGCCGCATGGGAGTCCTTTAATCTGAGCCGCATAGAGGTCCTTACATTTAAGCTGCATGAACGTCCTTACCACTGAGCCGCATGGACGTCCTTACAACTGAGCCGCATGCACGTCCTTACAACTGAGCCGCATGGACGTCCTTACAACTGAGCCGCATGGAGGTCCTTACTTCTGAGCCGCATGGACGTCCTTACGACTGAGTCGCATAAAGAGCTTTGGAAATGGATGGATCGTGCCAGCTATAGAGATTTTTCTCGTCTCTCTAGGAGCACGTCAAGAGTCATCATTTCACCTTTATGTCAGAGCCGTCAATCTGCTGTGTCAGGGCTGTCGCATTGCGTCAGAGCACTAATTGAGCCAGCTGCTCATAGTAATGATGGCCATCTGTGGATGTCTGCTTTTGAACTACCCACGGCCACGTGGCTTTTTCGAGCCGTATAGAGCTCTTGGGAACTTCTGAGCCGCATTAAGCTCTAAGGGACTTATGAGCCGCATGGAGCACTAAAGGATTTGTGAGCCGCATAAAGCTCTAAGTGATTTTCTGCGCCGCATGAGACTCCCACTGTTTGAGCCGCATTGATTTTACTTGTTCTTTTCCATGCTTCTACAGTAATCAGATCGCACGATGTGCAACTTCGATAAGAAACACTACAACAAAAAGACCTATTAATGACGCTCGACAAGGAGTTTTAATGACGGCTGATACATAAGCGTTATCAAAGTTGAGAAATACCTTTTTTCTATGACGGTTTGGGCTAATTCTGGGTTTTTTATAACGTTTATAAAACAAAACGTCATTAATATTTTAGAGCGGTGGCAAACTTGTAATTCCTTTACTGTATAAAAGCTCAGTAGGAGAGAGAAAATTCATTTCTCATCCATTTTCTAACGAGCAGCATCTCTCCTCCTCAAACCTCTTCTCCTCCAATTTTTAACCCTAACCACGTCCGAGAGGAACTACAGGCTGTTCTACCCTAACCAGGAGAACGACTCCCTCCTCTCAATCGCTCGCTACAGCGACGACGAGGACGGAGAGCCGAGAGGGAACGGCCACGGCGGTCGGGAAGAGGAAGAGGAGGACGAGGATCGGTCGCCGCCGGCTCGTGCGCCGCCGGGGAAGAGGCAGCGGCAGGTGGAGGTCAGGAGGGACTGCCCGTACCTCGACCCCATCAATCGTCAGGTGAGCTCTTCTTCGTAGTTTTAGGGTTTTAGGGTTAAATTGGTTCTTTTCTTCCAAGTTGGCGCTAGAATCGATTTTTTTTATATATAATTAATTGATTGCATTGTAAAATTAGAAGACCAGAAGCCCTAGCCTTCATATTTTCCTCTCGTCTTTCTCCATAAAGCAACTTTAGCTTTCACGAACGTCTACGTCGGCTGCCGACGCTATTGTCGCATCTTTTCCGGAGACTACGATGACATCCATCGAAGCTGGTAACAGTGTCGTCACTGTCTCCGACAGTCACCAACGTCACCGTTGCCATCATGAACTTTTTCTTTGTTTAGTTGTTTAGTACTTTCTCTTCGCACTGCTAATGTCAAAACCATATTTAAGTGCACCATATCGATTAATTCGGTCATAGCATCCAAAAAGAAAACAATACTATAAGTCGAGTCCCCACTTCAAAACATATTAATAAAGAGCAAAGCTATGAAATACTGAAGAAAACACATAGCAACACGTAACTATAAGCAGTTGCATAATAAAGAGCCAAACTATTGTGTACAAACTATAAATACAGAAAATGCGTCAAGGAATGCATGGCATTGACAAGAGCAATATACAATGTAATCGTCCAACATTTTTTCCATCTTCTCATATATTTTCAAGGCATTAGTTAGAAAGATTCATCTTCTATCTTTTTTTCTTATATTTTCATATTTATTCAACGTAGAGGAAGTCCAGGGAGGCACTGGTGGTGGTGAGTGGCGACGTTGGAGAAGTATGTGAAGATCATGGATGGAGGAGCACTACATCCTATTTCCAGGGCCTCGAGGTTTTTTCTTTCTTTCTTTTCAATCTGTCCTTCTTATGTTTGATGAAATGTGTCATAGAGATTGACTTCATAGAGATTATGTTTTATACGAATAAATGTTATAACTTATTATTAGTTTTGAGTTAGTGTTAGCAATTCACAAAAATTGTGTCATAGAAATTGAGTTCATTTGTTCAATTTAGTTGCACATCACGTCATAATACAATGTATCATTATCTAATAATGATAGAAAGAAAATGAAGAATTACTGCAAAAAAAAGGATTGGTATTGAAAAGCCTAAATGGAATGAATCCTCAGAACCAGTTAAACCCAAACTTCTGGGAGTAGGCTCTCTTATTGTTTAGTTTTTATGAGTGTGTTGTGAAAGAACTCAGCCAAGTAAGAGAGCCCTGGTTTGTGAGACAGGAAACAATCACATGAAGGAAACAAAATTGTCTCTATTCCCTATCCTTTTTCTAGTCAAGGAACCATGGTATTAAGGCGAGTGCGAATCTTGAGTCTTGATAGATAAGCTTGCTTCCTCACTTTTTGTTGTTTGTTTGATGGGTTGCTTTTCAACTCTGTGTTGCTCATATAGCTAGGAAAATTTGAGAACTGAATGCTAGGTCACTTGATCAATTCACTTTTGGGTATATAGTTGTGCATTATGCAATTCTGTTTTCAATTTAACTACCGAAATTGTGCATATTCTGCATGAAGAAAACTATGGTGCCAGTTTTTGTTACTATAATATGAAGAGTCGAATTCATTAGACACTACTCTTCTCTTTTATATGTGCACTAGATTTAGGAAAGCCAAGTTGCATATATGATGTTTTTAATACTCGTGTGGCCATGCCCCTGAGTTTTACTTCCCCTCTCTGAGTCATCGAGTTGATAAGGGTTGCTTTGTTGTTGGTGCTATAATTCATGTCCATCTTTTTAATTTAGTATTAGGATTAGGTTTCTTCAAACAAGTAACATGTATTGAGGCAGTGAAGAAGTTGCTAATGTGACGGAGAAGGTGTCCTATGGGAGAGCCAAATAGAAGATGGGATAACATTGTTTTCTTTTTGCCTTGGGTTCCTCCTCCTACTATGCCAATTCTTTACCTTTTTCTAGTCCCATGGATTTTCTTTTCTACATGTTTTTAAATGAATTTGTCGCAACAAGAGGAAAGTAGTATCAAAGACTTCTTTACAAATTTAAATGTGACATGAAAGAATGGCACATCAAAGGCACAGTATATTTAAAGTTTTGCCATGTTGTTGCATGTTAAAAAAATTGTATGTGTACAAGTTTGATTCACCTTTTCTGTTGAACAACCCTTTTCCTTTGCTGTCAACTATACATTTGTCCAAAAAAAAATTTAGAGTTTGCATGTCTTTTTTTTTCCCGGAAGGCCATGGATTTTAATTTTCAAAATCAATTTTTCTAGCACCGCATGTAGTATTCTAAGTTGTTAATTTATGAACCACAGGTACATAAATTTCTTGTTAACTTTCTTAATTATGCATTTTCTTAATTATGCATTTTCGATTTTGATTTCTAATATATAAATTTCTTGTTAACTTTCTTTAATTTATTGGCTTGGTAAAATCCAGGTTGATTGCTACGCTCACATTTCAGCGTTGATTACTAAAGTGCTAAGCTGACATTTTTGATTTTTTACAAAAAGGGCACAACGTGACACTGAGGTGCATGCAGGCGCTGGTGAGGGTTCAGGTGAGAGTAAGGGATCAGAGGATGAGGCTCTCCCACGACGGCGCCTGCTGCAGCAGCACCAAGTCGTCGCTCAGCTGCGACACTACTTCTCTTTGGAACTCCCGATATCTTCAAGAGATGGTAGAGAGAAGATCCATGGTCAGAATCTACTTAAGTAAATATTTCTAATAATTTGGTTAGCAAAAGAGAGATTTATTCCAATTTTTTGGGTACATTCTGCTTTCGGATATTCAATGTAATGAAGATGTTGATATGTACTCTATTTTGAGAAATGTAATAAAGATGGTGATATATAATGTTAAGTTTTTGGAATGTAATATATACTGTGCAGTATAGAGCATTATAAATATGCTAATTTGAATAGTATAAAGTGTTATAAATGTGCTGCATTGAGCCTATACATATTGACGTTTTAAAATTGTTCTGAATTGTGCACTATATATTAACTATTCATAATGTTTTTATAGAAACTATTCATGACAATTTTTTTATGACGCTTTTAAAAAATATTTATAACACCCGTTTTCATAACGGTTGCTGTGAAAAAAAAGCGTCATGGTTCGTCATTAATGACGCTTTTTAGCCGTCATTAAAAGAGTTTCTTGTTGTAGTAAAAGTTGGTTGACACGAGTAATCATGCCTAAGAAATAGTTGGTTACGTTACGGCGAAACTCATTTGGATACGACTAAAAACACGCGAAACTTAGAGGGCGAGATCATATGACTTGAGGGTTCGATGTTGGATAATCGATAACTCAGTTACGCGATCAAAGTATAGCGGGATGCGGCAAATCGGAGAACGAGTTGATGCGTATGGAAAAGTTCGTTGCGAACTTGGATGTATGCGATGCGAGTTAAGTTGACGTTTGAAACGGATTCAAGTTGACCCTTACGTTATCGAAATGGATACGGCGTATCGAGATCGATACGTAAGGAAACATAAACGATGTGAGAATACTAAATAGAGTGTGCCACGCGCTATAAAATTTTGTAAGTAACGATATGAGAATGAAACGAACTGGTTGATCATGAACTTTGTGATTGATCAAAGACGAGACTATAAGTCATCAACGATTGCTCGATGCGTATAGCATCTCGTGTGTCGATCGTGAAATAAGATAGACTCGAACTCGATACGAGTAGATGTTTCGTAAATTGCGGAATCATCGACGATAGTGCATGACTCTACTCGGAGGATAGTTGCGCATCAGTTGCGCCGATAGAAATGGTTATGTACGGATTGGGTAGTCGCATAAAAAATTGTCGGAACGTGATTTGGCTCCGAAATAAGATATAGCATGGTTCGTAGTAAAACTGTCCTTCGGTGATGATCCACAATTATCGAGCGTAGCTTCGGGGCAGCTGACCCTAGAAGACTTGACCGCCAAATCAAATTGAATGTTGAAGACCGTAAGATGACCCATGCGATATCGCAAATGAAAATTGTATCAGTAACAAATATAGTGTGGTGCATGTTGACGATAAGTCTAGGCGATCGAGAATTATTGGAACAACTTTCGATTGAGAATGATATAGTTAGATTTGAGTATTCGTCGGATGAATACTTGAATGGTTATGTTGGTCGATGAACAAACTAGAAATTCACCAACGAACTTGGTGATTCGAATAGGCAATTACGAGAATCGTGCTATGCACGAGAGAGAACGAAAAGAGAATGACTTACGAGTTATGTCGTTAGATTTGATTCACCTTGCAATTGAACTTGCGTGAATCGAAATTATGTTCGATGTTGCGAGACGAATAAGTTGGGAATTTGGCTAGTGAATTCCTACTCGTTAGGAATCGAACGTAAGGCGCATCGTAAAGACCTTCGTGTCAAGGCGATCGTTGTCTTAAGCACCGTCGCCTCGATGTAAACTGTTATGTCGGATAGATTGTGGCCTTTGTGCAATGCCAATTTAAACTTGCGTCGGAAGGATTTGAGCACAGTGTCTAGGTAAGTCACCTAGCGGACGTAGTCCTGAATGTTGATACTTTTGCAAGTCAATAAAAGAGAATCATGTCGAGATAAGATACGAATTGAAACATCAGAAATCGTTGGATAGTGACGCCGAATGCAAGGCGTTGCGGAGACTCGTTGTGATCGGATGCGCGACGGCTTGACGCGACGCATAGAATTGATAGTCCCGATGAAACATACAAAGTGAGAAATGCGATTTTCAATCGCATCGCGTGCCTTGACTTTTGTTGGAGGATCGCATATGTATCAATATGCATATGCAATAGAATTACGAGAACTTATGGTAGAGCCCAAGTCCGATCGAGAGTACGAGATGGCAAGTAATTGAGAATAAGAAGTTACATGTTAGGGTTGTTCCGATATCCTACAACTGAGCTTGGCTGAAATGCATATATTGGTGGGACGCCTAAAATATGTGTATGATTCCAAACTAAGTTGTATGATCCAAACGATAGTGAGACGAGATCGTGGAACGATCTAGTAAAACCCTTGGAAATTTAGTATTGGTTTCGGTTCGAGGATGAACCTTGTTTTGAGTGGTATATTATGTAATGCCCCGCTCCGCACGGTGCATTATGCTGAGTCGTTGACTCGAAGAGTTGCGTTGATCCGATTACGTATCGATGCGAATCAATACAAAGTGTTAAGTTGTCCCGAGCAACACATCGAACTAAGTCGATACGAAGAGTTGCCTTGTCCTAAAGAATGCATCGAGTGAATCGATGTGAAGCGCCGCGTTACCTCGAAGGATAAGTACGTTGAGACGGCTCGAAGATTCTAAGAAATCGAATCGACCAAGGCGCAAGTCCAAATCGATACAAGTATTGATTTTAGTTGGTTTTATGTGCAGGCTATACGTTTACGCTGAAATGTTAGAGGTCGATCTTTTGCCTTATTCAGTAAGGGGTCCGCGAAAGCAAATCGTCGCCTTGCGACGGACTGAGGCGTTGGCACGGTAAGCTAAAACAGACGTATAATTCAATGAGGCACGAAGTGCTCGAATGGCTAAGTCAAGAGAGTTGCCCGTGCAACGAAGTTATGAAATCGAGCTACAACGGCTCGGTAAAATGATAAGGCACATTGATTCAAGGTGGGGGGACATTGACTCTCTTTCCTACTCCGTCATGCTTAAGTAAAATACATATCATTGTATGCTGAGTTAACCTATCAACGCCACGATCGTGGCTCGATAGAGAGATAAACATAGTGCGTGTCGAACACTAGATAGAACAATTGAAATGAATCGTACGGCAGACATACGAGTCGCTATGGAATATTGAATATCGAAAAGATGAGCACCTCGGTGCGCAAGCCATAAGAACATGGAATAACTGTATCGACGAGTGCCCCAGTGCATAAGTCATTCCGTGCCCCCGCGTACGAGTTAGCATGCTAGAATATTGAAAGACTATATCGGTGCGAGTGCCTCTGAGCACGAGCGATAGAACATTGAATACCTTATCGAGGCGTGCCTCAGTTGTACGAGTCGAAAGGATGGAACATAAATATAACACGTTGAATACTAAGGCGTAGAATATGGGAAACACGGCTTCGAGGCGTACATTGAATGCACGATGCAAGGAAAAATGACGAATGTGCGCAGTTGCACGATATTTACAAAAGATGGCGTCGTTGTGACAAGGAGAACGGTTGTGGCATAGATGTGACATAACTGTCGATGCGGCATGGTGCCTCTGAAATGTTCGTGGCCTTCGGGCGTTCGTTGAGGATATTGGGGCGTTGTGCCAATTGAAATAGAGATAAGCGAACTTGCTTGGTTGTATGAAAGATAAGATGCGTTGCATGGTCAAATGGACTTAAAGACGTATTGCCCGTGCACGGGTGTTATCTTCCCTCGAACGTTGATCACCAGGGCGTTGGGACCGTTCGGCCTAGGAGGGACTGCGATAAAATTGATATTATTGGTGCACTTCATTTAGACGGGTAGCGACTTTCTAGTGAATGTGATAAGCCACTTACTCGAGTATTTCGGGGGTCCTCTGATTGTTTGGTTAGCAACCGCAACGGAGTGATCATCGTCATACATATTCGATTCGATAAATATAAGTCCATTCTAGCCCGGAAAGCTAGTGATCTTCATATAGTTAAGGGCGATGGGTTGGAAGTGCAAGGTATACATATATTCTGCATGGACGGATCCTGGGTCGAAAGTACAAGGTATACTCATATAGTGCACATATAGATCTGCATAGCGAACACTTATAACATGACAGAGAAATCTGATAGGTGTATTCGCCTTGCGTCGGTGCAAGGGCGAATGCGTCGATATTGGTAAGTCGTGCCACGATAACAACACGAAATTGCTTGCCTATTTACTTACGCGAATTGAATAACATGCTTGCCATGATAACATGCTTACAGTCTTCGAATATGCCATGAACTCATCCTAAGGAGAACATATAGAAAGAGAACTAAATTGTATGTTTGCATGAATCAATACAATACTAAATGTTGGTTTGTTAAGTGGGCCTTTGATCAGAACAGCGAGGACAAAAGTACTAATCCTCCACTAGTTTATTAGCAGGTTCAGGGATTGGTCTACTCGCAGCGGAGCTTCGCTTGACGCGATGAGGCTTGGAATGCCGAAGCGTATTGAAGCGTACAATCGCATTGACGCTCGGACTTGCAACAAGATTGATGCGGCCGAGATATAGAAGGCATGATGTATGGAACGGTAAAATCCTTTGTGGACAAGAGAGAACCTGAGTGTTGTAGCCAATCTGGCATATATCGTTGGGCTATTAAAAGCCTTTGTAATCTCATTTCGAATATCAATAAAGAGAATTATTTCGTATACTATGTTTTTCCTTTCGTTGTTAATGTTCAACTCAAAGATAACCATTTGAGAACTTGTCATCTTGCCTTGCACGAGCGCAACTCCAGGCTCGTACGGCATCACGCCCCCCTTGCGAGGACGATGATTCGGGTGATTCCGGGTCGGGGCGTGACAGTGAGTACCCTTGCTGCGCATGTTGTGCAACTGCAAGAGCTGGAGCAGATACATCCTTCCGGTCCATCGACGGTGCCGACTCCAGACGTTGTATTGCCTTCTACTACCCCTATGGTGCAGCTCACACAGGAGCAGTATGAGTACATGCTATCTCAGATGCGTAGCAGGGGTCCACGGTGATCCAGTAGATTTTTTATCATCTTTGTATGTATTGGCCCTATGGGCCCATTGATCATTGGTACACTGATTTTCATTCTTAATTGACTCTGTTGGAAATATATGTTTGTTGGACATGTATGTTTGTGATATTTACTTTGTTGGTATTTTTATTGAGTACATGTATGATATTTAGTTGTAGACTGTTATGATGGGAGACTGTTATGATGGGAGACTGTTATTCATCTATTAGTTGTAGACTGTTATAATAGAAGACTGTTAATTATGATGATATCTGCGACGGAGATGACAAATATACCTACGCTGGATTATAAGCGATGATCTGATATACAAAGGAGGTGCTGCCCAAATTTTAAAAAAATATAATATGTATTTTTGTGATGATGTGTGTCTGTGTTTATAGTGTATGTGAAATACAGTGTTCGGAACCATCGATAGTTTCGATTATTGTTGTATGTTTTATCTTGGACAGAAAGAGCAACAGTTCAGGGTGTACTTCTGAGAGCTTCATTTTCACATCCTTCACTTTCTCGGGACGTCGTAAAGGATCCCGAGAAGGTGAAGGACGTGAAGAGGAAGCTCTGAGAAGTGCATCATGAACTGTTGCTCTTTCTATCCAAGATAAAATATCTGTCGATGGTTCGAACACTGCACTTCACACACACGCTGTAAACACAGACACACAGCATAACAAAAATACACATTATATTTTTTTAATTTTTTTATAATATCTGTAACGTATAGCGACGATCTGCGACGTATAGCGACGTATCCTGACGTCGCTAATTAGCGCCGTTACGTCGCTATCCGTCGTTCAGAAGCTGACGTAGTAGAATCCTGACGTCGCTAATTTGGTCGCTGTACGTCGCTACACTGCTGACGTGGCAGGCATGCCATATCATCACATAAAAAAAATAACGTCGCTAAGTAGTCGCACTATGTCGCTAATTTGGCGACGTAAAATTTCGTCGCCCTCCGCCGCTAATTTTGCGACGACCCAGCGACATTGTGGTCTCGTCGCAAACAGCGACGCAGGGCGACGAATTTGTCATCTGGGAATAGCTTTTTTGCGACCTTCATGTTTCGTCACTAAAGTCGTCGCTAATTACGATTAGCGACGTATTTTCCTTAATTAGCGACGTATCCTGACGTCGCTAATTTGCCTTATTTTAGTAGTATTAGGTGTAGTAGGATTCTTATTTGAGGGCTTCTTATTTAAGAAATCCTATTATGACCTAAAATAGGTTTTTCTCATCCTATATATATGGGATGGGGGTGGAGGCACAAAGAACAACACAAAAGTAAAGATTCGAGGTGCTCGTCCACAGAAAATCTCAGAGAAAGTTTCATACTTTGCTCTTAGGACTTTGCCATCCAAGACAGAAGAAAGAAAAGATCTAATTGAGGGGTCGTCAACTTCGGTTAGGAAGATTGCTACGGGTTGGTGAGCGATTTCAATTGTAATCTTTCGTTTTTTTTTCTTGAGTGTGGTGAGGGAGTTGAACCTATTAGGGCAAAGGGTTCAACATTATTTTTTGTCAATCTTGTAATTTCATCTGAGCTTTAGAGATTGGGATTTGTCCAGGTGACGTAGTCACGCCATATACTTATTTTTATCTGTGCATGCTATCCGTTAGACGGGGGTTGGTTATTTCAGGTGAGTTGGCCTAAGTTTTCGCTGCGATAACGTCTCAGACATGGTATCGGAATGCAAGAGGGCGTATCCGATTTCCAATATCTGGTATCATAGCTTTGGAGGTTCTAGCAACCATGTCTACAGAGCAGATGAACACTCGTATGATCACCCTCACAGGGGGATACTGGGCAATTTGGAAGCCAAGGATGGAGGATCTACTTTGGTGTAAGGACTTGCATGGTCCGTTGGAGGGCGACAACGCAAAGCCAATGGACAAAGTTGCTGAAGAATGGAAACGACTGGATCGGAAGGCCGTTGGATTCATCCGCCAATGGTTGTTCGGCGTTTCACTACGTGTCCATGGAGAGTTCGACAAAAGCATTATGGAAGAAGTTGCATTCGATGTACGAAAGGAAGACGGCTGGCAACAAGGCATTTCTTATTCGCCAACTCGTCAACTTGAAGTACACGGAGGATGCCCCAGTGGCACAACATCTGAACGAGGTTCAGGGTATCATCAATCAGCTGTCTGCGATAAAGATGGTGATTGATGATGAGCTTCAGGCCCTACTGCTCTTGAGTTCTCTGCTGGAAAGCTGGGAGACATTGGTGGTGTCGGTGAGCAACTCCGTGCCTGATAGAGTTGTCACGATGGAGGCAGTCAAAAGTAGCTTGTTGAATGAGGAGGTCCGACGCAAGCAAATGGAATCGTTGAAGGAATCCGCTTTGGTGACTTCCTACAGGAAGGGAAGACCCAATTCACAAACGAGGACAGGGAAAAGTTCTCGAAATCTTGCGATTGTGGATCGCAAGGAGGGCTGCTATCACTGTGGCGAAAGTGGTCATATCAAGAGTAACTACATGAAGCTCAAAGCTGAGAAGGCAAAAGGCAAGGACAATCAGGAGGATCTGACAGCAATGGAAGATGTTATCATCACAGCAACCGACGCAGAGGAACCATGTGGCATGTGGCATGATGGCGACTGGGTCATGGAAACAAAGGCGTCGTATCATGCCACTCCACATAGGAGAATCTTTACGTCATACCGTGGCTGCCGGTTTGGACGTGTGAAGATAGACGACAAGGGGATAGCTGCAGTTGTAGGCATCGGTAATGTGCACTTGACAACGGAGCTTGGCGAGAAGCTCGTTCTCAAGGGTGTGCAACATGTACCGAGTTTGTGCTACAACTTGGTTTCAATAGGGAGGCTGGCAGATGATGGCTGTCGTAATCTGTTTGGAGACAAACATTGGATGCTTGCGAAGGGTTTCCAACAGCTGGCTTGGAGAGATTTGTGTTGTGGCATGTACAGGCTCAAGCCGCTGAACTTTATAGGTAGGCCACAAACATCGGATGAAGGCTCGAGGGGTACTTTTAGGTGCTTTGAGGGATACAGAGGATTCGGTTCGTCGAGACAAAGCGACAGATGGTGGTGAGTCAAAGATTGAGGGTCAGTTTGTCGGTCCCATGATAGCTGGTCGGTATCCAGGTGGGGGTTGCTCCACGGATCCAGTTTTGGCGACGGGTGGTTTGCCAAAGCTTCACGGAGCGACATCGGTTTCAGCAGTTCAAAGCCAGGAAGGAGATCAAGATTTGCAGCAAACTCAATCTGAGGCGGGAGCATCATCATTCACACAGTTCAGGAGAGCTGTGGGTCATCGATGGCATGCACAGTGCATGATGTTCTGCTCGAGGACGCATGTGTATCGGGAAGCTTTAAGTTCAGACACGAAGGTGGACAGGTTCAGGAGTTCGAATCTCAGGAGGACCGCACCGTCTGCTTGGTTGGGCCAGCCAAGGATGATGAAGCTCGTCGGAACGTTAATATTTTTCGGTGGAAGACAGAAGTCGGGAACAGACAGCCGAGACTTGCGGTGAGGCTAATCGTCAGGGACTTCGGTCTTGATCATGTTGTTGATATCGACAGGATCCCAGTGGTACAAGAGGTGCTACGCATGGCAGCTAGCGTCCACGTGACGGTCGAGTAGCTGGAGGCGAAGAAAGATGCAAAGCAGCTCGGGGGATCGAATATCAGTGGCATGGTGGAGAAGGAACTCTGTCGCATGATGACAGGCAAGGAGTCCAGTTGAGGAGCCATGGGGTCAACACCCTCTCATCAGACTAGAGGAGGAGATTGTTGGAGTTCAGTCTGGATTTGGTAATAGCATATTTATGGAGTCCAAATCTGATTAAATATTTGATTTAATTTAATTTGGATGTCCATAATTAGTGCTGGGCTCTTTTAGCTATAATAGGATTCTTATTTGAGGGTTTCCTATTTAAGAGATCCTATTATAATCTAAAATAGGATGTTGATGGACTATTTTAGGTGTAGTAGGATTCTTATTTGAAGGAAATCCTTTATGACCAAAATAGGTTTTTCTCATCCTATATATATGGGGTGAGGGTGGAGGCACAAAGAATAGCACAAAAGTGGAGATTCGAGGTGCTCGTCCACAGAAAATCTAAGAGAAAGTTCCGCACTTTGCTCTTAGGATTTCTTCGTCCAAGACAGAATGAAGAAAAGATGTAATCGAGGGGTCGTCAACTTCGGTTAGGGAGATTGCTACGGGTTGGTGAGCGATTTCAATTGTAATCTTTCTTTTCTTCTTGAGTGTGGTGAGGGGGTTGAACCTAATAGTGCAAAGGGTTCAACATTAGTTTTTGTCAATCTTGTAATTTCATCTGAGTTATAGAGATTGGAATTTGTCCAAGTGACGTAGTCACCGCCATATACTTGTCTTTATTTGTGATTGGTGTCCGTTAGACGGGGATTGGTTATTTCAGGTGGGTTGGCCTAAGTTCCCGCTGCGGCAACGTCTCAGACACGATATCGGAGTGCAAGAGGAAGTATCCGATTTCCAACAATTAGGTCTTGCAAGAGTAATTCTCGCAGGATCCACAAAATTTGCTTCTTTGACTCTCGCAATAATAGTGAGTATATAGGCTTCCAGCTAATGACTGACATAGAGGTTCCACAAAGGCATTACAAGAAACAAATTGTACGTTCTTCCAGCCAAGTAGAGAAGAATTAGAAGTCAAGTTTCGTTTACGTTGATCATTTCGTTGACTCAAATATATGCGCTACATATTAATTAGCATGTTGTCGCGGTCGACCTGATCAGTGAGCAAGCTATATATATCGTGACAGTACAACGGAGGTTGAATTGTTAAATCCGTCACAACAAATTCTATAGCTGGCCCTTTTGAACTAAAAACAAGACACATCAAGTTGAACGGCACAATATTATTATGTATGCTCGAAAGAATGTGAGCAACAACTGGAAGTCAATGTCGTGAAGCCCTAACGGTCGGCTTAGGTGCTAAATTGCACTTATAAGACGTCGAATAAATTTCGTACCTATAAATATAGACAGACCTTCAATTTCAATATACACCAACAAGTCAGAGATGGCTAGGCCACGGATACTAAAGGTGAGACGACGGCGCCGGTGATTTGCTGCTGTTGGTGGTATGCCAGGGAAGATAGACGATAGATGCAGCCCTAATTCCTGTTGCAAAGCAAACTACAAACATACAGCGATGAGCTCAAGTATGTGAATATATGGAGCTTTGGGCGTCAGTTTCTGTAGTAATTTTCTGTGACACCAAAGGGAATCCTCAAAGAAGTGATGCATACACGAGTTCTGTGCTCGCAACCAGGCTTTGCAGATGTATTTGGCTCTGCAGCTGATATGTGTACATAGTAATTAGAAGGATTATTTTATATAAGGGTACGAGGTTTAGCACTTAATGAGACTTTGGATATTCAAAATTATTAGTGACGAACGACCGTCATTAAAAGCCCCATTTTGTCACTAAAATTTGTCATTAAAAAAATTCGAGTACCCAAAGTTTAAAACAGACAAATTCAGTTCTCAAAGTCTAATTAGATCTAAACCTTGTATCTTTATATAAAATAATCCTCATTAGAAGCATTTGTCTGGCTTCCCAGCCATGCTCAGGGTGTTACATGGGCCGGTTAGCCCTGAACTCGTCCGAGCCCGCAGCAAGCCCGGCCCGCCAAAGCCCGCTCCTAGCCTGGCCCGAGCCCGCCCATTAGTAAATCCGGTCCGGGCCGGGTTCACCCGTCCGAGCCCAAGCCCGGTCCGGCCCGGACCGGTGTGAATTTTTTTTTTTTTTTATTGCAACGTTAGGTCCGGTTCAGCCCGGCCCGATCAGGCCCGCCCGGGCCCGAGCCAGATCCGGTCCGGCCGGCTGAACCCGATTTTGGATTTTTTTTTTTTATTTTTTTTTTTTGAATCATTGTGCCCCTTTTACCAAAATACCCCTATTTTGTGACCGTTTTATGACCGTTATAGGGGGTATTTTGATCTTTTTGACCAAAATGACCAAAATTCCTTTACAACAATTCTATTTTGAGGGTATGGGGGGTCATTTGGCTTCCAAAAAATTTTATAAATTTGCCATGAAACTTTCATTTCAAACACAAACAATTCAATCCTTCTCAAAAAAAAAAATCCAAATCACAAGAAGATTTCAAGAAAGTTGTGCTCTATATTCTGGCGATCTACGACTTCCCGATCAAGCAATTTCGGTGATCTATGACTTCTTCTTTCTAATTGTTTATTTTTTAATTTACATTTACGAAACAGTTTTTCTTCCTCCATTTCTCTAGTTTTTTGCAAAAAAAAATTAATTTTTTTTTCGGTATCCTCCTCCATCTTTATAATCCTTTATATATTTTTATTTGTCTTTTTAAAATGGTCGGACAAGGCTCAAACCAAGCTAATGATGCTTTTGAAATTTACAATTCTTTTTTTGAGAAAAATCTTATTCCTAACGATTTAGTTGGTTCCCCTTCTGAAATTGGTAGCAATGTAACAAATGTTGTAAAGGAAAAGCAAAATAGCAAAAGTTTGAAAAAATTTTATTCTTCTTAATGAAACTAAACCTGATGGCTCACTTGTTTTAGATCAAAAAGGTGAAGAAGTTCCGTACGGGACCTAATGCAAGAAATGTTCCCGTATATACAAATGGAAGAGGGGAGGTGGCACGGGCACACTCTCAAGACACTACGATACTTGCTACGGTTCAAGCTCAATTCTGGCGACCCAAACTCATATAAGTTTTGGAGGCACTGCGGCTTCTTCGGTGGATACGTTTTTTATTCAGCTCTCCATCATAAAACTGAATTTACTAAATATATTATTGTTAATGAACTTCCATTTACTTCGGATGAAAGTGAATCTTTACATGATTATGCCACAATTGCTTTAAATCTCTGTTTTAATAAAGTTACTAGAGGCGCTGCTAGAAAAGAGGCTATTAGACTCTTAAAAGAAATAAGACTTGCTTTAAAAGAAACGTTTTCGTATGTTAATAAACTAGCTATTACTTCTGATGTGTGGACAAGTAAACAAAACTATGCTTATATTTGTATCACGGCACACTATATAGATTCATTGTGGATGTTGCAAAAGCGCATCGTCTGTTTAAAAACTTTAAAATTTTCACACACGGGCTCCGCAATTGTCACTTGTATTTCAAAATACTTGCGTGACTTTGATATTCACAACAAGATTCAATCTGTATCTTTTGATAATGCTAGCAATAATACTGTTGCTATAAATTCATTGTCTTTACTATTTCAACCTATTTTGGAAGGTAGATTATTGCATATTAGGTGTGCTTGCCATATTATTAACTAAGTTGTAAAAGAATGTCTTGAATTTTTTAGTACACATTTAGAGACTCTCAGAAATTGTTTACACAGCTTGAACACGTCTCCAAGTAGGCAACAAACTTTTAAAAACACATGTAGACATTTTAGTATTCATTTTAGAAGATTTGTTAAGGATGTTCCATATAGATGGAATTCGACATATTTAATGTTGAAATTCGCACTTCCGTTTAAGGATGCTATTACATATTTTTGTAACATGGATCATAATTTTGAATATCCAGTAACTGAAGATGATTGGATAGTTGCTACTTCTATATATGAATTTTTGAAAAAAAATTGCAATGCTACATGCACTCTTTCTGGTGTATATTATCCTACTTTTTGTTTAGCTTTACGAGAACTTTGTAACATGTCTTGCTTATTATCTAAATATAGAAATGTTCCAAATTTTGACTATGTTGTCAAGAGAATGGAAGCTAAATTTACTAAATATTGGGGTGATGTACCTCTTTTATATTGTTTGTCTGCCATTTTTGATCCTATCATCAAATTAGATGGTGTAGAAGTTTTGTTAGATGGCTATGCAGATAACATGGAACTTAATCTTATGGATTTGAAATTGGAAGTAAAGGTAGTTTTAGAAAGATTTGTACTACTTTATGAAGATAATGTTGTGACGATCCGACCCACTCAAGTTGGTACAAGTAGTAGCTCTGGCGTAGATGACCACGCCAGTCGTTTATTAAGAAGGAAGAAACAAAGACAATCTTCCCAACCCACTCAAGAGTTGTCTTTGTATTTAAGTTCTTATGAAGAAGAGAAATTTTCAAATCACTTCACCATTTTAGAATGGTGGAAAAAATACGACAAAAGATTTTCTATACTTTCTATAATTGTACGTGATCTACTAATGGTGCCGGTGTCCACGGTAGCATCGGAGTCTTATTTTAGTGCAGGATCAAGGATGTTGAGCCTAAAGAGGAGCTGATTGAAGCCGGATATCTTGGAAGCTTGTATTTGCGTTCAAGATTGAATTTTAGCAGGAAAAAAACCCAAGACAAGAGGGATGAAGCTTATGACATCAATGAGATGGACCTCGGATCGCTTGGATTGGGTGAAGCTTCTGCAACCGAGAAGGAGGAGCAAGAAGAATGACTCAAGTCTAAGGTATGACCCTCCAAAAAAAAATATTCAAACTTTCAAACTTTCAAACTTCAAAAAAAAAACTTTAAAAACTTTAAATTTTAAATAAATTTAAAAACTTTAAAAACTTTTAAACTTTAAAAACTTTTAAACTTTTAAACTTTAAAAAATTTAAAAAACTTTATTAAAAACTTTAAAAACTTTAAAACTTTAAACTTAAAACTTAAACTTTAAACTTTAAACTTAAAAATATTTTAAAAGTACTTTAAACTTTAAACTTAAAACTTAAAACTTAAACTTTAAACTTTAAACTTAAAAAAACTTTCAAAAAATACTTTAAACTTTAAAAAATAACTTTAAAACTTTAAACTTAAAAAAACAAACTTTAAAACTTTAAAACTTAAAATTTAACTTTAAAACTTTAAAACTTAACATATAACTTTAAAAGTACAACTTCAAAAAAAAACTTAAAAACTTTAAAAATTTAAAACACAAAAACTTAAAAACAAAATTTTTTAACTCTGCCTATGACAGGCAAAGCTTGTCTTGCCGGTCCCAAGTCCGGATAAAAGAGGAGGAAAAAATAAAAGAAAATTTAATTAAAAATAAAGTTAAAAAGATTAAAATAAAATAAATTAAAAGAATATAAAAGTTAAAAGAAAATGTGAAAATCCAAAAAAAAAGAAGAAAAAAAAGTGAAAAAACCAACTTAAATCGGACCGACCCGCTGGACCGGCCCGAACCCGGCCCGCCCAAGCCCGTCCACGACCCGGCCCGGACCGACCCAGCCCTTCCCAGACCGGGTCACTGGACCGGGCTGGGTCTTCTGCATTTAAACCGGACCGGGCGCTGGGTCTTCAGCAGTTAAAGCGGACCAGGCCAGGCCCGGCCCGCTAGTTGAACCGGTCCGGGCTGGACCCGGACCAAGTCCGGTTGGACTGGGTTTGAATGGCTGCGGGCCGGTCCAGTTCAGCCCGAATCACACCCTGAAGCCCTGCCTTATCAACCCCACCATCTTACCATTAGAATCCGCGACTTCTTAGCTACTATTTGGATGGTGTTAGGGAATTCCTCTTCTAACCAATCTAGTTGTGATGTAGCTGAACTTAAAATTTCAGGTTATCTTGGATATGCCCATTAAGTAATTTTTCCTAATTTATTTGTACGTATATCATTTTAATGATTATACCAGTTGGTTAATAAGCCACAATTTTTGTATTTGTATATGCTTTCATGGCAGCTTTAAATAATATGGTTATAAGCAAGTTCGTTAATAAATGTTTCAACAAAAATCTCGATTATATATCTTTAACGCATGTTAGAATCCTCCTTTCAATATCTCGATGGAAAAATGCTACAATGTTTCGACGATAAGGTATTGTTTGGGGGAGAAGGGGAGAATAGGAGGAAAAAAAATGTTGAGTGGAAAATTAAAAGTAGTTGTGTTTGGGAAGGAGAAGAAAAAAAATTTATTTAAATATCTAACCAGTTCTCAAATTCATTAGTGTAGATATATTTTTTATAGTTGCTTTATATTTTAGTTTTATATCCTCATCCTACCAAAATTTAGCTTCTTAGATACAATTTCAAATGGTTACTAATTTTTATCTTTTAATTTGTCTTTTTAATCCTTTTTTTTATTTCATTAATGTTGATATTTTAAAGGACGTTACTAACCTTAACTTATAGTTTACCTTCCCTAACCTTTTTTTTGTCTAACTTTCTTATCTTTAGTTTGTTATCTTTGAAAATTATGCTCATCCAACCTAAATTTAACAAGACACAATATCAAATTGTTACCAACCTTTATCTTTCAATTTATTTTTAATCAAATTTATTATTGCTGATATTTTAAATCTTTAGCATGCTTTTTATCTTTTATTTATTGTCACATCTTTTTTACTACTTTATCTAATTTAAATTATCTATAATTATTTTAATACCTAGCTTTATCTAAAATATTTTTAAATTAGATAAAGTTAGTAAAAAAATATGCGACAATATTTAAATAAAAGATTAAAAAATGCTAAAAATTGATAATATCAATAATAATAAATTTGAAAAATTAATTAAAACATAAAAGTTAGATAAAAAGTTGGTAGCAATTAAAATTGTATCGAGTTAAATTTAGACGGGAATAATTTTCAAAGATAAGAAACTAAAGGTATGAAACTAAAACATAAAAATAAATATTTGAGAGCATAAACTACAGGATAAAGTTAGTAAAGTAACGGAATCGGACAATAGATTTGAAAAAATAAACTATAAGATAAAAATAGTAAGAATTTTAAATTGTATCTGAGAAGTTAAAATTTTAATAGGGTGAAAATATAAAACTAACAGAGAAAACTGCAAAAAAAATCTAGAGTAATAAATTAGAAAAATAGTTACACCTTAAAAAAAATGAAATAAGCTAACAATAAATTTCTGGTTTCTAATTCTGTTCAACCCCTCTAATTATACGTAACTTCTCTTCCCTCACTCAATTATCTTAACTTCGTCTCTCTTACTGATATAATTTCGCTTTTATTCCTAACATTTTGTTCCTATACTATCTATCCTTATATGGATTTTGTTAACATGTGTCCTAAGGACACAAGTCCTAAGGGCACATGTTAAGGATAATTAATACATAGCCTTTTGCTTTGAGAATTGTTATCAACATCAAATAACTTTTTTGCATTAAAAAATGTCAACAAGACCCAATAAAATAGTTTTCCAATGCAAAAAGTTTTGTATTGAATCTTGATTACACTTTCCAATGCAAAAAATATTTTTTTAAATGTTAATTGAGTTTTGATAACAATTCTCAAAGCAAAAGACTACGTATTAATTATCCTTAATATGTGACCTTAGGGCACATGTTAACAAAACCCTTCTTATATTCTCACCTAGTTAGGTCCAAAGATGTAATCCTTACAAGCATTTCTTTGTTGGGAATCAGATACGCCCTCTTGCGCTTCGATACCGTGTCTGAGACGTTGCCGTAGCGGAAACTTAGGCCAACCCACCTGAAATAATCAACCCCCGTCTAACGGACACCAAGCACAGATAAAGACAAGTATATGTAGGTGACTACGTCACCTGGACAAATCACAATCTCTATAACTCAGATGAAATTACAAGATTGACAAAATCTAATGTTGAACTCTTTGTCCTAATAAGTTCAACCCCCTCACCAAACTCAAGAAGAAAAGAAAGATTACAATTGGAATCGCTCACCAACCCGTAGCAATCTTCCTAACGAAGTTGACGACCCATCGATTAGATCTCTTCTTCCTTCTGTCTTGGATGGCGAAGTCCTAAGAGCAAAGTACGGAACTTTCTCTTATATTTCCTGTGGACGAGCACCTCGAATCTCCACTTTTTGTGCTGTGCTTTGTGCCTCCACCCTCACCCCATATATATAGGATGAAAAAAACCTATTTTAGGTTATAATAGGATTTTTTTTAAATAGGAAGCCCTCAAATAAGAATCCTGCTACACCTAAAATAGTCCATCAATATCCTATTTTAGATTATAATAGGATCTCTTAAATAGGAAACCCTCAAATAAGAATCCTATTATATCTAAAATAGCCCAGCACTAATTATGGATATCCAAATCAAATTAAATCAAATATTTAATCAGATTTGGACTCCATAAATATGCTATTACCAAATCCAGACTGGACTCCAACAATCTTCCCCTCCAGTCTGATGAGAGGGTGTTGACCACATAGCTCCTCAACTGGACTACATGTCTGTCGTCATGCGACAGAGTTTCTGCTCCCCCATGCCACTGATCTCTGATCCCCCGAGCTGCTTTGCATCTAACTTCGTCTCCAGATCCTCGACCGTCACGTCGATGCTAGCTGCCATGCGTAGCACCTCTTGAACCACTGGGATCCTGCCGATATCAATAACACGATCAAGACCGAAGTCCCTGACGATCAGCCTCACCACAAGTCTCGGCTGCCTGTCCCCGACTTCTGTCTTCCACCGGAAAGTGTTAACATTCCGACGAGCTTGTTCATCCTTGGCTGGCCCAACCAAGCAGACGGTGCGGTCCTCCTGAGATTTGAACTCCTGAACATATCCACCTTCGTGTCTGAACTTGAAGCTCCCCCATACATATGCGTCCTCGAGCAGAACATCACGCACTGTGCATGCCGTCGATGACCCACAGCTCCCCCTGAACTGTGTGAATGATGAAGCTCCCATCTCAGATTGAGTTTGCTGCAAACCTTGATCTCCTTCTTGGCTTTGAACTGCTGAAACCGATGTCGCTCTGTGAAGCTTTGGCAAACCACCCGTCGTCAAAATCGGATCCGTAGAGCAACCCCCACCTGGAGACTGACCAGCTGTCATGGGACCGACAGACTGACCCTCAATCTTTGACTCACCACCATCCGTCACTTTGCCTCGACGAACCGAATCCTCCGTATCCCTCAAAGCACCTAGAAGTCCCTCCTCAGCAAGTTCTCTACGATCCACCTCCTGTCGAGCACCCCTCGAGCCTCCATTCGGTGTCTGTGGCCTACATGTACAGCTCGACAGCTCGAGCCTGTACATGCCACAACATAAATCTCCTCGAGCCAGCTGTTGGAAACCCTTCGCAAGCATCCAATCTTTTTCCCCAAACAGACTGCGACAACCATCATCTACCAGTCTCCCTACCGAAATCAAGTTGTAGCGCAAAATCGGTACATGTCGCACACCCTTGAGAACGAGCTTCTCACCGAGCTCTGTTGTCAAGTGCACATTACCGATGCCTACAACTGGAATCGTGCCCTTGTCGTCCATCTTCACACGTCCAAACTTGCCATCGCGGTATGACGTAAAGATCATCCTATGTTGAGTGGCGTGATACGATGCCCCCGTATCCATGACCTAGTCGCCGTCATGACACATGCCACAAAGTTCCTTTGCGTCGGTTGTTGCGATGATGATATCTCCCATTGCTATGAGATCCTCCAGGTCGTCCTTACCTTTTGCCTTCTCATCTTTGAGCTTCATGCAGTTCCTCTTGATATGACCCCTTTCGTCACAGTGATAGCAGCCCTCCTTACGATCCATAATCGCAAGATTCCGAGAACTCCCCCTATCCTCGCTTGTGAATTGGGTCTTTTCTTCCTGTAGGAAGTCACCAGAGCGGACTCCTGCGACGATTCCACTTGCTTGCGTCGGACCTCCTCATTTAACAAGCTACTTTTGACTGCCTCTATCGTGACAACTCCATCAGACGCGGAGTTGCTTACCGACACCACCAATGTCTCCCAGCTTTCCGGCAGAGAACTCAAGAGCAGTAGGGCCTGAAGATCATCATCAATCACCATATTCATCGCAGACAGCTGATTGATGATACACTGAACCTCGTTCAGATGTTGTGCCACTGGGGCACCCTCCGTGTACTTTGAGTTGACGAGTTGGCGAATAAGAAATGCCTTGTTGCCAGCCGTCTTCCTTTCGTACAGCGAATGCAGCTTCTCCCATAATGCTTTTGCTGAACTCTCCATGGACACATAGTGAAATACCGAATCATCCAACCATTGGCGGATGAATCTGTTAGCCCAATGATTATATCATGTTTTTGAATATGGATAATCAATTAAGTTTAACATAATGACATCACTAATATTCATATAATTACTATCATGTTGCTACTTAAATTGAGCATTGTCCTAAATGTTCTATCATGTTGCTACTTAAACTTATGATTGTCCTAATGTTAGCATTGTCCTAAATGTTCTATATCATATTGCTATGCTTATTGTTTTGCTCGTCTAACATGTTCTTATAGACATGCAGTAAGCATGATCAAGCTTTGTCAAACCAGGACATATGCAATAGAGAATTATTGATGGGCCAAAGACGGCGTTACACAAGAAGATTTCTCTAAACCGCCGAAAGATATTCAGATTTCCAGATCTGTTTATCTTTGGACATATGCCGTCAAGTGAAAAAGGCGTCTTCAAGTCTGCTCAAATATTTGAAGAAAGGCGTCATCAAAGGGTTCTTGATTTTCCTATTTTATCAATGTATTTTTCCATATTTATTGAGTCTAGGAATACGATGTAAACTGCATCGTACTGGTAAATAGGCTACCCAAGAAACGTTTTCAAAATACCCTTTCATTTTGAAAACAAGCCCACTTACAAAAGCCTAAACTACTTTCTAACTGCCTGACTTTTCAAAAAGCCCAAAACCAATTTGCAAAAACCCTGACAGAACTCCAACAGAACTTGGCCCGAGTTCGGCCCGAATTCGGCCAGAGTTCGACCAGAGTTCGGTTAGTGAACGTTGCTTTTTGAACTTGGTCTTCCTGCGGTTACGGATCCCAACGAGATTTTCCATAGTGGATTCAACTGGAAGCTAGAGTTCTTCCGACTGGACTAGTCCTCACAAGAGGGAAACCAGTATACATCCTTGTGTTTGCGTTTGCTCTCTACTCTCTACTTTTCATTTACATATCTGTGATATATTATCTGTGATCTTGTTACTAACATTTTTAAATAGTTAATTTCCGCTGCCTACTCTATTCACCCTCCCTCTAGAGTATTGCGCTTTACAACTCGTTCCTACAATCGGTCCTACAATTGGTATCAGAGCCAGCGCTGCATCGAGAGGTATTATATTCTGATCCCAATTGTTCCTACAATTGGTATCAGCGCAGGCTCTCTATCTAGAGGTGCTCCTTATAGATATATCAGAGCAGGTGCTCCTTCTAGAGATATTATTACAGGTGCTCCTTATAGAGATATTATTGCTTATACCAATTGCTCCTTTAATTGGTATCCTAGCAAGGACTCTATTATTTGGCTTAACATCCTTGGAGCAGATCCTCATTACCAAAGCGGGTTATACAGGTAAAGCGAGGTAACACTGCTATTATATTCTTATTTATAACTGCTGTTACATAGATCACTGTATCACATATGGCAAGTATGTACTTCACAACTGAAGAGCAATCCTCAAATAGACTCCCACTATTTGATGGAACAAACTATAGCTATTGGAAGACACGGATGAGCTTCTACTTGAAGTCTCTAGATTTTGACTTATGGTCAGTTGTTGTCACCGGCTACAAAAAGCCTACTATCACTTCTATTCTCACATCCTCTATGATCAACAAGCCTTATTATAGTTACACGGAGGAAGAGAAGAAGTTAGCTAGCCTTGATGCAAAAGCTATGCATATGTTTTATTGTGCTGTAGACACAAATGTATTCAATCTTATTTCTACTTGCACAACATCTCATAAAATTTGGAAAGTTCTTGAAGCTACTTATGAGTGCAGGTATGAAAGCAAAGCTAGCAACTCCAGAGAGAATGATAGTCTTCTTAATGATGTAAATATGTACATGACGAAATTAGGATTTAAGGTACAGCATAATCCCTTATACGAAGAAGAGCTTGTATGTGACAATTACAAGAAGATAGACCACATCCAAGAAGATTGTACTACTACAAGAAAGGAGAGTCACTACGAACAATCAAATGAAGGAAGATCATCGGGCATATGGTGTGAAAGCGAAGCAAGAGAGTCTGAAGAAGAAGAAGAAAAAAAACCTCATCAAGCTGCAAATTTATGCACAATGGCATTATCTAACGAGGTACAAAATAATTCTTTTTCTGAAGAGAGTGAATTTTCTTATGATAATTTATCTGATGCTTTCAGTGATCTGTTAGAAGAACACAAGAAAGTATTAGATAAATATAAGCAAGCTAGAAAGGATATTCTATCCTATAAGCGTGAGATTAAAAAGCTTACTTGCTTATTGAATGATGCTAGAGATATTTCTACTTCTGATAATTCTATTGAGATATCCACACTTGAGTTTAGATTGCATGAGGCGCTTGAATGCATTGAGAAAAGCACTCAAGAAAATGCTAAACTTAAGGAGGAATTAGAATCAGAAAAGAAGAAGTATTCTATTGCTTCATGTAGAATTGATGCTCTTTCTGCTAAGTATGATGAGATCTGTGCTAACTCTAAAAAGTTAGATATTAGACTGGGAAAGCAGGTAGTACAACCTACGACTCAGTCTAACACAAGACACTTAGCACATCACAAAGTCACACACGTTAGATCTTTTACTAAGGAAGCAAGCAAAGCTAAAGCTTCACACAACCATGCTTTCTATTACAAGTGTCCATGCACATCATATCACACTACTGCACATTCTTATACTACTACACATAGTACTAATATTAATTCTTTCTGTCATTATCGTGGTATGAATGGACATGTTTCTAATAATTGTCAGATTAGAAAACTTGTTGATATGAACTTGTGCAAATGGGTTCCCAAAGCTAACAAATGTGGATCCAAGTATTGGATACCAAAGTCTTCACCTAATATTGCAGGTGAAGCTTCTTATATCAAATAGAACCATGGAGCATGTTGGTGATTGCAAAGCTACAAAGGTCATCTTCCAAGCAATTGCACCAACAGAACTGTGGTCACTAGAACCACTTTGGTAACATGCTTTCTAAATAGTTTTTAATATTTAGCATGTTGTTATTGATTTCCTGTTATTAGATCTCATTGATATCTTTTAAATTGTTTATTATTTGAATCAATGTCAGACATAATTCTAGCTTGACTAGCTGTTTAGCTTAAATGTTTAGTTCACACTATATAGTTTTTTTTATTTTCTATTAGTGTGACACATTTGTCTATGTATGCTATTTATTGTTCTTGAAGCATGCATAGGAGCTTAATTTTGTTTTGGTGAATATGCTTTTGTCTCTTCGTCTTTAATATTTTTTGAATGGTCACTTCTTACCGATTTGTCTTTAACATGTCGTATTTACTTTGATCATTATTTTTTTTTTTTGAGTATGTATGTTTAGCACAAGTCTCTTGTTTACTTGAAAAGTATATACATATACTTTTATTTAACCTTGTACTTGCATAATATATTCACTTTTGATTCGCATATTTTTATTGTGATTAACTTCTTATGAATCAATCAAATCTTTGTCTGATAAAGTTTATTTATGCATGTTTTTGATCTTGTGATTTTTTATGCTTATTAATGATACATGAATAATGCTTTATCATTCATATATTGCTGATATGTTTCTTATATTTTTGTATAAATATCTTTATGGTGATATATGAGTTAAGTTCAAGTTCTATATTATTTTAATAAGTAGTTTTTCAAACTTGTACTTATCTCATACTTCAGCTATTGATTACTTTGGACAAATTCATGTACTTCTTTTTATCAGCTTCTTCGTCAAAGCCGCTTTTAATGATGTATGTTTTCTTGGCTTTTTGGTTGACATTTTAGATACATGTCTTTTATATTCTTTTATCTTGATCTTGATAAACCATTATTTGGGTATTTAATTTTTTTATTTAAGGATTCTGGATTTCGACGATGTTCGATGATACTGCATATATTCCTTTGAATCTAAGTTCTTAAGAGTAGAAATTATTTTGGGAACAAGCCGAAAGGGTCCTTCTGTCATACAGGTGTAAATAGCCTGAAGCGACACGGTGCACTAGTCTTTGGACTACCGCTAGCTGGGAACCGGCCCCTACAGCTAACCCGAAGTGATCAATACTTTATAGACTTAAGATTTATTAAGGTGTACTTGTAACTATCGTCTAGTTCTGGATCCAAGGTACTGAATCCAGTCCTCTAGATTCCAGAATACATCAATGTATCTAGGTTCTACATTTTAATTTACTAATGTTTTTATATTTTATTGTTACCCAATGATTTTGTAGCACATATGGATAAATGTAAATTGATACATCTTATGCCGTATGCTATATTGTTCTAAGATTTTTTTTAAGTCCATAGAATATAATTGATTTCATATTGCACTAATTCTTTTTAAATTCTCGGTTATTAAAGAAGAGATTTATTTTTGGTACAAGCCTACAAAAGGTCTGTCTGTCACCACGACTACGGTCGAAGCGAAGCGGTACTTAAGTGTTCCGCGGTAAACCTCCATTAGCTGGGACAGTACCTCTACAGCTAACCCAAGATTAATCAACGCTTTATAAACTAAAGATTTATTGAGATTTATTTGCAATTATTATTTGATGGATTTTGAATTTTAGATTTGATGGATAATATTCTCTTTATATTTTCACAAAAGGTAGCATATGTTGATCTATCTTATCGATTGTGAGATTCTATAGCATAGATCAATTTATGTCATTTTTGACTTATACGATTATTCATCATGCTAATTTGAAATATCTTTTGATTGTTTTATTTTTAAATGTTCATTTAATGGATATTTCTTATTTTGTCTAAAGATGATTGTTTTTCGTATTCGTGACTAATCATTGAATATTATGGTATTGTGATTTCATCTTTAGCTTGTGTAATATTCGTAATACTCATATTTTTGAGCTTTATATTATTATCTTCTTATTCAAGTTACTTACTGTCTACAACAGTAATTCTTTGCAGGGAGAAGTCATGCAAATTGAATCTCTCTCTCAAAGCGTTTCTTTTCTTTAACCCTACGGTTGTCAGTGAACACCGTGCTAAGGCTTTAAAAGGGAAGAAATGAACTTTGATAAGAAGACCTAATATTTTTGGATTAGTTTTCTACTTCTGAAAATATGTCTGTGAATTTTATTTTAAATTTTGTCAATATTATTATTTTTGGATATAGCCATGTAAAGGTGAAGCAGTTAATTGTTTCAAGTCAATTATCCCCTTGACATGCCATATATCTGGAATATATTTTTTTTGGACATTTATCTAGTTATGTTTATTTGTTCAAAATGGATTTATTTATGATTTATGGATTCTTTTATTGAAATTGTTTTTGTGATTCGAATCGCCAGCTTTCAGTCTGAGGACTAAATGGATGCATTTGAACATTTACTAATACAGTTTTTCGTAATAAATTCCACATTTTTGAAAAGTCATTTTGAATTCTTTTTGATTTATTGAATCTGTCCGGTACTCAAATTTTATTATTAAAGACAGTTTTTCAAAATCTTTTATGTCTTGAAATATTTCTTTTATATTGGAGATATATTTTGTTTGTTCATCTTTAAGCATTTATTCATTGGATATTTCTTTTATTTGCCATAAAGATGATATTTGTTTTGAGTTTGGAATTTTATATGCATTTGATCAAAGGAAAGAAAAGATGCATATCTTGGATATCCTTTAGATCTTTTGATTATTTATTTTATCTATTATTTTTGAACTATATACGCATATTTTAAGGGGAAGCTAATTAATTGTTTTAATTATTTTATGCCCTTAATATGTGGTATACCTAGTTCACCATGGACTTATATTGTCTTATTTAAATAACATGTTAAGTTGTTCATGATATTTGGATTTGTATTAGATGAGAGAATATATGATTTTTATTATTATTTATTTTTAATTCTCTCATTCGAGTTTCTAAAATTTATTTTGCCAAATATATTTAATTATCTTCATTGATAATCCTTTTGGTTTTAAACTGAGTTGGCATTTCTTATTGAGATTTTTATCTTATAGTTCATGATTATCTATATTTAGACTGATCATACTTTGCGGGGGAGCATTCAAGTCGACTGAATTTCTCCTTCTCAAGTATTTTGTCTTCATTACCTTCATATTTATCTGATGGATATATATATCCTGCTAAGGTAATTGAATTCAAATGCATGAACTTTGGTATAGATTTTGCATAGATTCTAGTATATGTATTTTTTATTTCTTTTCGATGATTATACTCTTTATTGATGTGATTCATTAATTTGTATGGGCAAATTATGAATCATATTTTTTTGTGATCATTGTTAATGTCTCATGATATTATTAAATTTTTATGGTATATACTAGATCTGCGAATTTCTATTCCTCATGATTTATTTATGACCAATGATTGATTTCTACTATATTGATAGATTTTTTTGGTCAAATGACATTCAAAACATATTTCATTTTTGGATTTCTAGTTGGTAAACTATTTATTGATTGATTTTTTTTTTCAACCAACTATGTTGTGTTTTGACAAGTTTTTATTCTTTAGTTATGCATTTTATGTAATTTTCTAATCTTGTCATTTCACTGTTCTCCTAATCCTTGATCATGATTATTTTTGCTTTTCTCCTTTATTTATGCTTGAGTATTTTAGCTCTAATTACGGGGGAGCTTCTTTTTGATCATGTCAAAGGGGAAGAAATAAGTTTAAGTGGGGAGAAATAAGTTTAAGTCAGCACACAATATTCTAGTATTATGTATTTATTAGTGATACATGCATCTATTGTATATATATTAAACTTAAAGGATTTGCCATAATCAAAAAGGGGGAGATTGTTAGCCCAATGATTATATCATGTTTTTGAATATGGATAATCAATTAAGTTTAACATAATGACATCACTAATATTCATATAATTACTATCATGTTGCTACTTAAACTGAGCATTGTCCTAAATGTTCTATCATGTTGCTACTTAAACTTATGATTGTCCTAATGTTAGCATTGTCCTAAATGTTCTATATCATATTGCTATGCTTATTGTTTTGCTCGTCTAACATGTTCTTATAGACATGCATTAAGCATGATCAAGCTTTGTCAAACCAGGACATATGCAATAGAGAATTATTGATGGGCCAAAGACGGCGTTACACAAGAAGATTTCTCTGAACCGCCGAAAGGTATTCAGATTTCCAGATCTGTTTATCTTTGGACATATGCCGTCAAGTGAAAAAGGCATCTTCAAGTCTGCTCAAATATTTGAAGAAAGGTGTCATCAAAGGGTTCTTGGTTTTCCTATTTTATCAATGTATTTTTCCATATTTATTGAGTCTAGGAATACGATGTAAACTGCATCGTACTGGCAAATAGGCTACCCAAGAAACGTTTTCAAAATACCCTTTCATTTTGAAAACAAGCCCACTTACAAAAGCCTAAACTACTTCCTAACTGCCTGACTTTTCAAAAAGCCCAAAACCAATTTGCAAAAACCCTGACAGAACTCCAACAGAACTCGGCCCGAGTTCGGCCCGAATTCGGCCAGAGTTCGGCCAGAGTTCGGTTAGTGAACGTTGCTTTTTGAACTTGGTCTTCCTGCGGTTACGGATCCCAACGAGATTTTTCATAGTGGATTCAACTGGAAGCTAGAGTTCTTCCGACTGGACTAGTCCTCACAAGATGGAAACCAGTATACATCCTTGTGTTTGCGTTTGCTCTCTACTCTCTACTTTTCATTTACATATCTGTGATATATTATCTGTGATCTTGTTACTAACATTTTTAAATAGTTAATTTTCGCTGCCTAATCTATTCACCCCCCTCTAGAGTATTGCGCTTTACAACTCGTTCCTACAATCGGTCCTACAGAATCCAACTGTCACGCCCCGATCCCACAGAGTCCTTTCGTCCTCGCTTCCGACTCTTTGAGACCGTTCGTCCTCGCTAAGGCGTGATGTCGTGCAAGCCTAAGTTGCACTTGCACAAGACCAAGACCTGTAACAAGACAAGATAGACAAGGTTGACAATAACGCAGCGGAACATATAACAGATAATTGAAGCAGCAGCGGACATATTTTCAGAATACATGCATTGAACACAATGGTACAAGAATAATTCCTTATATTGATTTTATTTGAACAGATATAAGCTCTCAATTCTCTCTGATACAATGTTACATTCTCTCAGAACTTTACAGATTACAATGATCCCGTTCCCATACATTACATCCCTTTATATACAAAACCAACTCTTGCAACAGATGTCATCTCTTGGCATCTCTTCTGATTTCTGGCTCCTGAGGATGAGGCACAGGCTATCGCTTCGGACTATCCTTCTTGATGCATAGTGCACCTGCATGCAGACTGATGGTGGGTCAGTATATCAGCATACTGGTGAATTGTGGACAAAGGGGCTACATTTGTCTGAAACGATCACTGTTTATTTAGTGAGAAAAATTTTTCTTGTGATGTGATCTTGCTACTTTTTACCTATGTTCATTCCATGCATACAGAGTCAGTTTACATTCTTTGAAAACATCTTTTGAAAGGCCAACATATCATTTCGTTCCATATCAAGCATACAAGGGACTAATCATTTCAAGCACGATGACTATTCATTTGTGCGGTGCGCAGCGTGTTTCATGAGCATATCATTTCTTTTGTTCGAGCAACTGTTAGGGTCAATGACAAGCATGATACATTATCTTTTCTTTAGTGGAATCATAGCATTTCATGGCATAGATAAATCTCTGCAAGCAATTCATGTCAAAGGTTTAAACAGTACATATGTATCACTTTTAAGTGATTCTTACCATAGCCGACGGATCATCCCTGCACAAGACAAGGATTAGCATAAACATGATAAAACCCACATTATTCCCTGTTCGTCTCTGCATCGTTAGCTCTTAGCAAAACATATGATAGACACATACAGACCGATTGGCAGCTGTGACTCTCCGGTTCAGCTCTGCACCAATCCACACTTATCTATATGATGGTCCATGGAAAACCCATGATTAGCCGTTGTGACTCTTGGGTTCAGTTCGTCGCTAAGGACATTGATGCAACACCCGAGGCCCTTGCACCTCGTAGTGTCTAGACAATCTCTCCTAGGCCGATCAGCTCCCAGTGCCCTGGAAATCGTCGAGAGATCTAGTGACCTTGTATACAAGTTGTCCGAGACCAATGCATGAATACAACATCTAGCAGATAAACTCTTTGAGGGGCAATGATTCATCTTTCTCTATATCAATCTTTGTAACAACAGAGCTATGACTCTGTCTTCTCTCTTTGTAACAACAGAGCTATGACTCTGCCTTCTTTCTTTTCTGTGATCTCAGAGCCGAAGCTCCTACGTAATTCTTTTCTTTTACAACATATACAAGTTCGTCTGTACATGTCTAGCATTCAAAGCATATTTGAAGGACAAGCACTGATCAAGCATTCAATTCGATTCATTTGTCTTTTCTTATCCAATCAAGCATGACAAGCATCATATCGGTTCTTATTAACAGGCAACAAGTCTTCTTATTAGCATGTAGATGATTTCTTTTTCTTGTTCTTAGCATAACAACATGTGAAATCTATTATAAGCATACATACTGGTTACCGTCTTGTTATTAGCATGACAAGATTCTCTTTATCAAGGCAACATTCATTTCTTAGCAAGGCAACATGTGAATTCTCTTAAAACATACTCGATGATTTACCATCTTGTTATTAACAAAGCATTCAATCAAAAACTCAGATTCTTATTAGGCGTAAGCGAATCAGCAAATGAGACTTCGTCCACTCATCCAGATCAATCGTCTTCTGTTGCAGAGCCAGCAATCCGATCTTTCTGTCTATCTAGTGCCTTCGCAGAGCAGGACACTACACCAACGACCTTCCGATATAGTCGTTTCCAGTCTTCAGCAGCTTCGTCCATTGGCTTTGCGTTGTCGCCCTCCAACGGACCATGCAAGTCCTTGTACCAGAGTAGATCCTCCATCATTGGCTTCCAAATCGCCCAGTTTTTCCCTGTGAGGGTGATCATACGAGTGTTCATCTGCTACGTAGACATGGTTGCCAGAACCTCCAAAGCTACCAGATGTTGTGAATCGGATACGCCCTCTTGCGCTCCGATACCGTGTCTGAGACGTTACCGCAGCGGAAACTTAGGCCAACCCACCTGAAATAACCAACCCCCGTCTAATGGACACCAAGCACAGATAAAGACAAGTATATGACGGTGACTACGTCACCTGGACAAATTCTAATGTCATGCCCCAGTACCGGAATACTGAGACGGACTAGGCCAGCTACACCGTATGAGGTATATAAACGTCATACGACGATCGTGGCTGTCAAGAGACTAGGGGGTGCATGCTACAATCAGGTCACCTATGGTCCCACAGAGCATCTATGTCTCAATCAATCAAAACAAGAAGCAGTAAATAATGATCATATATGACAAAGCAGTAAGGCGTCCCTGACGCTTCATCAAAATGATTCATGAGTCTAGCTATACAAAATGATAAGCTAGTTCAGAGAGTCAATAGTACATAACTATAGTCAGCTGCAGTCTGATTTAATTACAATTATGCAAAAGGAAACTAGTGTCCAGAACTGCCGGCTAAACAGGTGCCGGTGGCTAAACGCCAAGTAAAAATAGAAGATATCAGAGCGATGAAGAAGAAACCCACTCATGGTCCCTGGCGCCCATACTCCTGGTGTGCACCATTATTCGGGTGGAAGGCTGGATCCTCTGGAGCTGCTATGAAATCTGGCCAAACAAAACAGCGGGGTCAGGCCCCGAATAGCAAGTACCACAAGGGAGCACAAAAGAGTGAGATAAATCCAATAAGTTAAATAAGACCTGATTCACGAGTTATAGGCTTATACCATATCATCGAGACAATACGACACCCTTACAACCAAACAAGGACAAACGGTGCCAATATCGTGCCGAGATAAGATATATCCTATAAACATGGGAAGGTAAAAGGGCTTCTGATCGCGACTTTGGTCCATAGCCTATCGCAGCACAATAGCCCAACCCAACAACCAAACAAGGACATGGGTTGGACCATGCACCACGATAGTCCATGTACCTCGGTAGCTAACAGAAGGAAACATATCACAAACAAGTCAGCTTACAAGCGGCCAATCAATCCTACGGCTTTCTATGATTTGTCTGGATTATCCCAGTAATGCAATATATATATAGGAATCCTCAGATCGTATCGCATTCTAGCAGGGCTAGCCAAACCATTATATATAAGCAAGCACGAAATGCACCGGTCCCTCGAAAGGCCACCGCGCTAGAATAAGCAGTAACGGTTCCAACTCTCCTATAGAAAGAGCTGGCTCGGCAGTCACAAATCAGATACTGCACTCCACTAGTGCGGATGACTATACAGTATCCGAGGCGGCCAACCCGACGCGCCAGGACGGGACCCAGGGCGGCTGGTGACGTACGATCTCGAGATTCTGTTCCCTCCCAATGCATCTACCAAGTTAAGTTTCTTAGATTAACCCTATCTTGATATTGGAATCACATGTCGTGGTCACATGGTCATCCTCCTATATGTCGTACCATAGTACGTATACCCTAAGTATGAATCCACATCGGCTCAATCTAGATCCATGCTTAGTGTAATGCTTCAAACAACAATCAACATACCACGACACTATTAATGATCAATTACCATGACTGTGCTGGAAGGTACACATGTATTGACATATAACACGAATGATCACTTAGCACGTAGAGTCACACCTCAGTGTACTCATTAAATAGTACTGCAGTGCATACTAATATTGTATCTCAATACACACTTAGAATAGGTACCCGCACGTATACAGGTAATCAGGTCAGGAATACGGTCAAGTCAGGAAGTCACGTGGACCCCTCGTGACATAAAAGTCACATATGAATTCTGGTTAAAGTGAGACATGAAGGTCCTTGAAGCCAAGACAAAGATCTACAACTTTTATATTGGGAGTTGGGAGAAATTCTGGCCACGAATCAGCCAAATAAGACATAAAACATACAAAAACAACCAAAATAGGCACTATGAGCGACAGTAGATGGGTACTCATCTATGCGGCTGGGTAAATGAATCTCATGCAGCTGGGTAAGTGGGTACCCATCTTTGCGGCTGGGTGAATGAATCTCATGCGGCTGGGTAAGTGGGTACCCATCTATGCGGCTGAGTAAGTGGGTACTCATCTATGCGGCTGGGTGAATGAATCTCATGCGGCTGCGTAAGTGGGTACCCATCTATGCGGCTGGGTGAATGAATCTCATGCGGCTGGGTAAGTGGGTACCCATCTATGCGGCTGGGTAAATGAATCTCATGCGGCTAGGTAAGTGGGTACCCATCTATGCGGCTGGGTGAATGAATCTCATACGGCTGGGTAAGTGGGTACCCGTCTATGCGGCTGAGTAAATGGGTACTCATCTATGCGGCCGAGTAAATGGGTACCTTTCTTCTCCGAAAATCTGAGAAGGATGGCCATGGAACCCACAACTTCCAAGCTCCATAAAACCTTCACTCTAAGTCCAAATTTGGACTTCCATAGGTCAAAATGGGGTAGAACGAAATTCTCTACAACATAGAACAACTAGATTTTGAAAACAAAGAAGTTTGATAGATCAAAACCCAAAAAAACCAAAAATGGCATAAACTTAGATCTACACAAAACTAGCCATTAAAATCAAAAACTCCAAGAACTAAACTTGTAGAGGATGATGAGAAGAACAATATAGACAAATCATATCAAAGAAAAATCAAGAAATAAAAAATGCAAGAATCTCTCCATTTGGTGCAAGATGTACTTGCCTATTGGTTGGGAGGAAAAGAAATGAAAAGAGTGAATAAGGAGAGAGAGTGAGGAAGAGAATATATATAGGGGTTGGCTTAAGAAAACCCTAAGCCCTAAACATGCTCTAACCATGTGACTAATGACATGTTAATTGCTACATGATACAACTAATTAAATTAATTAAATAAATCCTAACCACAACACGGTTCAGAAATCCTATCATCGAAACAGTGAACCATGCCTACAACCAAACAAGGACAAGGGGTGGCACACTAATCCGCGACGAGATACTATTCCATGCCATGGCCAGTTACAAATACAGGATACATGCAATAAAGATACAGGTGCCAGATACCATATATATGAAAAATCAAAAATTTACGTATTCCGGAAATGGGGAGTGACATCTCTACCCTCCTTAGAAAAATTCTGTCCTCGAAATTTCGATAAGGCTTGTCGAGCGCGCTCTCAGATCACGAAATACACTCATGACATATAGCAAGCACAATTATCAAAGAACACATGGCACATGAACAGTTTAAGAAAGCAAGAATAATTAAGTAAGAGCACAAACGATAATCATACCCTAGAAGGAAATGATCAGAGACATACGAATGAAATATGCCTCTCAAGTCAGGTTGGAATTCGTCCTCGAGGTCCTACACTGACTCCCAAAGTGGACAAGGGTCAACGCTTGAGATAAGTCGGTACCAATGACTAAATCAAGAACGAGACTCTGCCCAGGACGTACTCTCGTAATCAAGACACATGATGAATATCACGTATCACATGATACGAGAGCAGATGAGTGAGACGAGAAAGTCGCCTTCACTCTTCGAATATAAAACTCAAGGAATTATGATAAATAATACTCAAAACTTACCCAAAATATGACCGCCTTCAGCCAACCTCTGCTCAAATACTCCAAATTCTTCTTACCTTTGCCCCTGCCTTCCCTGGCCCTGCTGTCCAACCTGATGTTGCGCTTGTCTGTACATCTGAGCTTGCATCAGTAATGGGCGCTGGGCTAGTGGCCTCACTGCTAGTGCTGGCCCTTGATACGGTGCTACCTCTAGAGCTGGCAACGCCGAAAACCGTTGAGCTGGCCCTCCTGGCCTCTGCATCATAGGACAATTGGCAATCCTATGATCTGGATTGCCACACCTCAAGCATAATCCATTAGCTGAACGACACACATCCCTAGTGTGCCCTCCCTTACCACAGTAAGTGCAACCCACTGGTGCTTCCTGACGCTGCTGTCGGTTCCTCTGTTGCTGCTGTCGAACTGGTGCAGTCACAATTGTCGTGACTGGTGCTGCATCACGAATACGGACGCCAGGTGCTGGTGCTAACGTCCGAGGTACTGCTCCTCCCCCAGCACTCTGCGTATGGGACCTCTTCTGGCCCCCAGTCCTTGCTGATAACCTTTGAATAGTAAGCTCGTGCCTCCGAGCCGCCGTCAATACTGCATCGAATGTCTGGTAGTCGTGCCCCTCGACCAGCTGCAAAATCTCTAGGTGAAGTCCCTGCTGGAACCTCATTGCTCTCTCTGGCTCTGTCGCCACCATCATCCGAGCAAACCTACTTAACCTGCAGAACTCCGCTGCATAGCCATCCACCGTCTTACCAGCCTGCTTGAGACTGATAAACCTCTGTTGTAGCTCATACCGCGCAACCACGCCAAAGTACTTGGTCTTGAATCTGGTACTGAAGCTATCCCAGGGAACAGGACGCCTCATTCCAACCTCTTCCGATGCCCACCAATCGCGGACGAGATCCTGAAGTAAAAGTCTGACCTGGTCAACCTTCTTTTCTGTTGGAACCATTGCTGCGGTCAATATGGCCTCTGTATCCTGAAGCCAAGCATCCGCCGTGATGGCATCCTCCCTACCGTCAAAATATCCCGGGTTAAGTCGACAAAATCTTCCGGACGCTCCTGAATCATTCCTGACACTTCTCTCAAGGGCTAATTGCAACCCCTGATTCTGGAGCACATTCTGTTCTTGCTGTCGGGTTTGTTGTTGCTGTTGGGCTGCCGTCTGGCGTTGCTGGGTCTCCAATAACCCTCTAATAATCTGCAATAGTGCCGGCGCGTCTAATACTACTGGTACTACCGGCATCACTGGAGGTACGGGATCCTCTGGCCTCTGTAGCTCAACTAGCTCATGCTCGGTAACGTTCTCGATGGGAATCTGTCCAGGTAGAGGGGCTACCCCTTGCTGATCTTCAACTGGTCCCTGATCTACTGGATTCTCTTCCATGCCGGCTCCTCCAATAGCCGAGAATGATGTGACCCTAAAGGAAAGGATACAAGGTATCAAAAGACAGGACGGAAAAGAATCGAGGATGACAATCAAGTTAGCAATCAAGGTGGGAGAAAGAGAAAATGAATCAGGAGATCAAGGGGAACATGTTTTGATTGAGACTCCTATAATCGCAACACCCCACAAGTCTGAAAAACAGACCTGCATGGGCCACCACTAAAACCTTGTCACGTCCCAGTACCGGAATATTGAGACGGACTAGGCCAGCTACACCGTATGAGGTATATAAACGTCATACGGCGATCGTGGCTGTCAAGAGACTAGGGGGTGCATGCTACAATCAGGTCTCCTATGGTCCCACAGAGCATCTATGTCTCAATCAATCAAAACAAGAAGCAGTAAATAATGATCATATATGACAAAGCAGTAAGGCGTCGCTGACGCTTCATCAAAATGATTCATGAGTCTAGCTATACAAAATGATAAGCTAGTTCAGAGAGTCAATAGTACATAACTATAGTCAGCTGCAGTCTGATTTAATTACAATTATGCAAAAGGAAACTAGTGTCCAGAACTGTCGGCTAAACAGGTGCCGGTGGCTAAACGCCAAGTAAAAATAGAAGATATCAGAGCGGTGAAGAAGAAACCCACTCATGGTCCCTGGCGCCCATACTTCTGGTGTGCACCATTGTTCGGGTGGAAGGCTGGATCCTCTGGAGCTGCTACGAAATCTGGCCAAACAAAACCAGCGGGGTCAGGCCCCGAATAGCAAGTACCACAAGGGAGCACAAAAGAGTGAGATAAATCCAATAAGTTAAATAAGACCTGATTCACGAGTTATAGGCTTATACCATATCATCGAGATAATACGACACCCTTACAACCAAACAAGGACAAACGGTGCCAATATCGTGCCGAGATAAGATATATCCTATAACCATGGGCAGGTAAAAGGGCTTCTGATCGCGACTTTGGTCCATAGCCTATCGCAGCACAATAGCCCAACCCAACAACCAAACAAGGACATGGGTTGGACCATGCACCACGATAGTCCATGTTCCTCGGTAGCTAACAGAAGAAAACATATCACAAACAAGTCAGCTTACAAGCGGCCAATCAATCCTACGGCTTTCTATGATTTGTCTGGATTATCCCAGTAATGCAATATATATATATATATATAGGAATCCTCAGATCGTATCGCATTCCAGCAGGGCTAGCCAAACCATTATATATAAGCAAGCACGAAATGCACCGGTCCCTCGAAAGGCCACCGCGCTAGAATAAGCAGTAACGGTTCCAGCTCTCCTATAGAAAGAGCTGGCTCGGCAGTCACAAATCAGATACTGCACTCCACTAGTGCGGATGACTATACAGTATCCGAGGCGGCCAACCCGACGCGCCAGGACGGGACCCAGGGCGGCTGGTGACGTACGATCTCGAGATTCTGTTCCCTCCCAATGCATCTACCAAGTTAAGTTTCTTAGATTAACCCTATCTTGATATTGGAATCACATGTCGTGGTCACATGGTCATCCTCCTATATGTCGTACCATAGTACGTGTACCCTAAGTATGAATCCACATCAGCTCAATCTAGATCCATGCTTAGTGTAATGCTTCAAACAACAATCAACATACCACGACACTATTACTGACCAATTACCATGACTGTGCTGGAAGGTACATATGTATTGACATATAACACGAATGATCACTTAGCACGTAAAGTCACGCCTCAGTGCACTCATTAAATAGCACTGCAGTGCATACTAATATTGTATCTCAATACACACTTAGAATAGGTACCAGCACGTATACAGGTAATCAGGTCAGGAACACGATCAAGTCAGGAAGTCACGTGGACCCCTCGTGACATAAAAGTCACATATGAATTCTGGTTAAAGTGAGACATGAAGGTCCTTGAAGCCAAGACAAAGATCTACAACTTTTATGTTGGAAGTTGGGAGAAATTCTGGCCACGAATCAGCCAAATAGGACATAAAACATAGAAAAACAACCAAAATAGGCACTATGAGCGGCAGTAGATGGGTACTCATCTATGCGGCTGGGTAAATGAATCTCCTGCGGCTGGGTAAGTGGGTACCCATCTATGCGGTTGGGTGAATGAATCTCATGCGGCTGGGTAAGTGGGTACCCATCTATGCGGCTGAGTAAGTGGGTACTCATCTATGCGGCTGGGTGAATGAATCTCATGCGGCTGGGTAAGTGGGTACCCATCTATGCGGCTGGGTAAATGAATCTCATGCGGCTGGGTAAGTGGGTACCCATCTATGCGGCTGGGTGAATGAATCTCATACGGCTGGGTAAGTGGGTACCCGTCTATGCGGCTGAGTAAATGGGTACTCATCTATGCGGCTGAGTAAATGGGTACTCATCTATGCGGCTGAGTAAATGGGTACCCATCTTCTCCGAAAATCTGAAAAGGATGGCCATGGAACCCACAGCTTCCAAGCTCCATAAAACCTTCACTCCAAGTCCAAATTTGGACTTCCATAGGTCAAAATGGGGTAGAACGAAATTCTCTACAATATAGAACAACTAAATTTTGAAAACAAAGAAGTTTGATAGATCAAAACCCAAAAAAATCAAAAATGGCATAAACTTAGATCTACACAAAACTAGCCATTAAAATCAAAAACTCCAAGAACTAAACTTGTAGAGGATGATGAGAAGAACAATATAGACAAATCATATCAAAAAAAAATCAAGAAATAAAAAATGCAAGAATCTCTCCATTTGGTGCAAGATGTACTTGCCTATTGGTTGGGAGGAAAAGAAATGAAAAGAGTGAATGAGGAGAGAGAGTGAGGAAGAGAATATATATAGGGGTTGGCTTAAGAAAACCCTAAGCCCTAAACATGCTCTAACCATGTGACTAATGACATGTTAATTGCTACATGATACAACTAATTAAATTAATTAAATAAATCCTAACCACAACACGGTTCAGAAATTCTATCATCGAAACAGTGAACCACGCCTACAACCAAACAAGGACAAGGGGTGGCACACTAATCCGCGACGAGATACTGTTCCATGCCATGGCCAGTTACAAATACAGGATACATGCAATAAAGATACAGGTGCCAGATACCATATATATGAAAAATCAAAAATTTACGTATTCCGGAAATGGGGAGTGACATCCAATCTCTATAACTCAGATGAAATTACAAGATTGATAAAAACTAATGTTGAACCCTTTGCCCTAATAAGTTCAACCCCCTCACCACACTCAAGAAGAAAATAAAGATTATAATTGAAATCGCTCACCAAACTGTAGCAATCTTCCTAACCGAAGTTGACGACCCCTTGATTAGATCTCTTCTTCCTTCTGTCTTGGATGACGAAGTACTAAGAGCAAAGTGCGAAACTTTCTCTTAGATTTCCTATGGACGAGCACCTCGAATCTCCACTTTTGTGCTGTGCTTTGTGCCTCCACCCTTACCCCATATATATAGGATGAAATCCTACTGCACCTAAAATAGCCCATCAACATCCTATTTTAGATTATATACTACAAGAAAACATGGTTTCTGTGACATATAAAGTTGTCACAGAAGTTATAAAACTAGTCACAGTACATCTTTTGTGACAAGTACAGTGACGACTTACTTCCGTAACATATGCCTCCGTAGCTAAAAGAAAAAGTGACGACTAAAATATGGCGTCACAAAAAAAATTTCTACTGTGACAAGAATATGTCGTAATTGATAGTATACTTTCCGTGACAACAAACCTCGTTACTAAAAATATTATAAGTGACGCACGATATTGTCACAAATAACATCTAATTGTAACTAAAAATAAATAAATATTTTTTAGCCCAAAAGTTAAAAATTATTTCTGTGACGACATATAACATCACAAAAAAAAATTAGTAACACTTTTATTGTTGTGACTATAAATTTATATATTTAATAACAATTTTATGTCGTCACTATAAGCACTTGGAGTTACAATTGTCTTATCGTCACTGTAAGCATATATTATCAGTGACCAGTAAATATCGTCACCATAGTGTGTACTTATATGTTTAGCGACCGATCAATATTGTCATGAGTATTTTTTTGTTATTGTCATTGTATACTGAAACACAAGAACATATAATACATGAAGACACAATTCTTGTAGAGAATGATTATGTTCATCTTCCAAGAAGATCACATCGAGTTTCCAATATAAACCAGAATTAACCTTCACAAATTATAAAATACCTTTATAATAAACAACAACAAAAACAACAACATGAAAAGTAACTAATCCTTAAAATGTAATAATATTGATCCTCCAAATTCAGTATTTATAACATGAGTAGGAGTAATATCCCGTACTTACAAATTAAAGAGTATCCAAACTAGTTAGTACAGAAAACCTAGAGTAACATATATATGTACACTCGTGATCGGTTGCATATATGGCCCTGGTGATAATCGATCTTTAATTACCTGCATAAATTAATAAAGAAATATTTTTAGAATATTACGCTAAGTATATACAAGAAAAAAAATTTGTCAATAACTTGATCATTCATGTCATGCACAACATTAATAAAACTTGATCCAATTCACATATTAAAAATGACCCGTTATGCACATATATTGTAGACAAAATGGAAATAAAATGGAATACATCAATTAAGAAAATTTAAGCCCAGCCAAACTACTGCAGGAAAAAAAGACATCGAACTCCAGAAAATTTAAGCCCTAGTATGCTTGATAAGTCATCCATTGAAAAATGCCACTTTGAGAGTTCCACCAACAAGATTAAAATTAGCTTTGTTATAAATTCTAAATGAGCATCTTTTTTGGGCAAGATAGATTACTAACAAATGGATTAGACAAGGTATGAAAATATGAGATATTTTGTTTACAAACACTTATCGGAATTTGTTGCTCTTGTATTTGCAGGCACTGAAACATCTGCAGGCAGTGAAGAAGAGCCAAAAAAGACAGCCATTCGTGCTTTGAACATGGCATTAAATTGAGTTTGAAATTGACTTTGAATTTGCATCATAATATCATTCTTAAGGTCCTCTTCCACACTTTTCCTAATTTCAGCTCTGAGTTCATCGCTGACATTTGCTCTCATTTTTTCTTGTAAATTCTTCATTCATCAGCCTTCAAGATAGCTTTCACAAAACGCATGTTGAAATGCTCTAGCTTACACCACTTTTTCACAACTGGTCCTCAGGAGATCCTGTGCAACATGTTCTTTTGGCTATTACATTTGCACCTTCAGAATCTCGTATATCCAGTACCTAACCTAGTATAGTAGTAGGCCTTGGAAAACTGGTTCTAGACTCCGGACTACATGGCATTTACTCGAATAAGCAATAACCACTTATTCTTATTTATCAATTGGAAGGTTAAGCAAAATATGTAAGTGGCACTAAGTACAATTAACTGACCACACAATCCGGTTGTTTGGTAAGCATAGCCTTGGATTGGATACATATTGAATTAAATCTAGGAGAATTTTATGAAATGCCCAAAAATTGCAAAAGTTTTATGTAAAACCTACAGCAAAATAACATTTCATCGCGTGCCCAGAATTATCGATTAATATATAAAAGCGGGTTCCGAATGACCTTTTTGCCCTTCCTTCTAATTTATTACAAACAAATCTGAAACCTGCTATTCAAAAACAAAAAGCAAAAAACGGTTCGTACTCTCTCTTCTTCGATAAGCCGCTCAGTTTCTCCTCGAAAATCTAGGGTTTCTCCTCCAAAAATCTTCAAACGTTCCTCCAAAATCTAGGGTTTCTCCTCCAAAAACCTTCAAACGTTCCTCTCATTCGAGATTTTCACACAATGTCGTCACCATCGAAAACAATATCAAATCAAGAAGCAGATTCTCCAAAAGGGAGTGACGGAGAATCATCATCAAATCGAACACAAGTTGTGCGAGATATGCCAGTCGAAGAAAATCCAAGTGAAGAAAATCCAAAAGAGATTGATGGAGGATCAAAGGAAAGGATAACAAAAAAAGTTGCATATAAGAAGAAGAAGCCTGCTACGCAAAAAGAAGGTATAACTTTAACTCACTTTCATGATTCTGTATAAAACACGGAGAATGTCATTCTCCGTGTCACATAACACGGAGAATGACATTCTTTGTGTCACCTAACACACAAAATGACATTCTCCGTGTCACCTAACACGGAGATTGTCATTCTCCGTGTCACCTAAAACGGAGAATGGCATTATCTGTGTCACCTAACACAGAATGTCATTCTTCGTGCTAAGTCGAAACGAAGAATGTCATTCTCCGTGTCACCTGACACGGAGTATGTCATTCTCCGTGTCACATAACACGGAGAATGACATTCTTTGTGTCAACTAACGCACAGAATGTCATTCTTCGTGCTAAATGGAAACGGAGAATGTCATTCTGTGTGTCACCTAACACACAGAATGTCATTCTTCGTGTCACCTGACGCAGAGTATGTCATTCTCCGTGTCACATAACATGGAGAATGTCATTCTCCGTGTCACCTAACACGGAGAATAACATTCTTCGTGTCACATAACACGGAGAATGACATTCTTTGTGTCACCTAACACACAGAATGTCATTCTCCGTGTCACCTGACACGGAGAATGACATTATCTGTGTCACCTAACACACAGAATGTCATTCTCCGTGTCACCTAACACGGAGAATGTTATTCTCCGTGTCACCTAAAACGGAGAATGACATTATCTGTGTCACCTAACACACAGAATGTCATTCTCCGTGCTAAATCGAAACGGAGAATAACATTCTGTGTGTCTCCTAACACACAGAATGTCATTCTCCGTGTCACCTGGCACGAAGTATGTCATTCTCCGTGTCACATAACACGGAGAATGACATTCTGTGTGTCACCTAACACACAGAATGTCATTCTTCGTGTCACCTAACACGGAGAATGTCATTCTCCATGTCACCTAAAACGGAGAATGGCATTATCGGTGTCACCTAACACACAGAACGTCATTCTCCATGGCACATAACACGGAGAATGACATTCTTTGTGTCACCTAACACGGAAAATGTCATTCTCCGTGTTACGTAACACGGAGAATGTCATTCTTCGTTTCACCTAAAACGGAGAATGGCATTATCTGTGTCACCTAACACAAAGAATGTCATTCTCCGTGTTATGTGACACGGAGAATGACATTCTGTGTGTCACCTAACACACAGAATGTCATTCTCCGTTTTATAATATACAGAGAATGTCATTATGTGTTAAATAGAAAGGAGAATGCACATTCTCTGTGTCGATTTACACTGGTCATTCTCCGTGTTAAACTTCACATGATAAGGATTAAATACCCAACGATGAACCTATTTATGGGGCGCTCTTTTTCAAAACGTCTTTTTTTTTACTTTCTTCCTCGTTAAGTGATACGTGCCCATTTATTGGGAAGATGAAGAGTTGGCGGGGACCGATACCGTTGTATATATATGAACATGAAGTTCCACCTTCGTCTTTATTCATTCTCATGGCATCTAACATGAAGAAAGGGGAGAACAACAGTGACAACGCAAAGCTTCTGATGAGAAGTTACACTCTGCGCCTGCGGAGTTTTTGCTGGAAGCTGACCCATCCCTGAGGGCGAAGAACTTCCTCGACTGTTTTGGCCTGACCCCAACAGTCTTCGCTCATTCCGGAGGTGGGCCGTCGCCTTCTTCCGAAGAGCGTGGCACCTTAGAACGCAAGGAAGAATTCCTTCGTTTAATGCATCGTTCGGAAATCCATAACATGGAGGGACTGAATGCTGCCTTGCATCAGACTGAGGACGGAAAGAAGAAGTGATGTGATGCAAAAGAGTCTTTTTACATAATGTCCTATAGCGCCTATGTCTGTAGTGTCTGTCCTCTTTTATGAAATAAAAAATTGGACTTTATTAAATCATGGCCATTTGAGTTTTGTTATGTAACTGTCTTAACATTTGGCGCTTTTCATGTTTTTATGCTTCATTCTCCACGAAATATATGTCTATGGTCGTACATAATGTTTTAAATCTACACATAGAATGGCATTCTCCTTTTAAATCCATACGGAGAATGTCATTATTTGTTTTAAATGTCATTCTCCGTTTTAAATCGACACGGAGAATGTCATTCTCCGTGTGAAAGAATACGGAGAATGGCATTATCTGTGTCACCTAACACACAGAATGTCATTCTCCGTGTTAAATTGAAACAGAGAATGTCATTCTCCGATTCACATAACACGGAGAATGACATTATCTGTGTCACCTAACACACAGAATGTCATTCTCCGTGTCACCTAACACGGAGAATGTCATTCTCCGTGTCACCTAAAATGGAGAATGGCATTATCTGTGTCACCTAACACACAGAATGTCATTCTCCGTGCTAAATTGAAACGGATAATGTCATTCTCCTGTGAATTAATACGGAGAATGGCATTATCTGTGTCACCTAACACACAGAATATCATTCTCCGTGTTAAATTGAAACGGAGAATGTCATTCTCCGTGTCACATAACACGGAAAATGACATTATCTGTGTCACCTAACACACAGAATGACATTCTTCGTGTCACCTAAAACGGAGAATGATATTATTTGTGTCACCTAACACACAGAATGTCATTCTCCGTGCTAAATTGAAACGGAGAATGTCATTCTCCGTGTAATTAAAACGAAGAATGCCAATATCTGTGTCACCTAACACACAGAATGTCATTCTCCGTGTTAAATTGAAACGGAGAATGTCATTCTCCGTGTCACATAACACGGAGAATGACATTCTTTGTGTCACCTAACACACAGAATGACATTCTCCGTGTCACCTAACACGGAGAATGTCATTCTCCGTGTCACCTAAAACGGAGAACGGCATTATCTGTGTCACCTAACACACAGAATGTCATTCTCAGTGCTAAATTGAAACGGAGAATGTCATTCTCCGTGTAATTAAAACGGAGAATGACATTCTCCGTTTAATATTTAAACGGAGAATGCCATTCTCCGTTTTAATTACACGGAGAATGACCATTTTTTTTCTTATGTCAATGGATTACAGTTAACAGAAACCTAATTTATTGTTTATGTTTTGTTTTTTTTTTTTTTTGTAGATAAAAGCACTGTCAGGAATAAGGATTCTAGACTTTTCCGTGCTACTTTCAAAACAACACTGGAACTTATGGAGGTTGTCACTATAAATGGTGGCTGTTTACCCGTGCCAGTCGTTGAATCTTTAAATAATACCGGTTTCTGGAATTTAATCGAGGTATTCTACAAAAGCAGAGTTGAGACAAAGGAATTAGCGAAGGCAACAGAAGGTCTCGAGAACTTGATAGGAACCTACAAGGAAGACAAAAAAGGTGTGGGTTACTTTTAGTTGAGCAACACTGTCCAAATTGTGCCAAGCATCGATGATATGGCAACCATCTTCGGTCTACCGCTTAGGGGAGAAAGCGAGACTGATTTTAATTGCAGAAAATTGATAATGGAGAAACAGAAACAGCCACCAGCACCAGGATCTTATAGCCTGTATAACACGCATTTTACAAGGTTGCTGGCTAATTCCAAGGGCACAAAAGGAAAAGTAACTAACCAGGAAGTGAAAGATAAGTTCTTCCAATTATTAGAGCAGCTTCGTAGGGGAGATAAGACTGCTAATCCAGATGATTTGGCCAAGCTGTTGATCTTCCACTTGTGCCAAACTGCATTCTTCACAAAATCTGGCGGTTCAAGTTTGCCGTACAAATTTCTCGCCTTGGTGGACAGCATAGAAGTTATCAACAGTATATGCTGGCCAAGGTTAATATTGGAATATGTCATGGACAGCATATAGAGGAGTACGAGTAAATGTAAGGGAGGGGATTACTCCGATGTGTGTTACTCCAAAATGGAAGGTTGCACAATATACTTCCTGTATTGGTTTGCATAACATACTACCCTTGTGGAAAGGAAGTTTGACCCAATTCCAAATTACCCAAGATTTTTCAAATGGGATGGGTACAAAATCTCAACCTTCCTCAGGACCCAATACCCTCTGGAAATGAATTCTCCGTACATATTCAAAACTTGGTCACATCTGTTGGCCAAGAAGGAGGACACCTGGAAGGTGAGCAACCTCTACAAGAAGAAGTTCCACAAGAGGGAAGGGGAGAGACAGGGGAAGAAGGGATACCTGGGGCTGAGGTTGCTGTCGAACAAGTCGAAATCAGCGACACGATTGGTAGCTTGGCACTGGAATTGGAGGAATTAAGAAGACAGAATTCTGATATTCAGGCGCAGAATGAAAAGCTCCTCGAAAAGATTAAAGAGCTAGAGACACAACTCCGTACAGTCAAAGCTGATATGGAGAGCTCGGCACATGAATTAGAGAAAATCAAAAGACAGAATTCTGATCTGCTTGCACAGAACTGCGGACTCACGGAAAAGCTTCAAAAGCTAAACGCACAGGAAGCCCATCAACGTGCAATCAGAAGCACAATGGAGGGTTCAGTGAAGCAAGGATTTGAGATCACAGAACCTTGAACTTTTAGATGATAATTCAATGCTCAGCGACGGAGTTAAAGAGCTAAATGCACAAGGTAAAATCTTCTCTTTTTTAAATTTGTGATTTGTAATTCTACATGTTTCATTGCAGTAAAATGTCATTCTCCGTTTCAATATAGCACGGAGAATGCCCATTCTCTGTGTCATTTAATACGGGAATGATATTCTCCGTGTTAAATTAACACGGAGAATGGTCTTTTTCATTGTTAAACTGAGAATTCTTTATTTTGTTTTTTTTAATTGACATCATACCTTTTATTCTTGTTTGTTTTATAACAGTGCAAATAACAGAGCAGCTTAGAAAAGCAAATAACAGGCTTGTTGAGGAGAAAAAAGAGCTTCAAGAGAAGGTTGAATTGTTGAATAAAAAAGCGATTGAAAAGGATGCAGCACAAGGTAAAATCTTCTCTTTTTAAAATTTGTGATTTGTAATTCTCCATGTTTTATTGCAGTTAAATGGCCATTCTCCGTTTTATGTTGCAGGAGATTGTTCATTCTCCGTTATAAATCTACACGGAGAATGACATTCTCCGTTTTAAGTAACACGGAGAATGACATTCTCCGTTTTAACTTACACGGAGTATGTCATTCTCCTTGTTACATGTAGGAGAATGACAATTCTCCGTGTTTAATTACACGGAGAATGTTCATTCTCCGTGTTAGATTAAACGGAGAATGTTAAATCTTATTGTCACATGGGCATGATCATTCTCCATATTAATTACACATGAGATTCTACATTCTCCGTGTCATTAATACAGGAAGAATGACATTCTCCGTTTTAATTAACACGGAGAATGACATTCTCCGTGTTAATTAAAACGGAGAATGTCATTCTTCGTGTACTAATGACACGGAGAATGTCTTTTCCATTGTTAAAACTGAGAATGTTCTTTACTTTTTCTATTTTTTCATTGACATCGTACCTTTCATTGATGTTTGTTTTATATCTGTGCAAATAACAGAGCAGCTGAGACAAGCAAATAAAAGGCTCGCTGATGAGAAAAACAAGCTTCAAGGGGAAGTTGAATTGTTGAGTAAAGAAGCCATTGAAAAGGATGAAAAAATCAATGATCAAATAGCCATAATTGATGCATTGCAGCTTTCATAGCCTCAACAAGTTCCTCAACAACAACCTGACAAACCTGATGAACCAGAAGTATCCAAAAGAGGATTAGGAAGGAGGGAAAGAGGAAGCCAAAACCATCAGATGTAATAACTAATGATGATTTTACTCCCTTGGGGAAGAATACAACAAAAAGGCAGAAGATTAAGGACGATCCGAAGCCAAAATCTCAACCCAAACCTAGAGCAAAAAAAATAATAAGAAGGATGATTCAGCATCTAAAGAAGAAGCCAGAATTACAGAACTGGTAAATAAAGGCAAAATACTCAGGGAATGCGAGGACCTCAGACTTTGGAATGAGGCAGATAAAGAGCTGCAGAAGCTTTACAAAGACCTCGTATTCAAAAACAAGATGACTCTAGGGTATGTATTCTTCTATATTCCTTTCGTCTTTTTTCACAATTATTTTTGTCCATTTCTATTGATTTAATCTAACTGAACTAAATTTATGTGCAGTAATCTTGTATATTTGCTGCAAGTCAAAATAAAGTTGGAATTATCCTGACAGCAATAGACATGCAAGACATATTCAACAATCAAGACATGGAGGCTGGTATACTAAACATAATAATAAGCAAGATGAAACAAGAACAAGAAAAATCAAGAAGTGAACCACAATCAAGTTCACAAGAGGTGCAACATAAGTGGTCTGCATTTATGTTGCCCCACACATTGGTAAGAATCAAAACTGAAACATCCCTCCTATTCATGTGTACACCGATGAAACTAACTAATGATATTCTGTCTTTGTTTTTGGGAAACAGTCCATCGTTCGCCAAGCTCATGGAGAAGGTGTAAAAGACGGTGTCATTCAAACTTTCAAAACAGATGTCGAAGACCTAATCATGGGTTTACAGGACAACATAGAGTGGCTATTCATGCCTGTCTTTAATGAAGTAAAAAAAAACTATACGCTCCTGACATTCAACTTCAGCTCGTACGAGTGGGCACACTACAACTCCTTGGTGCAAAACACGTACGAATCGGACAAGGCAGATGCAGAATATATGAGGGAGGTCTTGGAGCCTATCATAAGGAGAAAAATTGAGATGATGAGGCAAAAATGCAAGGCGATATGAAAGCACAAATACGAAGTTTCGTTCAAACTGCCCACAACAAAAAACACCCAACTGCTTCTTGTACACAGCATATTTTATGAAGTGCTTGATGATTCATCCCTTCACAATACCAGCAAGAGGAAATGACGATGACATTCACAATAGGATTACAAAAGTTAGGTTGCAATGGCTTAAGAGGTTGCTTAAAAGTCCAAATACAGATCATGAACAGATTATAAAAATGACAATGTACTAAGAAAGCATGAACAGTTATATTCTTCTGTTTCTGTGTCGTTTTGTTACATCTGCTCTGTCTTATATTACATTGTTCTGTATATATGAAAATGCAGTTATATTCTTCTGTGTCTGTGTCGTTTTGTTACATCTGCTCTGTCTTATATTACATTGTTCTGTATATGAAAATGCAGTTATATTCTTCTGTGTCTGCATCTTTTTGTTACATCTGCTGTTTTGTATTACATTGTTATATATATAGTTTTGTATTACATTGTTATATATATATATATATATATATATATATATATATATATATATATATATATATATATATATATTATTTTTGAATGACCATTCTGTGTCAAGTTCACAATGAGGAATGACCATTCTGTGCCATTCTCCGTGTAATTTAAAACAGAGAATACCATTCTCCGTGTTAAAATACAGAAAGAATGGTCATTCTTCGTGTTAATGAACACGGAGAATGTTCTTTCTCTGTTGTACTTATAGGAGAATGAATGTTCTCCGTGCTAAATAACACGGAGAATGGTCATTCCAGTTTTAAAATGCATGAGGATGACCATTCTCCGTGTTAAATAAAACGGAGAATATCAATCTCCGTGTTAAAAACACATAAGGATGGACATTCTCCGTTTAAAAATACGGAGAATGGCATTCTCCGTCTTACTTAACACGGATAATGGATTCTCCGTGTTAAGTATGACGGAGAATGTCATTCTCCGTGTTTTTAAACGGAGAATGGTCATTTTAGTTTTAAAACACTGAGAATGGTCATTCTCCGTGTTATTTACCACGGAGAATGTCATTCTCCGTATCATTTAATACGGAGAATGGTCATTCAATGCATGATAGACCATTGTCCGTTTTAAATTACACTTGTAACAACTATTAAATGCCACCTTCTTTATTGGGGGGGTGGGAAGTTGAGTAGTTTGAGGAATGAACCTATTAAATGAGATTCATTATGCTGACTATTAGGTTCATCTGCATTTATTGGACACTATGTCCTATATAAAGGACTTTCTTGAGGAGCAAACTCCATCATCTTCATAGCATTTCCATTACTGAAAATTACTGTAAAACCTAATTTTTGGGCCTTTCATAAATTTTCTCTTCCTATTATGCACGATCCTGACTTAGTTTTGAGAGGAGAATGGCCTGGCATCAGTTGGCTGTTGGTTGTGGATCTCTTCGTTCAAAGTAGTTATGTCCTTGTAGAAGAATACGTAGTAGTGAATCTCAAGATGCATTGGAAGACCTTGTTCGAACCTGAACAACATCTTGGCAGTCCTCGTGCTTTGTCAAAAAGTTGGGGTGTCATGCTATGCCCTTCTCAGAAACGGTCTAGCATTCCCTTGGCAGAGCCATCCGTTATGCCGGAAGAGCCACAAGTTGTGCTTTGTCCTGCTCATTCCGGCATTCGGGGTTGCGGATACAGGAAAGGAGGAATACGCTTCGATGCTATCTTCTGTGAAGATAAACCCTCTCGTATGTGCACCAAGATGAATAAGGGTTGCACTTCTGTGAAGATAAACCCGCTTGTATGCTTCTTTAGGCCTTTCTGAATTTGTAATAGATGTTTTCTTTAAGAACAATATGAGTCTTTGTAATAGATCCTTTATAGAAGAACAGTATGAGTCTTTCTGAATCTGTAATAGATCCTTTGAACACATATTAATAAAAGAACTTCTTTCTATAATTTCTGTTTCAATTTTATTTTTCTCTGTCTGTATACTTTGTAACATATGCGGTGCATTCTATAATAAAATCACGGATAATATGATATTCACAGTACAAATGAGAATGTTCATTCTCCGTGTTAAATTAAAGTACATATTAGAATATGACATTTTCTGTTTTAATTAAAATGATAATGTCATTCTCCGTTTAATTCAACACGGAGAATGTCATTCTCCGTGTTGAATTAAACGGAGAATGGCATTTACAGTGTTATAATGCATGGGAATGTTCATTCTCCATGTAAGTTAAAACGGAGAATGGATTTTCCAGTATTAAAACGAATGAGAATTCCATTCTCCGTGTTACTCGAAACGGAGAATATCATTCTCCGTCCTGAGTTACACGGAGAATGGCATTCTAAGTGTTAAAACGAATGAGAAGTCTATTCTCCGTGTAATTTGAAACAGAAAATCTCATTCTACGTGTTAATATAGGAAGGAGAATGGCATTCTAAGTGTTAAAACGAATGGAAATGTTTCGTGTAATTTAAAACGAAGAATGCCATTCTCCATTTCAAATTACACGAAGAATGACATTCTCATTGTTAGAACAAATGAGAATGCTATTCTCCATGTAATTTGAAACGGAGAATGACATTCTCCATCTAAGAATGACGGAGAATGGTCATTATGCATTCAAAAACTGTGAAACATTAGATATAACAGACTTCAAAATAGCACCATTGATATCAAAATTGTAAAAAATGTATGAAAAAAAAAACAGTTATATAAAAGGAAGAATATATGTATATGTATTAACGAGGGGGCACTGCCTCCTCGACCACTGTAGAAGCACATGGGGGGAGAGGGCAAGTGCTGCGATTGTGATTACCTAATTCAAGACAATTATGGCACCTAACCTTCCTCTTCTCTTTTTCCTTGTTTTTATAATTGCTCTTATAACGGTCCACCTTTGGTCGGCCGGGACCCCGTTTCGGAACAGGGGGTAGGACCAAATCAGTTAAATTATTTTCAAACTGTTTTCCAGAATCTGGAACTGGACGAATAGCACATGAATATAGCTTCTGGTAGAAATCTGATGTCCAATACTGCTCCACAAAATCGTAGACGAATTTGCCTGAACCAAATCTGATGTATTGGATTGCATGGCTGCATGGGAATCCATATACCTTCCATCTACGACAACTACAATGCCAATCAAGAAGATTCACCAAATGGGAGGAAGTATCTGTCATCACCTCAAACTCGAAATCACCAGACCGATATACCCTATAAGACATGCCATCATCTGTAAGCTGCTTCAGCATATTCTCGGCGTATGGAGTCAATATGTTATTGAAATCACTTGCATCCTTGTGGCGATTCGAGATCATCTTCATCATCTTCACTCGGATGACATTTACAAGTGCTGAAATAGGCATTTTTTTTCTCAGCCTTTATCCATGAATTGAATGACTCTGCACAACTAGAAGCAACCTCGCCGTATCTACATCTCGGGAAGAATGCATTTGACCAATTTTCAGGCTTTTGTTTATCCATCCATTTCACAACATGACCACAATTCAGATCATAAATCTTCTTAATTGCTTGTTTATACCCACCTTTATACAGGAGAAAAAGACTAATTAATAAAGATGGAAATCAAGGAACAAGCACATGAAAAACAGGGACCATTCTCCGTTTAATTTAACACGGAGAATGTCATTCTCCGTGTATTTTTAAACGGAGAATAACACGGAGAATAGCCATTCCCATTGTTAGAACGCATGAGGATTGTATTCTCCGTTCTAAACTAACGGAGAATGACATTCTTCGTTTTAAATGACACGGAGAATGACATTTTGTGTATAATTTAAAACAGATAATGTCATTCTCCGTTTTAAATCGACACGGAGAATGACATTCTCCGTGTTATTTACACGGAGAATGTTCATTCTACTTGTTAAAATAAAGGAAAATGCACAGAAAAGCTGCATATATCTGTCTCATTTACACACCTGGAGTTAGAGCATATACTGCTTGCCTCCAAGCTTCAAGTACATGCGGATACACTCTTTCATTTTCTTTCTCCTTCAATGGTATGTTATTCTTCATGTGATAATAGCAATAGCTATGGTAAGCAGTAGGGAACACTTTGGGAACTTCAGAAACTAAACCGGTACCTTGATCTGAAAGAAAAACGATACGCCTACTACATCCAACAACATTCTTGAGATTTTTAAGGAACCATTTCCAATTGTCACCATCTTCGCCCGAGACTATACCGTATGCAATAGGGTAGAACTGTTGGTTACCATTCTTCGCTGTAGCAAACATCAAACACCCTCTAAACCTCCCTGTAAGGAAAGTCGCATCCAAATATAGCATCGGGCGACAATATTGAAAGCCTTCGACACAAGCCCCATATGAAAGAAAAAGTCGCTGAAACCTTATTGACGTATCATCTTTCTGAAAGTCGATAACGAAACAAATATTGGTTTCCTTTACCTTTTCGACATACCAACACAAGTCGTTGTAAGCTCTAACATCATCTTCATACATTTCTTGGTGTACCAACCTAATGACATGGTATGCCTGCCCGTAGGTAAGAGATAAACCGTAGTCAACCTTGAATTCATCAACAACTGATTTTGCCGACTTTTTAGGATCCATCCGAACAATGTCACTAACCAAACTTTTCACAAACTTTGCTGGAACAACTATATTACCTTTATCCATATAGCCAGCTCCACAATTGTGTTCTCCCACATACCTCTTCACCTCAAAAATTTGATTATCTTTCGAAATGGATATAGCATGGAAGATCCACAAACAAGCATGGGTCTTGTAATTCTTGCAGCAAACGGTGTACCTCCCTAGCTCAGATTTTAGAATATGGAATGGATGACGAGATTCAAAACATACCTTCCTAACAGCGTGCCTAACTTCTTCAACACCATTTAGGAAAAATCTGACCAACGCCTGTAATTGATCCAGGCCACATATCCGATTTCCTCTTCTTTACTGTCTCAATTGAGCCCTCATAAAATTCTACTACTCGTTTATCCTTTACAGTAGGAGAACATCTACTACTCAAAGAACTAGAAGAGGAAGACGAAGGTCCCATAGGAATGCTTTGACAAGTAAAAGATGTCGATAAAAAACATAGAGGGTATACTTGCTCCACAAATAGATCAAAGCTCACGTCATGGGTACCATTGAAACCCCCAACCAAGGACCGAAGCCAAAAATTACTGTCAACATACAGTTCAGTCCCATCAGAATGCAAAAACTTGAAACGAAAGGAAAGTGGATCCAAAGAAGTCCATCGATCACACACTTGATGCTTTAAAAATTCTACGGTACTTTCATGTGTGACACGACAGGAAACTATGTCTCTCTTGAAACAAAGATTAACTAAACAGCTTGAATCCATTCCCCCATGATAACATAAAAACAGAAGAGATCACAAAATAGGACAACACATATTTCTGACATTCTCCGTCTAAAACTGACGGAGAATGATCATTCTGAATGGAAAATGGTCATTCTCCGACCAATTCTAACGGAGAATGGTCATTCTCTATAATCGTTACTCAGTTAATAATCTTCATAACAAATTCAAATTCAGCAAAAAATTTGCGACTGGACGAAGATGATGTATGAATTTCTACATATCTAAACTCTCACCTTGTTTTAAGATCTATAAAAAGAAAAGAAGATGATCTTCTCTCCACAATTGACCTAATCGCCGAAAAACTTCAAATCACTCCACGAAGAAGAAGATGATGATGATGAGCGAAGTTCGACTGAAGAAAATCACAGTGAACAACGAACGATATTTGCGATCTCTGCTGAAGATGAGAACAATAGAATTCAGATCTCTCGTGAAGAAGAAGAAGAATAAAATCGCAATCCAAATCTGAGTTTGTGAAATCAGAATCATAAATATATGACCAAATTTGCGCGAAGGGGTATTTTTGGAACTATACAAATGACAATAGAGCATTTAAATGAAATCTTATAATATTTAACGTGAAAATATATAATTCTGGACATTTCATAAAACCCACCCTGCGGGTAGGTTTTTCATAAAGTCCAACCATGAAATTGGGTTTCACAGCAATTTCCAGTTAAATCTATATATAATTGATACAGAAATCAGCTTGGGTTGCAGACTTGGTCATGTGAGATAACCATCTTGAGTTACTGAACTTGTCTATCACATGCCCTTGGCGTGTGTGCATATATGTCTTGTCTATCGATATGTCCTACATAACAAGCCTTGCTATTTACTTTGATGATCTAGGGACACTTGTACAATTACCAGTTCACAAGATTGCCAGACATTTAATTCCCAGACTCGCACTAATTAGATGTGGCTAGGCAATGATTATGACCACCACATTTAAGATATGGTGCATTTGATATTCTTTTGTTTTCTTCTTTGTCTTTAACCTATGTTACAACATTTGCTCTTTGGGGCAACTTGGCTAGTTAGTGATGTTTGATGCATTTGAGAAAATATTTTGCTGAATATTTTGTCCTCTTATAATTGAGCATTGGCTAGCTACTTAACTATGAACGGGAACATTCTTACCATGTCTCCTACCATGGTTTAGGTTTTTCTTGACTGGTTAGAAATACTGAGTTCCTATAAAGCACATGCACTTGGTTCTGCTTCGGTATCATTTCGGATACATATCGGACACAATTCCAAAATACACCTGTTATGTATTCGTGCTCTGTGCAACACAAGGAGTGTGATCCGATTACCTGATTAAATTATGGATTTGATATAAGTAGTAGACTCCATTGTTGTTATGTTGTGTTTGGGATTGTTGTTGTGAGATTGTATATCTGAACGAGTGTATTTTGGATTTAAATTATGAGGATGAGGCTGGTGGTGGGTTGCTGGATATGCTATATTAGGGCTTTATATACTGAAGTTTGAACCATGTTGTAACATGTTTCTCGAATACGACATACTACAGGCATGGCACGAGACGGACAACCCATAGATTTTTTTTTCTTGTATCCCAATGTAATTTTGGAGTCTCGGGTGGAGAGCTCTGGCGTAATAGCTGCATTTTCTGCATATATCCTTATAAATATTACTAAGCCAGATAGAAAAACAAATAGTGTATTCATAGAAAAATAGATCACTAAGCTTTCTGGAACCAATATCATTCCTACAAGTAAAACAACATGATAGAAAAACAGCAAGCCTGTGTATATGTACATGTGCAGGACGTTGGTGTACCTGGGGTTGTGTATTCACAGAAAAACAAATAAAACAACATGATAAAAAAACAAATCACTAAGCTTTCTGGAACCAATAACAGATAGTGTATTCATAGAAAAACAAATAAAACAACATGATAGAAAAAAAACATCAAGACTGCATTGCTGGAACCAATATCACTCATCTTATCCTCAATTGACACCATGTCCAACTTTCTACAAATACATTCATTTCTTATCCTATCTTTCAGTGTATTATCACTCATCCATCGGCAATCTCATTTGAGCTGCACTAACTTTCATGATATGGTTTTTGAAGAAATTATAAGAGCACGTATCATATAATTGAGTAGTCTGTAGACATAGTTTAAAAACTTCAGTAAATTCATGCTACTTGTATTTATCTCATGACTGATTATCCGTAGAATGATATTGTCCTATGTTTGAGATTGGTTAACGGCCCTGCTAACACTAATGGATAACTGGTTTCTTTTTGGTATTTACTTTGTTGAGTATGAGATACTGTGATTTTTTTCCTCTCTTTTTTTCTCTTTTTTTTTCTTTTCTGGCTACTTCCTACATATGATTTTCCAAATAGAGATGAAACATGTGCTTTGGGGCCAAGTTTCTATCTTGACTATAACAAGCAGTTGTGTTCAAGTGCTTATTGGTGATAACTTCCTCTTGTTTACTGTAGGAAAGTATTTAAACTTTCTCCAAACAGAGTTACCTACCTCAGAAAATATTTAAACTTGTGTAGGAAAGTGAAACTCTATTGGCAAGCAAGATATCATACTTTTTCATTTGGTTCTGATTATTGAAGTTATTTAATATCATTAGAAATAGAAAGGAAATAATTTTAAAGATATTACTATAAGCAACCTGTTTATAAACATTCAAACATAAGACCATGAACACAGACTAACTAATCCTAGCAGTTACTTGTGCTGAATTCGTGTGCATTGAAAAATAATCTATCTATATTGATAAATTTCTCTTCTTCGACTTAGGAAGAGAAAGGAGTGGTATCTATATTAGCCCATTGTTGATAGTTTATCAAATGAATAATTAGAGGCTCTTGATGCTAGAGAAGAACGACATTCTAGGAGAGTTTTTCTCACTTAAATTCCTTGCATATATGAAATGGTATAACCTGATGTTATCAATATACATCAAAGATTTCCATTGAATTGAAAAACAAGACTTGAACCAATGTTGTATGCAGAAAGGTTAATGCTGACCTGTGGTATATGAATACTGACACGGATAAGGACATAATATGGATACGAGATATGTATATTTTCATTAGGTATAAGGGTAGGCACCTATGTTGCACGGGTACGGATGGAGACACAATATGGATAACAACATTTTCCTGTGTGCGGAAAACATAGATGCTGACCATAATCACTGAATCTTCACTCCTTTATGAAAATCATTGCGGACTTGTCATTACAGATAAGTTGGACTCTTTCTCACATCCACAAACTACATGAATCCATATCTCCTATTCAGATATGTTAATGGCCATCTCCTCTTGTAATTTAGTTTTTGACACATTTTTTCTGGAAATCCTTTAAACATAAGTTGAAGTGATATAAGGCATATTTCAAGATATATATATATATATATATATATATATATATATATATATATATATATATATAAAATTTCTTAGTGACATTTATACAAACACTTGTCATGTGTTGGTGTCTTTTTGATGTACTTGGAGGCGACAACACAACAACATATATAACAACAGAACAATTGTGTTGTACAGTTCAACATATACAACAGAAGGACACGTGCAATTATATGTAACTAAAAATAGTTAAAATTTCACTACTAAAATAACAGAAAGTTTCTCAATTAGTAAATTTTAGACGCTAACCTTAAGAAATCTAAGATGATGGCTGATATGCTGGCTATCTGTCCTCCTCGAGCGGCTTCCGGCTTCGTTTGGGGAATGACAACTGCAATCGTGGGATAAAAGATGGAGAGAAGGGTTGAGTGGAAGAATTTTAGGGACCATTTGAGGATAGAAAAAAATATATAGAAGTAAGGGAGAAGCCATACCTTCTTCTTCAATCGATTTTTTTTTTTGGGGGGGGGATGAGAGTTTTTTGTCGGGAGGGCATTGTTGTTTTTACGAGCATGGCGTGCGCGCAGTTCTTCCGTGAAAAAAAGAGGGGGAAATCAAATTTTCCGTTGGAAAGGGTGGGGAATATGCTACGTATATTTCGTGGTGAAATGGGGAGGGAACAGGCGGGGCGGGGCGGGATGGAAGGGGGGTGTAGATTGTATTTATGGATAAATTGTTTTGAAAAGAAAGGGGGAAATCAAATTTTCATCGGAAAGAGGGAGGGGGAAGGGGGTGGGGTGGGGTGGGGTGGGGTGGGGGATATGCTACGTATATTTCGTGGAGAAAGGGTAGGGGGGATTGTATTTATGAATAAATTGTTTTTCATATAAAGAATATGACAAATATGGTTAGGACTCGGTAAATATTTGACCTAAATTTTTGTTATATTTATTAATCTTGTTACAGTTAGGACTTGGTCAATATTTTACAATGAAATTAAAATATTTTGTTTATTTATTTATTTATTTTATTTATTTTTTGTTACAAGGAAAAAAAATCGTGTCTAATACTTTTATGTGACTTAAAATTATTCGGAAACCAAAAGAAAACCTTAAGTGACAAGAATAAAAAATTTCTCTTGTGACTAATACTTTTATATGCGGGGGTTTTTTTTTTTTGTAACTAAAAAAAATCTTAAGTGACAAGTATTTCACTTGTCACCCACAACTTGCCTTTGATCTATGAAAAACATTAAAATTTATTTCCGTTACAGCATTGAGTGACGACCAATAAAAAAAAGTCACTGAATGATTTAATTTTGTGACGATAAACAACAGTTGTCACAGAATCAAATTATGAGTGACAACATAATTTATTTGTCACAGAAATATTCCTTTTAGCGACAATTTTTAGACTTCTCACAAATTACTTGTCACGAAAACTCGAATTTTACGAATTTTTTTTCTAAAATAAGAAACCCTCAAATAAGAATCCTATTATATCTAAAATAGTCCAGTACTAATTATGGACATCCAAATCAAATTAAATTAAATATTTAATTAGATTTGGACTTCATAAATATGCTATTACCAAATCCAAACTGGACTCCAACACTTTTTTATGCTTAGAAATAAACTGTCATGCTATTGCTAACTTTTAGGCCTCATTTGATTCATAGAATCATAGAATTGAAAAAGAAAAATGGTTCCATTCATCCAAGTAAGGATTCGCTCTCCCATCTTTAAGTTCAAACATCCGAAAGAAGAAAAATCTATAGAAATTGTAATTTCCCAAATGGAAAAAAAACGAAGGAATTTAATTAACTGAAGACATCATAATATCATCAAAAATACTATTTGGCTCCCAAAATATTTGGGTAATGCTATCTCCCATTATGTGGCATATGACATGGTTGCTGACATGGCAGCTGACATGGCAAAATTTAACATTAAAATTAAAATTAAAATTAAATTAACATGATAATTAACATTAAGATTAACCTTAACATTAAAATTAACATTAATATTAATATTAAAATTAATCTTAATATTAAAATTAATATTAAAATTAACATTAGTATTAATATTAATATCGATATTAATATTAATATTAACATTAAAAAATTTGGGTAATTAATATTTTAGACTAAAATTTGCCAGATACCACATAAGGGATATCACTCAAATATTTTGGGAGCAAAATAACATAATTGTAATATCATTCGTTATAAAAATAATTATTCCTGGAATTACATAATAGATTAAAATTACTTTTGGTGAACTTTTCACTCATTACAAGTAGCCAAACACAAGAGAAGGAGACATCGCTGCCATGCACGATCACATGACTCAACGTACACAATCATTAAAGACATCAAACTAAAATAAACCACTCAAAGATTGACATCCAGCTAGTGCTTGAGGCCGCCATCGTTGGCCAGCTTGAAGAGCTGGGCCTGGTGTGCGGCAGCCGCGTCGGAGACGACGGCGGCAGCAAAGGCGTCCTTCACTTGCTGGGTGGTGAAGGGATAGGCGCCGGTCTTGCACGCAACGGAGTTGAGGAAAGCAGCAGTGCCTTCTCTGTACAGCGCTCCGATGCCGTCGGCCCTCGTGTTGCTCAGGGCGTCGGGCAGGCTGAGGCTCTTCCCGAAGGCGGCGCCGCAGGCGGCTCCGAAGGATTGGCCTACGTCGCCCAGGTAGCCAAAAATGGCAACGATGGCTCCCGGATGTGTGCTCCAGTAGCTTCAAAAAGTACAAGGATTATTAAAGAGTACTCATTTTAGAGTGCAATTGAACAAGGGGACCCTTGTCGTTGTCACAAACCATTTCAAAGGAGCAATCAAGACCTAGGTCACTCAGGACCTAGTGAGTAGTGAGACTCCCTATTCTTTTATTCTCTAAAGGATCTGTTATTATTCATCATAATGGATCTTGTATGATGTCATCTATCAGGTGGTAGAAACTAACTTTTAGTCACCTAATCAATCATATATAAGAAAATTAGTCACCTAATCAATCATATATAAGAGAATTATCTATTCTACAGTATAATGTCAAAAGTTCTTCACCGTAATTTTTTTCTTCAAAAATACCTTTCAATATATGTATTAATTAAAATTTTAGGGATATCTAGGTAATTAAAACGATCAATTAAAGTTAAGTTTGGATGTAATATAATATATATTAAAAGTAGGCATGCATGCATAAAATATATGAGGCAAAAGAGAACAACTAAAAAAAACTTAACTTTATAAATGAATGATAGTTGATAAGCACATGAATCTAAGAGACAATGTAGACTACTGAAACTATTATTTGAATTTTTCAAATAATATGAAATGCATGCAACGCACGTGCATATATACTAGTTAATATATATATATATATATATATATATATATATATATATATATATATATATATATATATATATATAAAAGTGAACTAAACATAAAACATATGTATATATATATATATATTGAAGAGAGAAAAGAAAAAAACATTACTTGCAAGTTCCGGGGAAGAAGGGTGGAGTGTGTGGATCAGGCGATGAAGGAGTGGGGAGTGACGGTGAAGAGGGAGTTGGGTTCACTGGCGTGACTGGAGGCACGACAATCGGAGTGGGAGTGGGAGTGGGGTGCACCGGAGGCACAACAATCGGAGAGGGTGGAGGTGAGTGGTAGTATCCTCCACTGCCGCCGCCATGAGATGGTGTCGGTGTCGAATGTCCTCCAGAACTGCCTCCACCGTGAGCTGGCGTCGGTGTCGGTGTTGAATGTCCTCCGGAGCTGCCTCCACCGTGAGATGGTGTCGGTGTCGAATGGCCCCCGGAACTGCCTCCGCCGCCATGTGAGGGATCAGTGCAATGGCAGTCTGGCTTTATAATAGGATCTACGAAGAATCCAGAAACGAATGAGAATTGTTACATATGTGCAGAGAAAAGTATATATATCGACATCTTTAAGTTTCTGACGTGAAGACAGACTACTGTGCTTTTTTGAGCTTTCAAATTTTGTTTTTGTTGTTATTAAGAATTTCTTCGCATTAAATAACACATGAACGTGAAATTTTGTCTAGTCTTTATTCTTCATAACATTTTCATATGTATGCATGGTACCCCCTAATGGCATACATTCGACATGTAATCGATCCAAAGATTTATAATTGATAAAGTTTAAATAAATAGGAACTCATATAATATTAGACATGCAAGAATGTATTATAATAATAATATATTATGACTCTCGTTTATTTACATTTTTCGAGTTATTTTTGGAATATTGGTGCACTGGCTAACACAAAGAACCTGCTACGTTGTCCGCCTGCAGGCCAGTCCGTCCGTCATGTGTCACGGTCTCATTGGCAGGTCAACCGGCATGGTACCAGTGGTTAGGGGGGGAGGGAGCAATGGGGTGCGGTCACGCAGCGGGCAGACCAGCCCGCCTGCCGCTAAATAGTTTTTTTCTAACACAAATTGTGTAGGTTTATCATATGTGTCATGTGTGTGTGTGTGTGTGTGTGTGTGTGTGAGAGAGAGAGAGAGAGAGAGAGAGAGAGAGAGTATATACTTTTTGAAGAGTGGAGGAAGTTCTTCTGGTCATTGAACTCCACAAGGTTCCTAGACGCAGCTAGGGTTACCCAGCTTTGCGAAACTAATGCCAACAGGAAACAAAACAAGAAAGCCTTCCCGCTCATTCCCCACTCCATACTTTTAGTACTCCTCTCTTCCAAATCCGCAAAACAAAAATAAAAAAAAGAGGATTGGTGAGAGAGAGAGAGTGAGCTCCTATACCAGAAAGTGAGCACTGAAAGCTGTTATATAGACACAAACACAAATAGGGCTGCAAATGAGCCAAGCCGTTCGCAAGCTGCTAGAAGCTCGGCTCGATAAAAGCTCGTTTGAGCTCGGCTCGTTTAGTAAACAAGTTGAGCTCAAACTTCATTTTCGAGCTCGTTTAATAAACAAGCCAAGCTCAAGCTTAAAAGTACTCGGCTCGTTTGAGCTCGCAAGCTAGCTCGTTTATGAGCTTGCGAGCTAGCTCGTTTAGGAGCTCGTTTAGAAGCTCGTTTGTTCTTTGTTGAATTCTAATTTTATATATGTTTTCATAACAATATGGTTGTCTGCACTATATCCTTAATAATTGATATTAAGGAACTTTTTAAATTAAATTTTTATAAATAAATTGTTAATATTACAGGTACTTGAATTCAAATCGAACTAGCTTGAAATCGAGCTCGTTAATCAGCTTGAAATCAAACTTAATGAGCTTAAATAAAGCTGAATGAGCTTGAAATCAAGCTTAACAAGCTTAATTTTGAGCTTGTTTATCAAGCTTGAATCAAGTATGAATCAAGTTTGCTTATCAAGCCAAGCTCGAGCTCAAACCAAGCCAAGCTCAAGCTTAATATAAACAAGCTCGAGCCAAGCTCAAGCTCTAAAATAAAAAACTTATCAAGTTTGAGCTCGAGCTCGAGCTCGATTAATTCTAGTCAAGCCAAGCTCAAGCTTACGAAAGCTTGGCTCGGCTTGGCTCGTTTGCAGCCCTAAACACAAACAAGAGATTTGGTGTGATCATTGCGCGTTTGGCTCCATCGGAAGGGTCCAGCTCATATCTTTCCATCAACTGAACGTTGTTCATTGATGAAGCATAAATATGGGTAGCCCAAGGAGTGGGTGTTAGTTGAAATGTTTCAGAAGCATTTACCAGGGTTCAATGCGCTACTGAAGGGCTGTTCCACATATATATGGTATGCTCTGCTGGCTTCCTCATTTGCACACGCCATGTGCTCACCAGACGCTGATCTGCTCACGCACCATCCTCTCCTCATCATCGACATGGACGAGTCACGACAGGCACGACGTGGAATGATGTGTGAATATTATGAGATGGTGAGCACTCTCTACTACGCAATGGGCAGGTTTAAAGATGGACTTCCATTTTTCACGAGGACTATATGGTCCTTGATTCAATTTTGCACTGTAAGCTTGGAGTCACGCATGTATTAGCTTCACACAATTAGGATCTGATTGGTAACGGTATTTTTACCGGTTTTCTGGAGTGTTTTTGAACCGACGGTTGATGAAAACTCATGTTTGTTAATTTTTTTGAAGCACTGATTTTGGTCGGCTCAAAAATTCTCCAAAATCGGTGTAATTTTAATGTAGTTTTGGATGGCTTTATAAACATCCTAAATCGGTAGGTTTTGAACGACTTTATTATTTTATTTTATTTATATTCTCACAAAAAATATATAATTATAGCTACTGATTTCCTTCGTTATTTAATTTTATTCGTGTAAAAAACTTCCAGAACCGCTCGTTAATGAATTACCAAGTATGTATTGGACTGGTTTAAAAGTCGCTACTTAAAAACCATCCAAAATCGGATCCCTCATAACCGATCATAACCGATATTCTAAATACATCTCATAACGGCTTCCTCTATAATTGCATTGCTCTTCGTTTGTAGCTTCGTCGATGATGAGGCTGCTAGCGAGTAATCATGACCTATACAATGTGGACAACACTAGCTAGACGTGTTGTACGGTAGTCTACGGACTAAGAAGAGAAGATAAGTGAGGGCAACAACTCTCCTCTTTTAACTCTTTCTTTAAATTTGAAAAGTAGGTGAGTGCAGAAGAAATTTCTGGATTGTACTGAGGACAGAAGGACGAATGGCTCAGATATTGAACGATTTTTTTTCTCAGAAACTAAGTAAAGGTAGGCCTAAATGAATTGAGAAGATCGGACGACAACAGCCACGTACCAATGCATGAATGAAGAACATGCATTTGACAAATCGGTTGCGATACCGATACTAGCAGTAACTACAGTAACAAATACTGATCTGTTTCCAGCTAGGCTAAACACTCGCTCTGGTTACCGAAACTATTCAATTGTTGCGGATCTGCATTTGCACATGGAAGGTTTGTAGACAATTGGAAGATTGAAAAGACCGGAAGGAATTTTTTTTAAAAAAGGGTTTTTTGTTGTTGCATATATGTCCCTTAAATCTGGTCTATTTTTAAAATCTGGTCTATTTTTAAAGAGTCTCCTAAATCTTGTTAATAATTGTTTACAATTCCCTTAATTCATTGACTATTATTAGAGTTACAAGTCCCTCTATTACTATTTTTTTTTTTTTTTTTGAAACAGGTATTCATTAAAATTAAGAAGAAACTGAACTCATGTCATGAAGAACATGAGATACAATACATGAAGGTATCTCCTTATAAAGAGATATGGAGTCAGAGGAATTATAAAACAAAGAAGAAGAAGCTAAAGAGTGTGCACATTGATTAGCACTCCTACGAATAAAATTGAATGACAGATTATGAATCGACTTAGAAGCCATTTTTGCATCCTCAATGATATGACGCGCTCGCCATAATGGAATTGCTGCAACATGATTAATTGAGTCTATTAATGGCTTGCAATCTCCTTCAATTATGACCTCACTAAGGTGTTCCTCTTTGCAAATGTTCAGTGCTAAGCGGATACCAGACGCCTTCGCTTCAATGGGGGAACCTCCATCCTTTGTCTTCGATATAGCCAATCTGAATCGACCTTCTGAATCTCGTAGTACTGCAGCACCCGCTTTCCCATCCAAGAAGGCACCATCGAAATTAATCTTCCAGCAGTTGGAGCTTGGTGGCAACCATTTAACAAAATGCTGATTCCTGATCATATTGTTTGTATTGTCAGGGGCGCCAGTGTAATGAGCTTCATGAGTGTAATGAGCTTCATGCTTTTCCTGATGACTTTGAGCTTCTTCAAAAATCCGTCTTGCATTGATTTGAATATTATTTGTCACCCCCAGTTTTCAAATTATGGGTATTTTCGTCATTTTCAAGTTTTATAATATTTTAGAAATTTTATTTGATTTTATATGATTTTTAGGAATTTATTTGGGTTGGTTTGGATTTAATCCAATTCGGACTCAATTTGGAGACCCGGGTAGCCTGGACCCTAGTGGGACCCCCATACTAGCTGGGCTTAGCCCATATACCATCATAATTAGGCTAGAAATTATTAACCTAATTTCCATTACTTAATTAGTTATTTTAGAGGCTTAATTTGTATTTAAGATTGAACCGAACCAACCCGAATTCAAATAAACCCAAACCAAGCCAAGTGGGTTGAGGGCTATTGGATCCCAACCCAATAGCCCATGGGGTGGCCGGCCATGAAGTCCATCCCCCCCCCCCCCCCCCCCCCCTTTGTCTTCTCCACAAAGCAACCTCTTTCTTTCTCTTTCTCAAATTTCTTTTCTCTCCAAGCTCTCTCTCTCCAAACAACTCCAATTAGGTTTGTCATTTAATCTTCATTAATTACTCCTTTCTATTTACTTTCTTCACAATAAATGTAGAGAATTCAATTCTCTACACTTTGCCCTCTATTTGTAGGTTTCTCCCTAGAATTTTGGTTAGTGTTAATTAAGGGTTTTTGTATGTTAATTGGTATATATATATATATATATATATATATATATATATATATATATATATATATATATATATATATATATATATATATATATATATAAATATATATATATATATATATATATATATATATATATATATATATATATATATATGGTATATGTATATATATATGTATATATATATATATGAAAATATATGTATATAGGTATTTGGGTGTGTGTGTGTAGAGAGTGGTGGGAATGAGAATGAGAGTGGTGGTGTGGTTGTGTGTGTGGTTGTGTGTGTGGTTGTGGAGATATATATATAGATGTATATGTGTATTTATATATATATATATGTATGTATATATAATATGTAAATGTGTGTGTGTATATATGTAGAGATGTGTGTGTGTGTATATATGTAGAGATGTGTGTGTGTATATATATATATAGATGAAGGTTAGAGGATTAGATATAAGGATATATATATATAGATAAATAGATATAGAGATATAGAGATAGATAGATATATATATGTATTTGATATATATATATATATAGAGGGTAGAGGGAGGAGTGAAGGAGGAGTGGAAGAAGGAGAAGAAAGGGAGAGCAGCAGCAGCTGCAGGAGCTGCAGTAGCAGCAGGCAGCAGCAGCTGCAGTAGATGCAGCAGCAGCAAGCAGCAGCAGGAGCTGCTGTGAGCAGCTCCTTCCTCCCCCCCTTTTAGCCCCCTGTACACCCCATTGACCCCCCCCCTAGTGTGGTATATACTTGTATATATATAGGTAGATATATATATGTATATATATAGATAAATAGATAAGGAAATTAGATAGAAAGAGGAAGGAAAAGAATTAGAGTTTAGAAGTTAGAAAGAAGGAAGTTAAGGAATTAGAAAGAGAAAAGTTTAGGAATTAGTAGAGAAGTGAAAAGAAGTTAGAATAGGAAGTTGAGAAGGAGATTAGAAGAAGAAGATTAGAAGAAGAAGATTAGAGAAGTTAAGAAGAGATTGGAGCGAAGGCCAAAAAGAGGGGTTTTAGTAGAAGTCGAGTTAGAGGACGAGATTGAGCCCGGAGCATCGGATCGCGATGAAACTTGACGTAGGCCTAGGTTGTGTGAATTAGATTTTGCGGGTAAGCTCCCGAGTGGAAATCGGGGTCGTAGGGCGCCGGTATCGCGCCGTATCAGCGCGTATCTTGAAATATTCAAGATATCTGCAACGGGCCGTAAGGTGGACTGGACGTCCACTTTATCTAGGTATTTTGGTAGATAACGAACCTATAGGATAGTACCCTACTACCCTAGGGAGCTCGGGTCAAAATAACTAGCGTAGGTAGGCTATCTAGATAATCGTCGAGGGTAGAATTTTACCCTTAAAAAGGGTAAAATAAGGAATTGGCCCATGGCCAAGATTTGAGTTTCCAAGTCCAAGATGGACTTGGATATGGGTTGTATAGGTTGGTAATGGGTAGGATTAGCCGTCTAGACCTAGTCTTGACCCCGGTTGACTTTTTAGGCTAAAAGTCAACTATGGGTCAACACTTTACCCAATTTAGTCCCAAATTCCATTAGACTTGTGCAGTTGACCGAAAGTCAACTGTTAGTCACCAGTGACCACAGTTGACCACAGTTGACCAGAGTTGACCGGTTGACCAAAAAGTCAACTGTTGACTCAAATCGATCCCGATTGATTCCGTTTGACTTGCATTGACCCAGTTGACCCAGTTAGACCTAATATGACTTAGATTGACCCCGTACAATCTAGTTTGACCTTGTTTGACCTAGATTGACTTAGTTTGACGTGTCTTGACCTATTTTGACTCAGTATGACTTAATTTTACTTCCAAACCATTATATTGATACATTATTCCATCTATAGGTCCTCGAGGCACTGTTCTTGGACTCAGTCGACTTATCCATCACAGTACAGGCGAGTACATTCTCTGATAATATTTCTGTTTTATGATATCGTCTTTGTTTCTAGTATTTAGTGCAGATTATCCTTGTTCTCTTGACACATTGTTCACACGGATTGATATTTGTCTGGATCCCGTCATAAGATGTTATTCCTCCTATATATGGTATACACTTGGCAAGTCTACATTGTTTATTGTTCATTGTATAGATACGATTCCTGCGAAGGCTAGCTACCCTCTCAGAGAATATGTATCATGACGTGTCATGACTGGATCCACTATATTAGTCAGGGATAGGGGTGTTAGCGTAGATATGTGATCAATATCCCACAGATATTATTGTATCATCATTGTATAGTGTTAATCATACACTCACGTATGATTAGCCAGGCCAAACATTGTATCAAGTTCTAAGCCGATCACATGTTGAAACTAATACTAAACTCACATAGATATAGTTCCAGATTCTTGTACATGATTTATACTGTTTTCTCTGTTCTTACATTCAGATTACAGTCTTGATATGCCTTACCATGATTCATGTACACATTATTTATCTCGTAGATTCTCTCTATTTACTGCTACATTTTTAATATCGTCTAACTAGAACTGTTATGGAGATTTGTGCTCGTTCCATCCTGACTGGATATGTTGACAAAATTTTACAGATTGTGGCGAGGAGGATTGTCCTACCTACTACGGTCCGGTTGACGTAGTGGGCGTAGACTTGGAGACCTTGGTTCAGCAGGGCTTAGCTCCGCCCGACGAGCCTTTAGCTTAGTTTAGTTAGGTTAGACATTTTGGACTGGACCTTGTCTCCAGCTTGCTACTTGTTATTTTATTATATTCTGGGATTGTATTAGAGACTGGGACTTGGACTGTATATATTCTTGTGTTGGACTTGACAGGTTATATATTATTTTATCGTCTAGTTGTCTTTTCATTTCAGTATTTACTTTACTATCTTAGAGTTGTGATTGAGTATTCATATATTATCATTGCTTGTCCTCCGTTCGGAGTTGACCATATTCTCGACAGGTTTTGATATTATATATAAACTGTTGTTAGAGTAGAAAATCTACAGCATTCCACATCGTTTTTACGGTGAGGGCTGGGCGTTGTCACGTACACGTGCCATATAGCGGACGCGGGTCGTGACACGTTTTAGTGGTGGCCCACGCAGGTCCTGAAGTCGCAATTAGTGCGATGTCGTAGTGGCGCTCGACTTAGAGTGCTATTACGAGCCTGCGGTACGTATCTAGGATAGGCTATAGGCTAAGAGTACTCAATCACAGTAGGATCTTTCCTTGCTTATCTTGCTTACCGTCTTTGATATTGATTCATGCATTCTAGCTGTCCTCCTTTGATATAATCTTTCTTGTGCCATATTGATATCTTCCTTTCAATCTGTCTCCAGGATAGTTATGACTCACTCTCCTGGCGAGGAGCACGGGGAGACGGAGAGGTCTGCCACCTCTGGCGGACAGGCTCCGGTCACTTCCCTTGCAGTCGGGACGTCAGTTGGGATTCTCGGGGGTACTCCTCCAGCGCTCTCGATGACCGTCCCTGGGGCCATTGCGGGTGCTCTTCCCGTAGTGCCGGAGGCTACAGCGGGAGCTGCCGGGGGCGTTCTTCCTCCTCAGTAGGGGACTCCTCCGGTGATGATGGGAGCTATTCCTCTATTGCCTTCTTTGCCCACAGACATGGGGCAGATGCTAGCGTTCTTTCACCAGGTGCTGGAGTCCTAGCGGGCCCAGCATGAGGCTCAGTTGAGGCAGACAGAGGCCATGAGCCAGGGCATGGAGGATGCACACAGATTGGCTATGGCGGCAGTGGAGCGTGGGGCTCCGCAGAGGGAGGTTCAGCAGCAGCAGCAGCCGAAGATCGGGGATATCCAGGCTTTCAAGAAGCTTGGTCCGAGGGATTTCAAGGGGACAGAGGGCATTATTTATGCTGATGACTGGCTCGAGGATATCGAGCACCAGATGGGGGCCTGCCGCCTGGCAGCCGACCTGAGGGTCGAGGCAGTTGGGTTGCAGTTGTTAGATATTGCCCGGACATGGTTCCGGAACGAGCCGGCTCTTGCAGGAGAGGGCCATACTTGGGCTGAGTTTCGGGCCCTGTTCAGAGAGAAGTTCTTTTCTCCCATGGACAAGATTGGCCTGGTGCGGCAGTTCCAGAACCTGCAGCAGGACAGTATGACCGTAGAGGAGTATGCGGCGGAGTTCGGCCGGCTGAGCCGATACGCCGAGTACATGGTGAGTGACCCAGTGATCCGAGCGGAGCGCTTCCGGGAGGGATTGGCATGGGATATCAAAATCCTGATCCCTTCCTTCTATGCGACATATGCAGAGGTTTACGCGGAGGCCCGGAAGGTGGAGAGGGAGTTGGGCTTGAAGCCAAAGAGGGATCGAGATTTGTTTTCGGGGGCCAGTAGCAGCGCAGGGCCTGCTAAGCGTCCTCAACTCCAGCATCATTCTATTCCGCAACGCTCGCAGCAGATTCCTGCTCCGATCAGGGCACCAGTTCAGCAGGTGCCCCGGCAGCAGCAGCAGGGACCGACGCAGCAGGCACCTACTTGCCACTACTGCAAGAGGTCCGGACATCTCTAGGAGGTTTGCAGGAGACATTTGGGATTGTGCCTATATTGTGGCACCGAGGGGCATCAGACGAGGGATTGTCCTTCGAACTATCGCCGTGCAGCTCAGGGAGCACAGGGTAGGCCACCTATGGCACCGCATCACGCCCTCCACCAGCACCGGGATATACCCCGCCAGGACAGGGCTTTTGCGATGACAGTTGAGGATCCTACACGCATTGGACTAGGAGGTAGGGTCTTGCTTTTTCTTTTACCTGTTCTTTCCACCCATTGATTGATGATTGCTTTCTTAGTACCTTTAGTTTGCATATGTGATGATCATGCTAGATTAAATAGAAAACCCCAATGAAGACTGCAATAACATGATACTGTAGAGATTTAAAACCATGCATGTGTTCTGATTTTCTAGATTACATGTTATATAACTTAGGATAAAATTTAGTAGACCTTGATTGTTGGGTGCTTGACCTAGAGAAGAGTACGACCGTTTGAATTTCGAGGACGAAATTTTTTAAGGAGGGTAGATTTGTCACCCCTAGTTTTCAAATTAGGGGTATTTTCGTCATTTTCAAGTTTTATAATATTTTAGGAATTTTATTTGATTTTATATGATTTTTAGGAATTTATTTGAGTTGGTTTGGATTTAATCCAATTCGGACTCAATTTGGAGACCCGGGTAGCCTGGACCCTAGTGGGACCCCCATACTAGCTGGGCTTAGCCCATATACTGTAGTGTCCCGCTCCTAGCGGTTCACTATGTAAGGCTTGTGGCTTGGCTAACTCGGTCGGAACCGAGTATTGGGGAAACTTACCGTCGGCATCGAATCGATCACGGACAAGTGCATAAGAACCTTTCCAATTAATGGATCGGTTTCTCTTGAAATGCGTCCAAGAGTTTTCTCTGGATGTTTTGCTGCTGGTTTTGCTGCTTGGTTTTGATGGATGCTTTTCTGAATGATTTCGATGATTTGATTCTTGCCCGTTTTCATCGATTTGCATAGCATTCATTCTTGAGAATTCTGAGAGAAGAGAACACAACGAGACGGATTATTAATCAATCTTTTGGTGCCAATGCAGACTGACGCGTGACGGAAGGCTAAGCGTGCAAGTGTTCCTCTCTCTCTCGACGATTCTCTAATTTGGTGAGTGTGGATCTCTGTGGTGGTATTGTCCCTCTCGCTATTCCTTCATGCCAATTAAATAATTGTCTTGCAACATCCGTTGATCGATATCAAGATGCTAATGCCACAAGTCAATACCACTAAGATGCTAGAGATAGAACATTGAAATGAATTGATTACACTGCAATGAACTGAACATTGAAATGATTGAATTGATGCCTAGAATGATGGTTATGAAATGCTAAGAATGATCATGTTGCCTATTACTTCAAATATTCTATGCACACTGTGTATATCGAGTCGGACACACGTTCGCCTGACCATGGACAACTTGTATACAAGGATTGAGCAATAATTTCCTCGAACGGTACAGGGGCGCCTGTACCGATTCGGCCTAGGAGGAAATAATGAAGTGCTTTGGGGAACATGAGTAATGCGAGGCATCATAGAGGCTAGCTCCCTACTGTGCTGTCATCTCATTATCTTGAAGTCCCAAATGCAAATGAATGAATGAAAAGAGTCCATATGGTTTAACAACACCAGTGGTCACATCGTGGGAATGTATGCTAATCAATGTCTTATGCAGGGGCGGTAAGTATATTATTATTATCCTGTATCTTATGCAGGAAAGCTGGATTCGGCCAATGGTAAAGTAAACATGGTTTATTGAACTACCATGTCATTGAATTGTGATTTACTCTAAATGTTGCCTGTCCCTTATAAGTTCATATCTTTAAAATGCTTGTCATTAATAAAATGTTGGTTTAGCTGAGCGGGCCAACGGGGCTCACCAGCGCATTGTTATAATGTGCTGACCCCTCCTCCACAGGTACTGGAGAAGGCTCGGGCGCACATCGCAATTAAAGCTTTCTGAACTGCTGTTTTCCTTCAAGTTGTTTTTCCTAAAGACGCACAAAGTATTGCGGAGATTTCAAAGATAGCTGCTTATATTTCAAAGTACTAAAGGGGCGTGATGTATGGAACGGGAAATTATTTCATGGCAGCCTATCAGTTGTACTTCTTTTCATGAATTAATGTAGCCGAAAAGGCATTTCCAATATTATCGAGAAAAGTTGTATTCTGACTACAATCATCAATAAAATGAATATTTTCTTCCTATTCCGCTTGCTTAATGTTTCCGCAACTGTGGCTTATTTTTCAAATGTGATGAATTGATATAAATGTGCATGTTCTAGCCTTGTACAAGTGCAACTCCAGACTTGTACGGCATCACGCCTTAGCGAGGACGATCGATTCGGCGTGAATCGAAGCAAAGCGAGCGATTCCCCGAATCGGGGCGTGACAAGTTGGTATCAGAGCACGGCTTCACTTCCTCGGATTTCAAAAATAAATGTTTCAAAAAGAAAGTCTTGATGCAAATTTTCTCGATTGATGGTGTCGATGGCGCTGGCATGAAATAATGTTCCATACAATAAGCCCATAAATATTTTATGAATGCTAATGGAATTATTTCTTTGTGTAGAATGACCAAGGGTGATAGCTCAAAGACGAATTCATCGTCTGACCCGATTGAGAAACTGATTAAGCAAATGGAGGCTCAGAGGAAGCAAAGCGAAGCTCAACATCGCGCGCTTCAGGAGCAGCTTCAGTATCAGTTTCAGGAGCAGCTGGATGCTCAACAAAAGCAAGTTGATAGTCTAACTCAGATTGTCATCAAGCTGTCGGCCGATTCTAATGTTTCTGCAAAGGCCGCAGCAACCGAGACCGTGGAGGTGCCGGATGAGAAACCTGAGACGCCGACACGGAAGAGGACGAGCTTCAAGTTCTCTGAATTTAAAAGTTGCGACCCGCCTGAGTTTGATGGGAAAGAGGAGCCAGATGAGGTGATGGGCTTCTTGAACACACTAGAGGGCTATTTCCGAATGTTAGAGATTCAGGGCAGTAAGAGAGTGGAGTGTACTGCTGTACAACTTCGCCTCAAGGCCCAGGAATGGTGGATTTCGCAGAGACAGGCACTTTGCGGAAATAGTCAGGATATAAAGATGTCTTGGGAGGCCTTTAAGCAGGCTTTCATTACTCACTTCATTCCACCCGCTGTCCGACAACAAAAAGAGAATGAGTTCATTGCACTTCGACAAGGCAGTATGTCAGTGCATGACTATGAGACAGAGTTTTTGAAGAGAGTCGCATTCGCTGGGTACATGGTACCGAATGACGACGCCAAGCGAGGAAGATTTGTGCAAGGCTTGAATGAGGGCCTAGAGAAGGATGTGCTAAATCGGAAATGTACGTCTTACCGGGAGGCGTACGAGACAGCTCTCGAGATGGAGAGATTTCATAAACCGGCTAGTCGTGAGACAATGAAGAGCAACCAAGGACTCAATAATCAGAAACGACCTTGGTCTGCTAGCAGGAATGACGCACCTAAGCGTCACAATACTGGAGACAATCGAGGGCCTCAACATACAGAACGTTGTAAATTTTGCAACCGTTGGGGACATCGATCCGAAGATTGTCGGGTGAAGTGTTTCAAATGCGGCGAGCAGGGCCACAAGGAAGCTGACTGCAGAAATAGAGGAGGGAATCAGTATCCTCCTCGTGGGCATAACAATAATCAGTATCGTGGGCATAACAACAACCACAACCGGGGACAATATAACAACCAGCATCGTGGCGGAGCGCCACCAGCCTTACCGGCTCCAGCTGGGAATGCACCGAATCAACAAGGTGGGCAAGCAAGGGTTTATGCCTTGACTCAGGCAGAGGCCCAGACCGCGGAGAATGTTATAACAGGTATGTTGCTATATAAAGGCACACCTGCAAGAGTACTTTTTGATTCTGGCGCTACTCATTGCTTTATCTCTTCTGATTTTGCAATGGAAAATAAATTTTGTATGACTCAACTAAAGACAGCTTTGTGTGTTAGCACTCCTTCGGGAGTAGATATGCCTGCAACTTTGATTTGCAGGGACGGCTACATTAAAATTGGAGGCAAGACTTTATCTCTGGATGCAATTGTACTCGACATCAAAGAGTACGATATCATCTTGGGAATGGACTGGCTCAGCGCCTGTCATGCAACGATTGACTGTGCGGATAAGAGAGTTGTGTTTCGCCTAACCGGAGAAACAGAGTTCTCTTACTCGTGCGGCTCGGCGTTCCAAGGACCTATGGTAATATCGGCAGTTACAGCAAGGCACATGTTGTACTCAGGATGTGAAGGGTTCCTTGCTTCTGTTTTTGACACTCAAATGAAGGGTGTAGATTCGAATCAGACCGAGATTGTGGCAGAGTTCCCCGATGTGTTTTCGGACGAGATACCTGGGATGCCGCCGGATAGAGAAATTGAATTCACAATTGATACATTTTCAGATACTCGTCCGATATCTAAAGCGCCGTACAGGATGGCTCCGGCAGAATTGAAGGAACTAAAGGTGCAGCTACAAGAATTATTAGACCGAGGATACATTCGCCCAAGTGTATCTCCATGGGGAGCTCCAGTGTTGTTTGTAAAGAAGAAGGATGGAACGATGCGGCTATGCATCGATTACAGAGAACTGAATAAGGCAACCATCCGTAACAAGTATCCTTTGCCAAGGATAGATGATCTATTCGATCAGCTACAAGGGGCGACCGTGTTTTCAAAAATCGATCTTCGTTCAGGATATCATCAGTTGAAGATCAGACCCGAAGATGTTCCTAAGTCAGCATTCCGTACGAGATACGGACACTATGAGTTTTTGGTCATGCCATTCGGCTTGACTAATGCTCCAGCAGCCTTCATGGATTTAATGAATAGAGTGTTTCGACCGTTCTTAGACAAGTTTGTTGTTGTGTTCATCGATGACATCTTGATCTACTCAAAAGATAGAGAGACTCATGTCGAGCACTTGAGAGAAGTACTTCAGACGCTGCGGGACAACCAGCTCTATGCAAAACTAAGCAAGTGCGAATTTTGGATGAACAGCGTGTCGTTCCTAGGACATGTTGTTTCGGCGGAAGGTGTTGCCGTCGACCCAAAGAAGATTGAGGCAGTGGTGGACTGGAAGCAGCCTGCATCAGCTAGTGAAATACGGAGTTTCCTTGGTTTAGCCGGGTACTACCGTAGATTTGTGAAGGACTTCTCGAGAATCGCCTCGTCTTTGACTCGCCTGACTCAGAAGGGAGTCGTATTTAAGTGGACGAACGACTGTGAGAGTAGCTTCCAAGAACTCAAGCAGCGGCTCGTCACGGCCCCAATTTTAGCACTTCCGGAAGGCTCTGAGGGATTTCAGATCTACAGTGACGCGTCGGGACTTGGTTTGGGATGTGTTCTTATGCAACAGGGGAAGACCATATCTTATGCTTCGAGGCAACTCAAACAGCATGAGAAGAATTACCCAACACATGATTTGGAACTGGCGGCGATTGTGTTCGCGTTGAAATTGTGGCGACACTATCTCTATGGTGTGTCCTGCGAGATCTTCACGGATCACAAAAGCCTGAAATATATATTCACACAAAAGGAATTGAATTTGAGGCAGCGGCGCTGGTTAGAATTGATCAAGGACTATGACTTGACAATCTCTTACACGCCGGGTAAAGGAAACGTGGTAGCTGATGCCTTGAGTCGGAAATTTGTGGGATCACTAGCAATAGCAAAAGAGGTACTACGGGATCTTGAAGAGATGGGCATCGAGTTCAGGATCCGTCCGCAGAATGTGCAGTTGGCTCAGTTACAACTTGAGCCGAGTCTCCAGGAAAGGATTAAGTTTGCTCAGAAGGATGACCCGTTTCTGCAGAAGATACGCGAGTTGATTCTAGCAGGAAAGGCGTCGGACTTTACCGTTGAAGATGACACTATTCGTGTCAAGGGAAGATTGTGCGTCCCTAAGGACGAGAATATCAGGAAGGAAATATTGACCGAGGCTCATTTCGCGAAGTATTCCTTGCATCCGGGAGGCACGAAAATGTATAAGGATCTACGCTCAACCTTTTGGTGGCATGGTATGAAGAAGGATGTGGCGCTATTCGTGTCACAGTGCATGGATTGTCAGCGTGTAAAGGCCGAACATCAACGGCCAGGCGGAGAACTACAAAATTTGGCTATTCCACTGTGGAAGTGGGATAATATCTGTATGGATTTTATAGTTGGCTTGCCAAGAACTCAGAAGGGAAATGATGCGATTTGGGTTATCGTGGATAGATTAACCAAGTCGGCACATTTCATTCCAATAAAAGTTACATGGGGAGTAGAACGGTTGGCTCAGATCTACATAAATGAAATTGTCAGATTGCATGGGGTGCCAGTTTCTATAGTGTCGGATAGAGATGGAAGATTCTTGTCGCGATTTTGGATAAGTCTACACTCGGCAATGGGCACAAAGTTGAACTTCGGTACGGCTTACCATCCGCAGACTGATGGTCAGACAGAGAGAGTAAATCAGATCCTTGAGGATATGTTGAGATTGTGCGTGCTCGACTCGAAGACAAGTTGGGACGCGCATCTCGCACTAGCAGAATTTGCCTATAACAACAGTTATCAGGCAAGTATCCAAATGGCCCCGTACGAAGCCTTATATGGACGGAAATGTCGATCACCGATATGCTGGGATGAAGTCGGTGAACGGCAAGTGCTCGGACCAGAACTTGTGGAACAGGCCGTCGAGAGGATTCGCTTAATTCGAGAAAGACTTAGAGTTGCTCAAAGTCGACAAAAGAGTTATGCGGATGTTCATCGACGCCCTTTGGAATTCACAGCAGGCGATCATGTCTTCTTGAAGGTCACACCCATGCGAGGTGTGATGCGGTTTGGGATGAAAGGAAAGTTAAGCCCGAGATTCGTCGGACCATTCGAGATTTTGGAGAAGGTAGCCTCAGTGGCTTATCGACTTGCACTACCTCCGGCTCTGGCTGATGTGCACGATATCTTCCATGTATCTCAACTTCGAAAGTACGTGCATGATCCAAGTCACGTAGTGAATTTCGACCAGCTGCAGCTGAGCGCTGACCTATCCTACACTGAAGAGCCTGTCCAGATTTTGGACAGGAAAGAGAAAGTTTTGCGGAATCGGGCAGTGTCTCTAGTCAACGTGCTGTGGCGGAACCATGCTGTCGAGGAGTCGACATGGGAATTAGAGGAAGAGATGCGAGTGAAGTACCCCTCGCTGTTTGATAATTTTGAGGTAGGACCTTTGCTTTAAGTTTCGAGGACGAAACTTTTTCTTAGTGGTATATTATGTAGTGTCCCGCTCCTAGCGGTTCACTATGTAAGGCTTGTGGCTTGGCTAACTCGGTCGGAACCGAGTATTGGGGAAACTTACCGTCGACATCGAATCGATCACGGACAAGTGCATAAGAACCTTTCCAATTAATGGATCGGTTTCTCTTGAAATGCGTCCAAGAGTTTTCTCTGGATGTTTTGCTGCTGGTTTTGCTGCTTGGTTTTGATGGATGCTTTTCTGAATGATTTCGATGATTTGATTCTTGCCCGTTTTCATCGATTTGCATAGCATTCATTCTTGAGAATTCTGAGAGAAGAGAACACAACGAGACGGATTATTAATCAATCTTTTGGTGCCAATGCAGACTGACGCGTGACGGAAGGCTAAGCGTGCAAGTGTTCCTCTCTCTCTCGACGATTCTCTAATTTGGTGAGTGTGGATCTCTGTGGTGGTATTGTCCCTCTCGCTATTCCTTCATGCCAATTAAATAATTGTCTTGCAACATCCGTTGATCGATATCAAGATGCTAATGCCACAAGTCAATACCACTAAGATGCTAGAGATAGAACATTGAAATGAATTGATTACACTGCAATGAACTGAACATTGAAATGATTGAATTGATGCCTAGAATGATGGTTATGAAATGCTAAGAATGATCATGTTGCCTATTACTTCAAATATTCTATGCACACTGTGTATATCGAGTCGGACACACGTTCGCCTGACCATGGACAACTTGTATACAAGGATTGAGCAATAATTTCCTCGAACGGTACAGGAGCGCCTGTACCGATTCGGCCTAGGAGGAAATAATGAAGTGCTTTGGGGAACATGAGTAATGCGAGGCATCATAGAGGCTAGCTCCCTACTGTGCTGTCATCTCATTATCTTGAAGTCCCAAATGCAAATGAATGAATGAAAAGAGTCCATATGGTTTAACAACACCAGTGGTCACATCGTGGGAATGTATGCTAATCAATGTCTTATGCAGGGGCGGTAAGTATATTATTATTATCCTGTATCTTATGCAGGAAAGCTGGATTCGGCCAATGGTAAAGTAAACATGGTTTATTGAACTACCATGTCATTGAATTGTGATTTACTCTAAATGTTGCCTGTCCCTTATAAGTTCATATCTTTAAAATGCTTGTCATTAATAAAATGTTGGTTTAGCTGAGTGGGCCAACGGGGCTCACCAGCGCATTGTTATAATGTGCTGACCCCTCCTCCACAGGTACTGGAGAAGGCTCGGGCGCACATTGCAATTAAAGCTTTCTGAACTGCTGTTTCCTTTCAAGTTGTTTTTCCTAAAGACGCACAAAGTATTGCGGAGATTTCAAAGATAGCTGCTTATATTTCAAAGTACTAAAGGGGCGTGATGTATGGAACGGGAAATTATTTCATGGCAGCCTATCAGTTGTACTTCTTTTCATGAATTAATGTAGCCGAAAAGGCATTTCCAATATTATCGAGAAAAGTTGTATTCTGACTACAATCATCAATAAAATGAATATTTTCTTCCTATTCCGCTTGCTTAATGTTTCCGCAACTGTGGCTTATTTTTCAAATGTGATGAATTGATATAAATGTGCATGTTCTAGCCTTGTACAAGTGCAACTCCAGACTTGTACGGCATCACGCCTTAGCGAGGACGATCGATTCGGCGTGAATCGAAGCAAAGCGAGCGATTCCCCGAATCGGGGCGTGACATATACCACCATAATTAGGCTAAAAATTATTAACCTAATTTCCATGACTTAATTAGTTATTTTAGAGGCTTAATTTGTATTTAAGATCGAACCGAACCAACCCGAATTCAAATAAACCCAAACCAAGTCAAGTGGGTTGAGGGCTATTGGATCCCAACCCAATAGCCCATGGGGTGGCCGGCCATGAAGTCCATCCCCCCCCCCTTTGTCTTCTCCACAAAGCAACCTCTTTCTTTCTCTTTCTCAAATTTCTTTTCGCTCCAAGCTCTCACTCTCCAAACAACTCCAATTAGGTTTGTCATTTAATCTTCATTAATTACTCCTTTCTATTTACTTCCTTCACAATAAATATAGAGAATTCAATTCTCTACACTTTGTCCTCTATTTGTAGGTTTCTCCCTAGAATTTTGGTTAGTGTTAATTAAGGGTTTTTGTATGTTAATTGGTATATATATATATATATATATATATGGTATATGTATATATATATGTATATATATATATATATGAAAATATATGTATATAGGTATTTGGGTGTGTGTGTGTGTAGAGAGTGGTGGGAATGAGAATGAGAGTGGTGGTGTGGTTGTGTGTGTGGTTGTGTGTGTGGTTGTGGAGATATATATATATATATGTATATGTGTATTTATATATATATATATATATATATATATATATATATATATATATATATATATATATATAAAAATATATATATATATATATATATATATATATATATATATATATATATATATATATATATATATTTTTTTTTTTTTTTTTTTATATATATATTGTGTGTGTGGTTGTGGAGATATATATATAGATGTATATGTGTATTTATATATATATATATATATATATATATATATATATATATATATATATGTATGTATATATAATATGTATATGTGTGTGTGTATATATGTAGAGATGTGTGTGTGTATATATATATATAGATGGGAGGTTAGAGGATTAGATATAAGGATATATATATAGATAAATAGATATAGAGATATAGAGATAGATAGATATATATATGTATTTGATATATATATATAGAGGGTAGAGGGAGGAGTGAAGGAGGAGTGGAAGAAGGAGAAGAAAGGGAGAGCAGCAGCAGGTGCAGGAGCTGCAGTAGCAGCAGCAGGCAGCAGCAGCTGCAGTAGCTGCAGCAGCAGCAAGCAGCAGCAGGAGCTGCTGTGAGCAGCTCCTTCCCCCCCCCTTTTAGCCCCCTGTACACCCCATTGACCCCCCCTAGTGTGGTATATACTTGTATATATATAGGTAGATATATATATGTATATATATAGATAAATAGATAAGGAAATTAGATAGAAAGAGGAAGGAAAAGAATTAGAGTTTAGAAGTTAGAAAGAAGGAAGTTAAGGAATTAGAAAGAGAAAAGTTTAGGAATTAGTAGAGAAGTGAAAAGAAGTTAGAATAGGAAGTTGAGAAGGATATTAGAAGAAGAAGATTAGAGAAGTTAAGAAGAGGTTGGAGCGAAGGCCAAAAAGAGGGGTTTTAGTAGAAGTCGAGTTAGAGGGCGAGATTGAGCCCGGAGCATCGGATCGCGATGAAACTTGACGTAGGCCTAGGTTGTGTGAATTAGATTTTGCGGGTAAGCTCCCGAGTGGAAATCGGGGTCGTAGGGCGCCGGTATCGCGCCGTATCAGCACGTATCTTGAAATATTTAAGATATCTGCAACGGGCCGTAAGGTGGACTGGACGTCCACTTTATCTAGGTATTTTGGTAGATAACGAACCTATAGGATAGTACCCTACTACCCTAGGGAGCTCGGGTCAAAATAACTAGCGTAGGTAGGCTATCTAGATAATCGCCGAGGGTATAATTTTATCCTTAAAAAGGGTAAAATAAGGAATTGGCCCATGGCCAAGATTTGAGTTTCCAAGTCCAAGATGGACTTGGATATGGGTTGTATAGGTTGGTAATGGGTAGGATTAGCCGTCTAGACCTAGTCTTGACCCCGGTTGACCCCGGTTGACTTTTTAGGCCAAAAGTCAACTATGGGTCAACACTTTACCCAATTTAGTCCCAAATTCTATTAGACTTGTGCAGTTGACTGAAAGTCAACTGTTAGTCACCAGTGACCACAGTTGACCAGAGTTGACCGGTTGACCAAAAAGTCAACTGTTGACTCAAATCGATCCCGATTGATTCCGTTTGACTTGCATTGACCCAGTTGACCCAGTTAGACCTAATATGACTTAGATTGACCCCGTACAATCTAGTTTGACCTTGTTTGACCTAGATTGACTTAGTTTGACGTGTCTTGACCTATTTTGACTCAGTATGACTTAATTTTACTTCCAAACCATTATATTGATACATTATTCCATCTATAGGTCCTCGAGGCACTGTTCTTGGACTCAGTCGACTTATCCATCACAGTACAGGCGAGTACATTCTCTGATAATATTTCTGTTTTATGATATCGTCTTTGTTTCTAGTATTTAGTGCAGATTATCCTTGTTCTCTTGACACATTGTTCACACGGATTGATATTTGTCTGGATCCCGTCATAAGATGTTATTCCTCCTATATATGGTATACACTGGGCAAGTCTACATTGTTTATTGTTCATTGTATAGATACGATTCCTGCGAAGGCTAGCTACCCTCTCAGAGAATATGTATCATGACGTGTCATGACTGGATCCACTATATTAGTCAGGGATGGGGGTGTTAGCGTAGATATGTGATCAATACCCCACAGATATTATTGTATCATCATTGTATAGTGTTAATCATACACTCACGTATGATTAGCCAGGCCAAACATTGTATCAAGTTCTAAGCCGATCACATGTTGAAACTAATACTAAACTCACATAGATATAGTTCCAGATTCTTGTACATGATTTATACTGTTTTCCCTGTTCTTACATTCAGATTACAGTCTTGATATGCCTTACCATGATTCATGTACACATTATTTATCTCGTAGATTCTCTCTATTTACTGCTACATTTTCAATATCGTCTAACTAGAACTGTTATGGAGATTTGTGCTCGTTCCATCCTGACTGGATATGTTGACAAAATTTTACAGATTGTGGCAAGGAGGATTGTCCTACCTACTACGGTCCGGTTGACGTAGTGGGCGTAGACTTGGAGACCTTGGTTCAGCAGGGCTTAGCTCCGCCCAACGAGCCTTTAGCTTAGTTTAGTTAGGTTAGACATTTTGGACTGGACCTTGTCTCCAGCTTGCTACTTGTTATTTTATTATATTCTGGGATTGTATTAGAGACTGGGACTTGGACTGTATATATTCTTGTGTTGGACTTGACAGGTTATATATTATTTTATCGTCTAGTTGTCTTTTTATTTCAGTCTTTACTTTACTATCTTAGAGTTGTGATTGAGTATTCATATATTATCATTGCTTGTCCTCCGTTCGGAGTTGACCATATTCTCGACAGGTTTTGATATTATATATAAACTGTTGTTAGAGTAGAAAATCTACAGCGTTCCACGCCGTTTTTACGGTAAGGGCTGGGTGTTGTCACATACACGTGCCCTTATAGCGGGTGCGGGTCGTGACATTATTGAAAATTGCTTTGTTTCTGGATTTCCATATTTGCATCCTCTATTACTATATCACTTTAGCAAAAAACTAACCTAAGTCCTAAGATAATAATATGAAAGTACAATATTACCCTCACCTTCTGTCAGGAAACCCAACCATCATTGTCGCCATCAAAAGTGCGGAATCTCTCCCACGGCAGCACCTCCCTCGTCGTCTTTCATCTGCGATGAACATACATCTGACTAAATAGTGGCGAAAAGATCCGTCGCTAAACCAAAATAGTGATGGATCCCACACATCAGGAAACTGTACGTCATTGTCAAAAAGATGTCGCCAAGTGGCCACTTCCGCGAGTAATAACCGACATCGAATTTGGCGACAAACGAATAGCAACACCCCAACAGCTTCTAGACAAGGAACTATATGCGACGATGGACAAACAACAAACTAGCAGCTCCGATTTATAAAAGGATGTCGACATAAACAATGATGGATTTTTGACAACTTTTGTGACACATTAGTAACAAGCTAGCGATGGATAGAATTATTGATACCTATGTTTCAATTTTGATACTTAGCTCATTGTCAGATATATGTGTCGCCTTGAAGTAGTTGTCCATCGTTGGTACGTAGCCTATCCATATCTAAGTTGGAACAAAAATAAAATTAATCAAAACATAAATACATATATGATACAAAATATACATGAGATAATGCGCAATCCATCGTAGAATTAATTCATGTCCATTCGGACCTTCTGCGACACAAAATGTTCGCTGAAAATCAGAAATAGAAAAAATAAAAAATAATTATACACCAAGTGCAACCCACCTTAGAATTCTCATTAAAGAATATGAGTAATATACAAATTATAAGTACAAACATACAAATAACTTATGCGACTTGTCACGGACTTATTATTTTAGGTTACACTTCAACCCGTACAACACACAAGTTTCATACTCGAAGGTTCATGCCAGCCTTCCCTAAATGCTTAGCTAGCTCGCTAAGACGAGAATGAAAAACTTTTGGAGAAAAAGAGAGATATTTGGAGACTAAAAACTTTACTAGAGAGAGTTTACAACATTTTGGATGGTGAGGAATAAATGAGTCTCCTACTAATTTATAATGCCTCAAAGGGCCTACATGAAGTTTCTGGAAATAGAATATTCTAGGAAATTCTAAGGCCTAGAGATTTCTTAAGGAAGACTATAGAACATCTAGAAGTCTATAGAGACTACATAAATATTCAAGAAGATTCCGTGCATCTCATGCGACGCTTTCCATACTTACCCATCTTTCCTTAAGATCGAAAGCAAACTGGTTCACCGCACCAACTTTGACATCGGTCGGTGCCCTCCTCGGCATAGGAAGAGGCTCATGTGGGTTACCATGTCATCGATCCACCTTATCTCGTGGCTGTACATAGTTATTCACACCTCCGCGCATGCAACTCCTGTTGCAACTTTGTCGACCCAAACGTACACTACGAGCTTTTAGCAATTCCTTGCACAAGCCATTGTATATTTTCACCTCTGCCTTTTCATAGTCCATGACGTGCTTCTCTATACTTGTGTCCAGCTTGGTAGAATGATCCACTTTCCTCCGCAGAAGTAACTCATCGGAACGTCCTTTTGCAACCCCCTTGGTCTCGTATGGAAGACCTTTCTTCTCGAAGCGTCCCTTCATCTTGAGCACCGCTAGGCATGTCATCTCCCTTTGGCTACCCCACTTGAGCTGAATGACAGAGATAGATTTTTTCTTTGATGGCTTGCCACATGCAACTTTCACCATGCACGATGAACCTTCCCTCAGGCAGCTGACGACTCCCAAATGTGGCATCAGAACCGCCTTCGTCACGATTAGAAAATCTATACCCAGTATCATATTTATGTTGTCTAATGATATAGTAGTAAAATTGAAAATACCCGACCAATTTTCTACTACTATGCGAACTCCCTTGGCTATCCTCTATACGGGGAGCACATCCGTATTGACCTCCTTCATCTGTGCTTGAACGTTTCTCTAAGGTTACACCTAAATAACAGACCTCCGTATACGAGATAAAGTTGTGAGTGGCGCCCGTATCAACAACGCATGTGTGCTCATGCCATTGATCCTCAGTCAATGTACAAGAGCTCTCCTCGGAGTCTTCAACACATCAAACTTGGTCTTGACGACATTGAGTAAGCGCAACACTTCCATGTGCTCTCCCTCTTCACACTCCTTGTCCTTCATACACCTTTTCGGCTCAGACGACATTGACACATATGCTCCTATTCAAACACTACCAAAATAAGTCATATTAGCGACGCTTAAAAACGTCACTATATTGGGAAAAAATGTCACAAATTGCTATCAGCGACGTAATCGACGTTGTCCAAAGTTAGTCATGTTTCATCAAGTTGCTGACCACCAAAACGTTGCTAAACATCGCCATAGCGACGTGTTTTAGCGACGTACCGATGTTGTAGTTTTAGCACCGTCTATCGAAGTATTGTCACAAATTTAGCGACGAATTGTGTGTGAGAAGGAGTCGGTATAAGTTGCAGAAACTAGCGATGTACTTTGACTCTTAGCGACGAACAACGACATGCGCATGAGTCGCAGAACATCGCTAAACTGTAAATAATAAGCAACCAACTGTAACTCTTAGTGACGTTCAGTGACTCCACCGACGTTGCTGGTAATTTGTCGCTAAACCGTATGAAGTCAGCAACTAACAGCGACGTTTATTTCGTCGCTAAACGTTGCTAATAATCGCTAAACGTCGCTAAATTTTCAGTAAAAAATAGAATGGTTTCCCTGTAGTTTATTCATTCGCAATTTATATCAATAGACCCGGAGTAACCCTCCGTTGAATTCCATGGGTTCGCTGACCTCTTCGGTGGAACACAAAACAACGGTAAATTCACATACATCTAATACGAATTGTTGGCCCATTGCCTAAATGGTTACACCTAATTTTGATAATCAACAACGACTTAAATCGATACGCAAAATAAACAAACTGCTACTAATATTTCAGGTCACTAAAATCAATATCAAAGAACGTACTGCATCTACAAAAGGCTTTCGAGTCATCACCAAAAGCAATTATAATCGAGTTATCTTTTATTTTATTTTTTTTCTGTATTTTACTTTTATTGAGTCTAGAAAATAAAAATGTAAAATCGATCGAGATATTACTGGCTTAGGTTATCTTCCAGTCCACCTATCCAAAAAGCCTACCTATATCTCAAATCTATAATATCAAAACAACCCACAAAGACTCTGTAATTTGGACCCAAAAATTCTATTCTGGATTGACAGAATACCGACAAAACTCTGACCGAGTTCGGTCTAAGAATTTTGAAAAATAGTTCCCTCTAAATCTGTATCCAACATTCGTTCGTGGGATCTTCGCATCCGAACTCTGCCTGAACTCTGGCCGAGTTCGGTCAGAAAAAATACTATAAATAGAGAAGAATTTATTCATTTCTAATCACTCATTCACACTTCTCTCTATCTATTCCTAAAGTATTTTTCTAGTGATCTAAAGCTTCCACATTTCACTTATACTTCTCTTAGCCAAAGCCAGTAATGTCTTGTTCGATTTAGAGTCGTTGGTTTACAGAGTTGTAAAGAGGTTGTAAGTCAAAAAATATCTCAGTTTTAGGAGTCGGTCGTGCGCTCGTCACAAATCATGGTATTTTGAAGTTGGTCGTGCATTTGTCGCCAAGCACGGTGTTGTAAAGAGATGACAATCTCTCATTTAGCTTGCAAATAGAGGATTAACAGCGGACAAGAGTACTCGCGACTGGATTAGTCCTCTCAGAGGAAAACAAGTATATATCACGGTGTTCACTGAGTTTGATCTACTATCTCTTACTGTAATTTAAATTACTGTCTCCTTATTCCTGCCATAGATTATAACTATTCATTTTTAATTGGTGATTATTTCTGCTGCACTCGTACATACTCCATTCACCCCGCTCTAGAGGTACTCAGCGGTCCTACAATTGGTATCAGAGCAGGTTACATAACACTATAGAAAGTGTATATGGCAGCCGTGAAATCAATATTCAACGGTGAAGGGTAATCCACAAATAGACCCCCACTATTTGATGGAATAAACTACACTTATTGGAAAACACGAATGAGTTTTTTTCTAAAGTCTCTTGACTTTCATCTTTGGTCTATAGTTATTGATGGTTATAAGAAATCAGCACCACAATAATGATTGAAGGTGTACTTGTAGACAAGCCACACAACAAATATACAGACGAAAAAAGACAAAGGCTAGTCTAGATGCACGTGCCATCAATGCACTATTCTGTGCAATTGATAAGACAGTTTAATCGTATTTCTACCTGTACTACGTCTCATGATATTTCACTACAAGAATAAAGGCTTTTCTTGACGGGTTTTTCCCGTCAAGAAATGGGTATCTTGACGGTTGCGGATCCGTCAACTAGGCCGGAGTCAAGAAAAGACCCCCCCTTTTCTTGACGGTCGCTGGAATAGCTTTTCTTGACGATATTTGGCCATCATATGAAGTAATTTTTTTGACTGTTTTTAGTCGTCAATATAGCAGTTTTTAGAAACCGTCAACGTAGGCAAAAACTTTTCTTGACTCTGGCCTAGATGACGGCCTTTAGCCGTCAAGAAAAGCCCTCTTGCACCAAGATTGTGTTAATTGTTGACGTTTTATAACCGTCAAGAGAAGCTAAATTTTGTATAGCAAAAATTCCATTTATAATTATATAATCGAACACACATATAATATCAATAATCCAGAAGATATACATACATCAAATAACTAGAAAACTTAATTTTTATATTAATAAACTGTATATTGTTCATACCATAAACTTTCAATACATCCAACACGTCCACCACAAACATCTAACATTTGTCCAACCACAAACATATCCAACCAAAGTATCTAGTTTCCATACATCTTAAACATTTAAAACTGAAAATTATATAAAAAACCAAAATATGTAGCAAACCCGGCCAGAGCACATCCCTCCCATATTCACAACACCTTCATTATCCATGTAGTTCCTGAGGGAAGAAGAGAAATATATTTAATCCTTTATGTGTCCATGTTTGTATAAATTAATAACTGAGAACAAAATAAAATAACCACGAGGCCTACAAGTCAATACAATAATGAAATTCTAGTTCAACAATTTAAAAAGAAGTTAGGATGACTAACAAAATGTGATATCAGTTGAATCAACCAAGCCACCAAAAAGTCCAAGATTATAGTTAAAAATGGTGAAGAAGATGAATCTTTTTTCTACTTTGGTTTAATTACTGACATAATAATGGTGAAGAAGATGGCTAAAAATGTTGAAGAAGTAAGTTTCCAACTGAAATTTCTTTCCATTGTTTGACAGTTTGATGAAGTTTACGGCATACTTAAATTTTTTGGCATATTTTTGCACTTATATTCAATTTGCTTTATTTAATATAATAAAAAGAAATTTGTGAACTGTGTTATTACACATCTCTGGAGTTCACACCATGTTTATATCATTCTGAGTTGAGTTTTTGATGGCCTAAACGTTGTTCCCTGTAAAATCTTAGAGAATGTGGGTTGTGGGTAGATACACATTCTGGTTATGAAAACATAGAATGTGGGTTGACAGATGAATGGAGAACTCTGTGTATCACTGGCTTGTAGTGTGAAATTGTGAACTAGAGTGGTTAGTATCAGGGGATATGGAGTAAATGATATGGGTTGGAGATGTTGAGTTGTCAACATATTCAGAATCATTAAACCCGAATCATTAAAATAAACAACAAAGCTCATGGAGACATCAAAAAATATAACTCATACAAAAAGCTTAGAAAATTCAAAGTACTGAAACATAAGGCTTAGAAAAATCAAGGTACACTGAAACATTCAGAAATATAAAACATCTTTGATTGTTGCAAAACATAATCTTGTGTAGAAGCCTATATATTGTAGCTAATAAATCTTGAAAAAAAATGTCCCATGTTTACATATTATCAGAATTTTCTAGGTCCTCCATTCTCTAAATTGTTGCTTCACATATTCAACATTATGGAGTTCATTTGGATTTTATTAAGCCTCGTTCTATTTGGTTCTCTATGTCAAACTTATGATGCTATTCTTTGCAAGATTCCATCCTACACTAAGGGAATTTAAAGACTGCCCCTTGGCTGATATTTTACTGACTATTTAGTTTGCATTATCATCTGAAAACTAATCTTAAAACTACCAAAACCAGCCTCTTCAAAAAAATCCAAAACTGTCGAAACTGATATTCATTGGAACAATACTGGTGTACTGGAAACTGGCTTTCTAGTCCTTATCTTTCGTTATTTTTTTCCTCCACATGGCATTGTTTTCTTTTTCTGCTACGTATTGTAACTGACTTGCATACTTATAATTGAATAACACACAAATGTTTTGGGGATTTTGCATTTATCACGAGTCCTTCCAGGAAAATAGAAGCCTATCAAATGTTGTGCAGTGTTAAAGTTTCGAACAAGATCATATCCAACAAAAGCTAGCAAGTAGGTCAGGTTGTGTATATCAGATACAACTTTGTCATTCTATACTCCATCTTTCAATAAATGTTGGCACCTAGAATGTCAAAATATCAAGCAAGTCTACAAAACAAATTTTGTGAAGGATATCCATCTTAAATCAAAGTAAACTACAACAAAACAAAGAATCATTTGTAGTATATACCCACAAGTATATATTCTTCTACACACAAGACTTTACCTGCTACTGCTATGCTGCACACTATGCAGATACCCACAAGTATATCTTCTACACACCAATCATCCAAATTTTACCTGCCTAAAGGATACATGACACCCCCAAATGTTTCTATAGGAAACACTCTCCCAAATGTTGGCATTGGTACCTATAGATACCCTGTAGGCTTTGATACCTGATTTGACTTTGATAAGTAGTTTAGAACATTCAAATTGTCACTTTTAGTTGTCATTGATATTTGTGATCTTAATTTCTTGAGATTTCACAATTCGATGATCAACATATCAATGTTATTTGCCAATTTGATTCTCTCTTGACTTGTTACTTATGCCGACCTTTTGCTAGTTTTAGCTGCTTTCCAGTTTCTATTAATTAGATTGCACAATATTCTTTCATGTATCACCTACTATTAATCATGTTCTTTTGCTCTATAATAGAGTTACAACCTATTAGACAAATAATAACTCAATATCCCAAGTATTTTTTGATAGCTTGCATGATTTATTTTCTTCCATTGAGTTCAAGCTTACTCTTTCCAGTTTGAACATCAGTGCTTAAATACACATGGTACACAGACCTAAATTGATGCACACACCCAAACAGTGCTCTGATATGCACTAGAACTGACTCGTTGCTGTTGCAGCTCTGCACAGCTACTGCTGCCATAGGTAGCTGCTGCTGCATTTTCAGGAACCCGACACACACATGAATAGGTGCATATACACATACTACCTATTATTTTGGCAAAGTTAATTGTTTCATTGATGGTGGTTGCTTTGGCACATACGCATGGTACTACACCAGCATACTAGTGTAGTTGCCATGTCTAATTATCCGAAGTGTAGTTATGGCCATGTCTCCACTTTCTCCTTTGGATGCTAACACAATGTTGTAATTGCAGCTACTAAGCACATTAAATGGACAACCAATGCTCCTCAAAGAAAGAAATGGATTACTAAGCACATTAAAGATTATAGTTAACACTTATCTTATACAACCATTTCTTTGGCAATAATAATGTCACAGCAGAACATATAATGGAAAAATTTTAAGGGAAAAGAAAAAAAATGAAAGGAGGAGTTATACCTTTCGGCATCAACATTTGTAGCCTTCAAAAAGGCGATTAGGGCATCGAGCGCGTTCTCTTGCACCGGAACATCGAATTCTCTATTGTCTTTCAAAACAAAGAATCTATCGAACAAAAAACGACCAGTTATGTAAAGTTTTCGATCATCGACATCGGTTCTTACACATAAAAAATTCTAAAATTTCTGAACAAAGAATTTAAGAAAAACTAGGTCAATTTTGACTTCGACAATGCAACGTAAACACAAAAAATGTCTTATCTCGTATCTAATGTGGCACGACGGAGGACTTCCCAGAGAGGGAACCGCTACTTGTCATCGCTCGACATCGTCGTCCTTGTTGAAGCGGATGCGATCCACCTTTCCCTTCTTGATATGATAAATTTTAGATCTTCCCTAAAATAGAACCAACTTCAAAGCCCTAAAATGAAATTTTTTTACAAATTTCCAGAAATCAAGAAATGGAACCAACTTCAAATCCCTAAAATAAAAAATTTCACAAATTTGTAGAAATCAAAAGAGGAAAAAGTTCTTTTTTCATCTATATCATCAACATAACCCAAAAAGAGAAAGAAACCCTAACAAAAACCCAAAGAAATGGTACCTTATATCCTCGAGGTCGACGTCATCGTCGTCAAAATCTGCCTCCTCGGCCAAAACGACGTCAATGGTTGATCGTGGCGTCGAAGCAACGGAGCACGCCGTCGTGTCTCTTCTTCTTCCCACCGGACCTCTTCTTCTTTCTGAGATCGCTCTTTCTTTTCAAGGGAAAGGACGACAAGAGATGGCACGGCAGAGTGCTCCGCTTCTTCGACGACCGGGATCGGAATGGCTGGGCTGCAGAAGAGTAGTAGGAGAAATAAATGAAGGAAGAGAGGAAAGGACTCGAAGATGAGAGGAGGAGAAATGGGGAGAGGAGTTGTTTCTGAGAGAGAATTTTTTCATCGGGAAAAATTTGCTGCTCATCTCCATAAAAAATAACCACAGCCGTCAACAAATATAAAAAATTTAAAAAAATTACTATAATGGCAGCCGAAAAATTTGCGCCAATTTTTTCGTACATACATTAATTGGCGGTTTTTATCAATTCGTCAACAGAAAAAATTGTGTTTCTTGACGGATCCTCTAAAACCGTCAACTATTATGGTAAAAATTTGCTAAATTAACTTAAAATGTCTGATTTTTTGACGTATACCTAAAACCGTCAAGATAACCACTATTGTTGACGGTTTTCGACGACCGTCAACTTATAAACCGTCAAGAATCGTCATTTTTCTTGTAGTGTTTGGAGACTTCTTCAGGCAACTCATGAAGGTACTTCCCAAGTGAAGGAATCCAAAATCAGCAGACTGAGACAAAAGTATAAATTATTTAAGATAAAACCTGGTGAGTCAATTACACAGATATTTACTCGTTTTCTAGATATTTCTAATCCTTTGCAATCTCTTGGTAAGGATTACAGTAACCATTTGAAGATCAGAAAGGTGCTACGGACTCTAACCAAGAATTAGAACCCAAAAACAACTGCAATCATTGAAGGAAATGATCTCACCACAATAATTCTGGAGACACTTATGGGCAAGCTGATGACCTATGATGAGTTGGACCTACAAGAATTTGAAGAAGCAACCCCCAAAGAAAAATCTATCACCTTCAATGTACAAGCCAAAAGAGTTGCAAACAATAATTCTGACAAAAAATCATCAAGTGGTGATGAGCAAGCCCTGCTAGTAAGGAACTTTAGAAAAATTTTAAAGTTTGAGAGATCAAACCGAAAGACGAAAGACGTCCACGAAAGCAATGAAGAAGAAATAATATGTTTTGACTGCAAAAAGTCAGGGCATATGAAGAAGGACTGTCCACTATCAAAGAAAAATAGCCCATATGATTGATCAAGATCAAGCAGGAATGCTACAACTGGTTGAAAGTATGCAAACGCAAGCATCTGGCACGAAAGTAATGCCAATAAATCAGAGAAAGAGGATAGACCCTGCAGCACTGCTAATGTCTGTCTTATGGCATTCGATAAGGTATCATCTAACACTCTATATGATGACTTTACTTTCGATGAGTTAGAAAATACGTTTAGCGAACTACTTGAAGAACATAGAAATGTGTTAAAGAAGTATAAGCAATCTCGCAAAGAGGCTAAGGCATGCACAATCGAAGTAGCAAGATTGTCTAATCTTCTCGAAAATATTAAAGAAACATCTACTACCGGTAACACGAAAGAGATAGCCAAGCTCAAAGTAGACTATCATGAGGCTATCCTCACTAGCGAAAAGAAGGAAAGAGACTACGTCAAAATACAAGAGCTTTATGACATAGAGAGGCACTTAGTCACAGAGCAAAGGTTTGTTGATATGACTGCTAAATATGAGGAGTCTTGTGCGGCCTCTAAAAAGTTAGTATTACCACCACTTTTCTAAATTGGAGTATTTTAGTAATTGTGTGATAATTTAAATTTTTGATTATTTTATTATTAATTGATTGGTGTTTTGGTTTTGAGTAGTGCTTTTGGTAGTAGCAATGGTTTAACCTTAGTTAGCCTTGATTAGAAGACTAACCATGTGATTAGAAACCTATTTAGCTAATTAGAATTCAATTTAGAGCATTAGTTCTAATTAGGAAACAATTTAAGTCATTTTTAGGCTATTTTAATATGTAGCTTTTTGGCCTTTTTACTAATGGGCTTCTTTTGGACTTTAGTTGCATGGTGGCCCATTCTAAACCCTAACCTAACCCTAGAAACCCCCTGGCTGGCCATAACAGCAGCTCTCCCCCTTTTTGGTGTTATATGTTAGTAGCCACCTAGTTTGTAAAACCCTAAAAATTGCCCTTCTATTCCAAAAGCCAATTTTTTTTCAATTCTTATCCAAATCAATCCAAACGAAGTGCGTTGCGATCCTTGGGAGGAGTGGAACTTGCTGGAGACTTGCTAGCAAGGAATCAGACTTTACAAGAAAAAAATGTTTTTTTTGACGGGTTTTCTTCGTCAAGAAAGCGGTATCTTGACGGTTGCGGATCGGTCAAGTAGGTCGGAGTCAAGACACTACAAAAAAATTTCAAATTAGCGACGTTCCAAAACGTCGCTAAACTCGACCAAAACGTCACTAAACTAAATTAGAGACGTTTTCAGCGACGTTTAATAAACGACAAAAAAAGCGTGTCGCTAATCGAGAAAACGTCGCAAAACGTCGCTATGGCGACGTTAGTTAGCGACGTTTATAACGTCGCTAATTGGCGACGTTATTTGCGACGTTTTCAAGTGGTCGCCGATTAGCGACACATTAGCGACGTTCTTGCGACGATGTGGTGGCATCAGATTGTTTGCCACGTCAACAATTTAGCGACGTTTTTAGCGACCTTTATATTCGTCGCTAACTGTTAGCGACGAATACAAACGTCGCTAAATTGAAAAAAAAAATTAAAAAAAGAATCCAGAATGCAAATGTACAATCCAAAATACAGAATCTAATCCCTGGGTTCGTCGACCCCTTCGGTGGAACACTCAACACCGGCCAGCACAATACAATCCAGAATAGACCAAAAATAATTGGTCGTCTCCTCAAGCCTCTCGGAACATCACAATATGCATCACACATCACACGAACAAATATACATCACAATATGCATCACACAGCAATGTATACCAATATACTTCACACACAAGAAAATAAATATCCATCACAATATCCAAAAGTGGATATATCCATCAAAACAAATATCCATCACAATATCCAGATGAGATATATCCATCAAAATAAATCCAGTCAATATATGTATCTAAGCCAGCACGCATAAGTAGGATCCGTGGCAGCCAGATCAATATCCAGTAGAGATGAATGACTGGAACTCCCGGTGGAACTGCCCTGTGGTGCCACCTCCTCCTTCACAGCTCCCTCGGCTTTACGAATTACTTCTGGAGCAGCTCTCTCGGTGGAATTGCCCTCTGGAGCTGGAGCCACCTCCTCTTTCACAACCATCTGTGCCTCCCTCAAGTGAGATCCTCGGATCTTAGGTGCCATCTGTGAGAACGGGTGCCATCTCGTTTGAGTACATTTTCGAAAGAAAATAAAATACAGAAAATTCAATTTTTTGCCAAGTGTGAGAACGGATGGCTCAGAACACAACCCAAAATTCATTCTAGCATACATTAGTGTAAATCATCTATGTTCTGTACATATGGTGCAGTATATGTTCTTATCGTATCTAGTATCTGAAGAATGTAACAGAATCAAGATGAACTCACATAATGTAATATTAAGACATCATCTACTACTATATAAGATATAATGATAGGTTGTCGTATCATCATTGTCGAGATATGAGGGTCGAAGGACAGTCAACTTTATCTACGGCTACATAGTTTCTGCCTTGCCAGTCGAATAGCTGCAGGGACTATGTCCTGATCACCATGTCGTACCATAGATTAATGCAAATGGAGCTGGAGCTGGAGCCAAAATACAGAATCCAAAATACAAAATACAGAATCCAATTCCTGGGTTCGCCAAAAATACAAAAACAAAGATTGACACACAGTACTAATTCATATGTGTTTTAAGTGTGAGAATGGATGGCTCAGAACACAACCCAAAATTTATTCTAGCATATATTAGTGTGAATCATTTATGTTCTGTACATATGGTGTAGTATATGTTCTTATCGAATCTAGTATCTAGTATCTGAAGAATGTAACAGAATCAAGATGAACTCACATAATGTAATACTAAAACATCATCTACTACTATATAAGATATAGTGATAGGTTGTCGTATCATCATTGCCGAGAGATGAGGGTCGGAGGACAGTCAACTTCATCTACGGCTATATAGTTACATGAGCTAGTCATCGCGAAACGTCGCTATGACGTCGCTAATAGCGACTAATTTAGCGACGTTAGTATGAACTGTCGCTAAATTCTAATTATATTCCCCCACCAATTCATTTCCCCCTATTTTACTCTCTCACTCTCTCTCCTCCCCCCTCCGGCGCTCTCACTCTCTCCGGCGCTCTCATAGTACTAATTCATATCTGTTTTAAGTGTGAGAACGGATGGCTCAGAACACAACCCAAAATTTATTCTAGCATACATTAGTGTGGATCATTATGTTCTGTACATATGATGTAGTATATGTTCTTATCGAATCTAGTATCTGAAAGATATAAAAGAATCAAGATGAACCCACATAATGTAATACTAAGACATCATCTACTATAATAACAGAATCAAGATAGGTTATCGTATCATATTGCCAAGGGAGGGAGGTTAATTGGAGGAAGTTACTGCAGAAAGTGAAGACCGACATGAACTGACGCACGAAAATGAGGAGCTCTAAGCTGGAACAAGAAAAGTTGTGCTTTAGAAAAAGAACTCTTGTAAACTCTTTGTTCACAAAGCAAACTATAATTAAAGAATACATAACAAGTATCAAGTTCGTAACTCAAGTATAGTGCTTACAAGAGTTATAAACTCGATACTTGTTCTGTATTCATTATATCATGCTTTGTGAACAAAGATCTTACAAGAGTAGAACATCCAAAATACAACTTTACTTGTTACATCTTTGATGTCCACCTTTTCGTGCGTCAATTCATGTCAGTCTGCACTTTCTGCAGTAACGACCACAAGTTTAATTTATGTTCTTCAACGATATATTTCACATGCTTAATTGCCAAGTATGGGGACGAATGGCTCATAACACAACCCAAAATTCATTCTAGCATACATTAGTGTGAATCATCTATGTTCTGTACATATGGTGTAGTATATGTTCTTATCATATCTAGTATCTGAAGAATATAACAGAATCAAGATGAACTCACATAATGTAATACTAAGACATCATCTACTACTATATAAGATATAAGTGATAGGTTTTCATATCATCATTGCAGAGGGATGAGGGTCGGAGGACAGTCAACCTTATCTATGGCTACATAGTTTCTGCCTCGCCAGTCGAATGGCTGCAGGGACTATGTCCTGATCACCATGTCGTAGTCCAATACAATCCAGAGATTGACACAGTACTAATTCATATATGTAGTCCAATATAAATAGTCGAATACGAAAACAACCCAATACAAATAATCCAATACAAATAAGTACTAATAGCTAATGAGAACCATGCAGCTCACGCAAACTACTCAGTGATACGATCACGCAACCACCTCGAATAAGTAGGATCGACGGCGACAGGAGAGATGTAGTCCATTGCAAGTGCTGGATGAATAGAACTCCCGGTCTCACTAGCTACCGGTGCTGGATGAATAGAACTCCCGGTCTCACTAGCTACCGGTGCCACTTCCTCCTTAACAGAAGGAGGAGCCACCTCAGCATTCACTGTTTCCCTCAAACGACGTACCGCTCCTCGGGTCATGGGTGCCATCTGGTAAGATCGATATTCACAAATAATATAATTATAACATAAACAAGCTAACTAAAGGAACCATCATCTCGTTTGAGTACATTTTCGAAAGCAGATAAAATACAAAAAATTTGATTTTTTGCCAAGTGTGAGAACGTATGGCTCAGAACACAATCCAAAATTCATTCTAGCATATATTAGTGTGAATCATCTATGTTCTGTACATATGGTGTAGTATATGTTCTTATCGTATCTAGTATCTGAAGAATGTAACAGAATCAAAATGAACTCACATAATGTAATACTAAGACATCTACTACTATATAAGATATAGTGATATGTTTTCATATCATCATTGCCGAAGGATGAGGGTCGGAGGACAGTCAACTTTATCTACGGCTATATAGTTTTTGCTTCGCCAGTCGAATGGCTGCAGGGACTATGTCCTGATCACTATGTCGTACCATAGTTTCTGTCTCGCCAGTCGAATGGCTGCAGGGACTTTATGTCCCGATCACCATGTTACCAATTAACCAACCAACAAAACTACTTGTTATTAATATCGGCACTATCGGTGCGTTCGAATCGGAGTATCACATTTTTCGGTGTCGGAAAACAAATAATTATTACTAAATTATCAGATTTTTCGGCACTATCGGTGCCCTTGACCAAGTCCCCCTCCCCCCTATACCACCCCTAATCCTAACCCGAACCCTAAACCTCCCCTTCCCCTGCTATCCTCCCCCACCTTCCCGCTCCCCTCCCCCCCCCCCCCCCCCCCCCCCACCCACATATACCCACCCCTAACCCGAACCCTAACCCTCCCCTCCCCCAAGCCGCCCCCACCCCCCTGCTCCCCTCACCTAGCCGCCCCCACCCCCACTGCTCCCCTCCCCCAGCCGCCCCCACCACCCTGCTCCCCTCCCCTAGCCGCCCCCACCCCCCTGCTCCCCTCCCCCAGCTGCCCCCACCCCCAGTGCTCCCCTCCCCCAACCGCCCCCACCCCCCTGCTCCCCTCCTCCAGCTGCCCCCCACCCGCCCCTACCCCCCTGCTCCCCTCCCCCAGCCGCCTCCACCCCCCTGCTCCCCTCCCCCAGCCGCCCCCACCCCCACGGCTCCCATCCCCCAGCCGCCCCGACCCCCCCGCTTCCCTCCCCCCCACCCACACATACCCACCCCTAACCCGAACCCTAACCCTAGCTCCCCTCCCCCAGCCGCCCTCGTCCCCCCTGCCCCACCCCCAGCCACCCCCCACTCACCCTCCAACCACCCGCATCCCCCCTGCCCCTCCAACCGAGCCACCCGTACCCCCCAACCACCAACAACCAAAACAGCCGGGGAGAGAGAGAGAGGGAGGGGGAGAGTCACGTACCGGAGAGGGAGGAGAGTCGCCGGAGAGAGTGAGAGCGCCGGAGAGAGTGAGAGAGCCGGAGGGGAGAGGAGAGAGAGTGAGAGAGTAAAATGGGGGAAATGAATCGTTAGGGGGGGAATATAATTAGAATTTAGCGACGCTAATATTACCGTCGCTAAATTAGTCGCTATTAGCGACGTCAGAGCGACGACTAGCTCATGTAATTAATATACGTCGTTGTCATGTCGCTTATTTCGTCGCTAGTAGTGACTATTAGCGACGTTTCAATAATACGTCGCTAATGAACATAATTTAGCGACGTTAATCGAACGTCGCTAAATTTACGTCGCCAATTGATCAGATTTTAGTAGTGAGAAAAGACCCCCCCCCCCCCCCTTTTTTTGACGGTCGCTGACAAGACTTTTCTTGACAGTTTTTAGCCATCATATGAAAGGGTTTTCTTGACTGTTTTTAGCCGTCAAGATAACAGTTTTTAGAAACCGTCAATGTACGTAAAAACTTTTCTTGACTCCGGCCTAGATAACGGCTATTAGCCGTCAAGAAAATCTTTTTTTTGACGGACACAATCCGTCAGGAAAAGTATTTATTCACATGCTATTATGCAGCACGATTTGAATTAAATTTGACGTTTGACAACCATCAAGTGAAGCTTGCCAAAATACTGTCAAAAGAAGCTTTGCTAAAATGCCATAAAAATATATAATATTAATCAAACATACATAATATCAATCCAGAAGATATACATACATCAAATTACTATAAAACCCAATTTTCATATTAACAAACTGTATTGTTCATACACCAAAATCTTCCAACACGTCCCACCACAAACATCCATCATTTATGCAACCACAAAACATATCCAACATCTGTATTTAGTTTCCGTACCACTTAAACATCCAAACTGTGATAATTATACAAATGAAACCAAAATAAGTAGCAAACCCAACCGGAGCACATCCTTCCCGTATCCACAGCATTCCTTATTCACAGCATGCACTTTCATTTTTCAGCGAATTTCTGAGAGAACAAGAACACAAATTATCAATACTTTTCTATATGTTCTTATATAGATATTGAACTCAGTATTACAGAATTATTAAATCGAGGCATCATTATTGCTGCACACACAATAACTCGAGACAATTTGAATCACTTGACAAGAATCTAAAGGCTAGCCATACTGAAACCATAATACAAATTACTTCCTTAGATGCCTTCGTACTAAAGAAGTATCAATATTAAATTACTAAATGTTTTTAGATGAAAGACCAACTAAAATAAATCAAAAAATTCACTTGAATGTTCATCGTGAACAATTGTGCCTTTATCCATGTGCACTGTAGAATGGATATTTGTGGGTGTTGCTTCACATGATGACAAGGCTTTGTTATTGCTCATGGAGGAAACAAGTTTTCCTTATAATAAGAAAATGTCGCATACAAAATCTTTCCCAGACCCAACATTAAGAGAACATTATGATACGATACTGTATGAAGAATATAAATTAAGAAAGGGAGCTAGTAAGTAAGCGGGCTCTGCCGTCGTCAATAATTACCTTTGCGTAGGCAATTGAGTTGTGAAAAATCCCATAGATAGAAATGTATCAGAAACACCATAGTGCTTAATCAGTCCATTACACATTTTGGAGCCTCTATCCTCTACACTTAATAGAAAGGGAAGATATTTTAACTTTTAACTTCATCAAAGTTTTCTTCTATTTGACCCCCAATCTAAAGTAGGGCACAACCTACCTTACTTGCCTCCTTTAGGAGTCCTCACTGACAAATAAGAAATATGTCCAAAACGAGAAAGGATTACAAATTTATGATACGTACAAACTTATTTTTTGCACTGCTCGTTTATAACAATAGTCTTCATATACACCACTTATTTTTGCATTGCATGTTTTAATGGGAATGCTCGACATAAATTAGGATTTCCTAAATTATTCTGGTATTGATAATTTCATAAAGACAATAAAAGAAATTTAGAGTTATACAATCAAGCTTTATGCAAACAAGACAAGAAGAAGAAAGTTTGTAACAACAGATTCAAACTTGTTAAGTAACTTCAACAAATACTATCAAGTATCTAAAATCAAAAAGTCTGGACTGAAAGTTATGCAACATTAAAAATAATTATCAAAAGAAGCACGAGTAAAAAAGCTGTACCTGCTGATAAGAAAGAGGTTGGATTACTGCACCACTAATTTCTAAGAAGTGATTTGGAGTTATAGAATGCAAATCTTGAACCTGAAAGTATATCAGGAAAGTAGCATTTTCACGCAAAGATTAATAAATTTGAAAAGCATAATCAAAATCCAAAAATTAAAAGGACAGTCACTAGACACCCAATCAACTTGGAAGCCCAACTTCCCAACAAATATTAGCTAACATCAGTTCACAAGTACCATACGTAAAACAGTAAGGAAGTTAACAAGAAATTACCAAAAATTTAGAATGCTGACAGGAATCCAAAACCTAAACCCTGCATCATGACATGACAAATATGAATTGTTACTGGCATCAATTCAAATTGATCTTCCTAAAGAAAAGAATGGGGAAGTTGACTACCATACAAAAGTGAAGGAAGGGCATCCTTTTGATACTTGTTAGGAAATTGTGATAATTTCCCTAGCCATACATTGTTCTATACGAAAATAACAGCAATAACACATGGACCAAGTACAATCTGGTTTAGCGAAACATGAAACGAAATGGAGAATTCAGAGAAACTCTACTTTCAAACTTTCTTGAATAAAGATTAGGAAGCTGTATGTAATGTAGTTGCTTTGTACAAATAAATATTGAGATAAAATCAGCTTACTTTCAATGATAGATTGGTGAAAGTCTGCTTGGGCATGCATCGATCAAGAAATTTATACCAGGCATAGGAACCTGGACCATATAATAACCTGGACCTAAAAAAACAAGTATGTAATAAATGGGTACTTTTTGAGGTGGACATTATAATAATCAACGAATAATGGACAACAACACAAAAAACTCCTGCAGGAAAAAAAGATAATTTGTCCTGAAATATAACAAATGACAAATTTTCCTATGCAATAAAGAACTAATAATACACATCGATCCAGGAAGGACGGTTGAACAACAAGTTCTTGAAGTAAGTTGAGTTCTTTTATTTGTAAATTGCAAGTCATGAGCAGCTAGATTATCATAAAGTTGGTGATATAAAAATTGATGATCATGGCAGTGCTAATTTGTACGAGCTACATATTACAGTCAAATCCAGTCCTTGAAGCATTCGGTAATGCTAAAACTGTTAGAAACAACAATTCAAGGTAGGTGTTTGCATTGCGATGTCATGGATATAACATGTTCCTTCTATGCATATATATCTAGCTGATGTCACTTTTTTTACCCCATGGAATCACAATGTAGTCGCTTTGGGAAGTTTTTAAAATTCAATTTGACAAATGTGGGAGGATATCTGGTGCAGCTATAAGAACCTACATGCTGGAGCGATCTCGTGTCTGTAAAGTTAACAGTCCTGAAATAAATTACCATTGCTTTTACCTTCTTTGTGCAGCTCCACCCGAGGTATCTATTAAATGCTTTTGTCTGTTGACTGTTCATGCACATCTAACATTTGCTCTTATCAAAATGTTATATGAGCAATATTACATATAAATTCAATTTAATATGAATCGCAACCTTTTACTTGCAGGAAATTGCAAAATATAAATTGGAAAATCCCAAGTCAATTCACTATCTTAACCAGTCTGATTGCTATGAATTGGATGGAGTTGATGATGCTGATGAGTATCTAGCAACCAGGAGAGCAATGGACATTGTTGGAATCACTGAGGAAGAACAGGTTGAACTTTTCTGGATATTGAGGATTTTCCTCTTCCAAAATTTCTTTGAATTTTTCATTTATTGATACTACCGAATATTATTTACAGGATGCAATATTCAGGGTTGTAGCTGCAATTCTTCATATTTGTAATATTGATTTTTCTAAAGGGGAGGAGATACATTCATCTGTTCTCAAGGACGAGAAGTCACGATTGCATCTTAAGATGACAGCTGAACTACTTATGTATGTGTTTTTAATTAAATTGTTGACCTAAATTTGTATCTAATTGGTATATCACAAAGATGCCTAACATATCATATATGCTGAGGTAGGTGTGTTGCACAGGGTCTAGAAGATGCTCTTATTAAGCGAGTGATGGTGACACCAAAAGACGTCATTACCAGAACACTCGATCCTGGTTCTGCCATTGTCAGCAGGGATGGTTTTGCTAAAACATTGTATTCTCGCCTATTTGATTGGTACTAATCACATATACGTTCTTATAAGTGGAATATGATTCATGTGTACACGGAGGTGAACTGATACATCCAAAATGAAGAGAATAAACCTCCCATTTTGTTAAGGAAGCCAAAAACCAAGAAGAACTACTTCTGAAAGGAACAAAATACAAAAGATGAGGACTATATAGTAATTGTGGTCAGATTCACGATTGTTCTTCGTCAATTTAATACTTAAAAAACTACAATAAGCACTTACTAAGAGTAAAATCTATGTAAACTATATCTAAACATCCAAGCATCCACCAAAAAATAATCAATCGTCAAAATTGATGACAACACTAAAGATGTAGTAAATCAAAGTAAAAGCACAATACATCATTATTGCCTTGACCGAGATGGAGAAGAAAAGTACCAAACACGGCCAAATCAAAATAAACATAAAATTGGGTTATACATACTCCTATAAAGACTTTGGAATATTTGGAAGGCCATTCATCAGTTGCACTCACTTGATATCAACCAAACAAGAGAGAGATAGATTCCTGAAGCTACCTTTTATACTTGGTCACAACCACTCCCTTGATAAAAATAGCACCAACCATTTCTAAAAAAGCAAAACAAACATCCAAAAATTAAAAAATAATGTTATATATAATATATAAATGAGACTTATATTAGTGGATGAAAATTGAACCATGTTCAACTCAATTCTTGCATACATGTTTGTTGCTTCATAACCAATGGTTAACCATTAGGCCAACAAAATGAGCAAAACATAACATAAATCAATACTGGAAACAGAACATGTCACCTGTTACACATCCAATTGTCCCTTCAGGTACAATGGGCTATTCCAATAAACTATTTAATTGTAGATAACATTATCAAAAAATATAAAATAAGAAAACAAAAGTTTTAGAGGCTTCTCAAATTGCGTCAAGCTGATACATACAAACAAGTTTTCACCAAGAGCCAAGTTAATAAAAACCTATTATATAATTTTTATGACGTTCTGAATTTTTAGCTTTTGACAAGCCACATAGGCCGTTTTGTGAATGGTTCAAGATGCATACAACTGAGACAAAATAGTAACAAGTCAATACAACAGTGACCAAATTAACACTAGAAATTTTTTGGTAATAAGACAATATACTTTTTGCTTACACAAGAATGGCATTTGTTTGAACCTAGATAATTTCAAAGGGAAGCTTCTGGTGAGGACAATATATACTTGGATAAATTTTAATTCTTATATTGATCATAGACACTGCATTACACGTCCTTGCTTTGTGTCCTAGAATTGATATTCGTTTACTTGACGGTGGAAAGATCGAAAATTTTCATCAAAACACAACATTTTTTGCACTTTTTCCCTCATCATTTGAACCTCCGATCAAAAATAATTATCAAAACCCAAGTATAAATGATCCCTAAAAACTGATACATATTGCTTGAAAAGTATCCCTTTTTGAGCCAAGCTATTAAGAAAATTGCATGGTATTCATGTAACTCCCATGTGATGGTAATATTGGAATTTATATATCAATTTGGTTTGGTTAGGACCTGAACTAGACCGATTTGTGTCAAAATACCTACTCGAATTCTACTCGATTACTGTGATAATCCATCAATTCAAAATCCCTATTAAACAATAATCTCTTATAGGCATTCGCTCGAACATACTCGATCAGTGTCAAAATAACAACAACTAAGTAGAGATGAGGCTCACCTGCTTCTTGGTCTGGTCCTTGCGAGACGAGCGCAGTAGAGAGGACTTGAAGGAGGTAGTCAAACACGATGGCCTCGACGCAGACTTATGGAACTCGTCATCAAGTCTCGCTATGGTGGGGGAGGAAAGAAGGAGGAGAGACACCTGGGTCTCACGGTGAAGGCGGGGTCGGTGCCGCCGAAGTGGCGGTTCTCGTCGACGCGCGGAGGAAGCGGCCGACATGGTCGCAGTCGGCACCGTTGGAGAGCATGCTGTCGGCGTAGGGAGGCCAGGTGGACGAAGCAGGAGCGGGGGTCGACGCGACGGAAGGTGGCGAGGTTGGGGTCGAAGGCGTGGGCGGCGGCGTCGGGGAGGGCGGAGTCGGAGGAGACGCGGAAGAGCAGGTCGAACGCGAGCACTGGAGGGAACATCATGAACCCTAGGAATTTAGGGCAAATCTTGACAGTAATGCCCCCATCTCCTGCTCTTTCGACCTTCGAAACAAGAAATCGAACCTCGATCGACGCAAACCCTAAGAATTTAGGGTAAATCAGAAGCTTTTTTGGTGTTTGGGGGGAAAGGAGGAGCAAAGAAAATCCGAATTTTAAAGGAAGGAAGGAAGAAAGGAAAGAAGAAACGAAGAGACACGGCAGCGAGGGAGTGGCACGGTGGCGTACTCCACTTCATCGACGGGATTGCGACACTGGGGCTTGAAGTAGTGGAGGAGGAGAAATGGAGGGAGGAAGAGAGAAAGGAATCTGAGAGGAAGATGAGGAGAAATGGGGAGAGGCACAGAAGAAAGAAGAGCAGAATTGTTCCTGAGAATTTTCTAAGGATCGGAAGAAATTTCGTTGCTTCTCTCCATAAAAAAGAACTATAACCGTCAACAAATACAAAATTTTGAAAAAATTACTATAATGACAGCCGAAAAAAATCGTGCCTATTTTTTTGCATGTACGTTAGTTGACGGTTGTTACCAATCCGTTAATAAAAAAATGGTGTTTCTTGACGTATCCTCTAAAACCGTCAACTATTATGGTAAAAATTTGCTACATCAACATAATATATGTGCTTTCTTGACGTACAGCTAAAACCTTCAAGATTATCCATTTTCTTGATGGTTTTTCATGACCTTCAACTTATAAACCGTCAAGAATTTTCATTTTTCTTGTAGTGGGAGGTTTTGGACCGGAGGAAATCGACGTCGATACGTTTGGAGGCTCGTTTCATTGAGATATTG